>OZ032118.1:10193914-10525337 GCA_964026355.1 Pseudorhiza aurosa | reverse complement strand
GAAAGCCATACTGGTGATCAGAGAGAAGATTGTTTGTTTCAAGGAAGGTAAGAAGTTGCTTAGTGATGATGGTCTCCATAGTTTTAGAGATGAGTGAAGTGATTGCAATGGGACGATAGTTGAGTGGATTAGACTTTTCGCCTTTTTTTGGGATAGGAAAGACGTGGGCTTGTTTCCACGAGGTGGGAAATGTGCAAGGAGTGTAGGAAAGCTGGAATTGTTCGTTAAGAATAGCAGGGGCAAGTTCAGGAGCACAGGTTTTGAGAACTATTGCTGGAATACCATCAGGGCCTTTGGATTTGGAGGTGTCAAGCTGGAGAAGAGTTTGGCGGACTTTTCGTGTGGAGAACTTAATGGGTGACATAGTGAATTTTGAAGGGGGGAAGTGATGAGGTTGGACCCCTTGGTCGTCCAGGTTGGAGTTGGAGGCAAAGATTGACGCAAAAAGATTAGCCTTGGATGAAGGATTGGTAGAAGAAGAGTCAGAGTTGTTTTTTAGTGGAGGGAAAGATGATTGGCAAAAGTTTTGGGAGACAACTTTGGCCATAGCCCAAAAGGAGCGAGATCCAGCCTGGCAGGAAGCGATCTTCATGTTGATGCGTTGGACAAAAGATGATTTGGAATTTTTTATGGTTTTGGAGCAAGTATTGCGTGACTGGATGAAAGAAGTTCTTGAGTGTTGGGTTTGAAGTCGCTTCCATTCCTTGAAGTAGTGGTTTTTGTTATTCACAGCTTTGGCACACTGTGAATTGAACCACTTAGGGGAATTTTTTTTACCAGGCTTGTAAGAAGAGGGAATAAAAAGATCCATGCCAAGAAGTATTGCGTCGGTGATGAAAGAAGCTAAGGAGGAAGGATCATTTGAAAAGCCTGACGAGCAAGGGTAAGAAGAGTAAAAAGTGCGAAGGGAATCCCAGTCAGCCTTGCTGTAGTGGAAGATTCTTTGCGGAGCAAAGGGTCTATCCAGGTGAGGGAGGACGTCATGCCGTAAGGTTATGAGACAATGATCAGAGTTACCAATAGGAGAGCTAACGGTGGGAGGAGAGTAGCTGCTAGGATTAGATGTGAGGAAAAGATCGAGAGTATTTGCTTTGTCTCCTGCACGATCAGGAACGCGTCTCGGCTCTGAAATTACCTGTGTCAAGTCATTAAAAATGGCAAAGACCTCAGCTTCCCGATCAGCATGGTTGGTGACATTGGAGGAATAGGAGAGCCAGTCGGAATTGTGGATGTTGAAATCACCAAGAACGATGATTTCAGTGCGTGGAGATTGTAAAGTGATGGTTTCGATTGATTTAGAAAGGTGGTCAAAGAGAAGTTCATGATTGTTTGAGTTAGGAGAGCGGTATAGAGTGCAAATGTACTTTGTGGCATGAGGAAGGGAAATTTTCAACCAGAAGAGTTGAAAGCCAGGAATAGAAAGATCGAATTGTTTGAGGTGTAAGGTCTGCACATCAGAGCGAATAAATGCACAAACCCCACCATTAGGGAAGAAGGAGGAAAATAACTCATAACCTGGGCATTTGAGATGAGGAGAGGGAACTGTGCTGTTACTGGGATCAAGAGGTTTGATTTTGGTTTCAGTGAGGAAGAGTGCATAGGGGTTTATGGATTGGAGATGATGATGTACTGGATTGATGTTGGAAGAAAGTCCACAGATGTTGCAGAAGGAGATGGAAAAGGGTTTTAGGTGCCACGTTAGTTGCTGCAGTTGAGTTGTTTAAATTGTTTTTAATCATTTTGAAGGAATGGTGAGTGGTGGTTGGGACAGTCAAAATGAAAGTGGTAGCTGTAAACTGAAATCCCTCGAGAGCTCCCTTAGCTATCCTGTGGCCTCAGAAGGGCCCCCCGGAGCTGCGAGCTAAGAGTGGCTCCAGTTGCGAACTGGCATAACAGGCAGCCCGGGATTATACACCAGCTGATGAGGCAGCCTCCCAAAGCGCTACCAATGGGTTTGGGCCTCTGTACTATCTGGCGGCGGGCCTGCAGTGCACCCTTTCCAACGGTACCCTCAGGTATAGCCAGGGAACAGACTGGCAAATCAGTCTCCAGCAGACCCTGTTCATGATGACAAACCAACCACAGGCGCCGGCATCTCTACCCTAGAGCTGAAAGTGACATTGTCACTGAAGGCACTAAAAGGTAGAGTGGTGGTACTGCCCCGGACGATGAGTAAACCCATCTACCACCTACTAAAGTTCGTACAGAAAAGGTATAATCTATTACAAGACTTCGTCAAAAAGGCAGTTTCACACCAATATTCTGTTTAGTAGAGAAATTTCAACAATTGCAAGAAAATATTGGCAGTATGGCCAAGCCAAGGTCATATTCTTATTCAGCATGTACCAGTTTAGTATATAGACATCTTGAATGTTCCATAAACAGAATTTTGTTGCACAGTGTTATTAGTGAAGATTAGGTGGTTGTATCTGTACCCTAAGCAGAATGTTGAATGTGAATGAATCAAGCAACTTCTACTCTGCTTTCCTATTCCTAGAGTGACTTAATACAATCCAATTATGTAGAATGCAGATTTTAACCCCTTTCTGCCAATAGTTGGATGATTGAGCATGGATTTTCATGGTATTACTTTTTGATCTTTTTAATGAATTCCTTTCAGGCATAAAAGCAGCTTTGACGTCTGACCACCTTTCTGAAGGGCAGTTGATTGTATTTGGAACACCAGCAGAGGAAGGAGGGGGTGGGAAAGCTATAATGATTGAGAAAGGGTGCTTTGATGATGTTGATTTTTGTATCATGGCCCATCCATATGTGGAAAATATTATTTATCACCCAGAACTGTCACTTGAGCGTTTCCAGATAACATACCATGGTAGGTCCATTCTGAAGGCATTCATTTTCTTGAAATTTAAAATGATTTACCATACACATCCAGTAATTTTGTATGTTACCTGTTATTTGTAATGATTGGAAACCCTTGAACATCTGTGGGAGTGTAATATTTTCAGTTCTTTACAGCTGAAGAAAAACCTACTAACTTGTCAATGGAACACTTCTTTAGATCAGTGATTCTATACTTTTGAGATGGAGAATGAGCTCACTGCAAAATGAGTGTGTTATTTTGCTGGTCAACTTGCTGCAGTGCAATTTCTTATAAAGAAAGGGTCCTTGGACCAGTCTCTTTATATATCTGTTGGTAAACTGCCTTTTGCTGTCATAGGTAAAGCATCTCATGCATCTGTTGCACCATGGCTTGGCATCAATGCACTAGATGCAGTGGTCCAGTGCTATAATAATATTAGTATGATGAGGCAGCAAATTCTGCCAGAATGTAGAGTGCATGGCATTATTACGAAAGGAGGAGAAAAGCCAAACATCATTCCTCAGATTGGACAATTAGAATAC
Organism: Pseudorhiza aurosa; assembly: GCA_964026355.1. NCBI lineage: Eukaryota > Metazoa > Cnidaria > Scyphozoa > Rhizostomeae > Lychnorhizidae > Pseudorhiza > Pseudorhiza aurosa. The sequence goes on along the minus strand of OZ032118.1, from coordinate 10,521,971 downwards.
ATGGTGAGGGGTACAACAGACAAACAAAGAGATGGGGTCAAAGAAAAGGTTATAGTTTGTGCCAAAGCTGCAGCCGTGGCAACAGGTATACTTTTGTTGTGTTTTTACTGTGGTTTGACATAAAAAAGTTGCAGGACTTCCATGAAAGCATCTGCTGCTTTAAATGTAATGGAAAACTGCAAAGCTCTTATAGATAAATCTAAATTTTGATTTTAATTTTCATGCCTTTCTTGTTTCATATTTTTTGCCTCCCTGTCACCTTACTATTGTCATTGCAGGCTGTACGGTTGAAATAAAGACACTCGGACATCCATACTCTAATTTGCTTATTAACAAGTGTCTTTCCACACTTTTTGAAAGCAATGGAACAAAACTGAATATCGAGTTTAGGGAGAATCCTCCAAATATGGTTGGCTCTACAGATATGGGAAATGTATCTCATAAAAAACCATCAATACATCCGATGTTTAAAATTCCAACAATGGGGCCAAATCACACAAAGGAATTTGCAGATGCTGCAATCAAGCCAGAATCTCAAGAGCCTACAATTAAAATTGCAAAATGCATCGCCATGACAGCAATTGATGTTCTATGTGACAAGCAGCTCCTTGATGAGATATACAGGGATTTCAACAAAGGGTCAGCCACTTAAACACAAGGTATCAAGTTTCTTATACTTGATATTAAGCAGCCATACAGGAAGGGTGCTAGAAAATATTTATGGACAGTATTCAATGTTGATCTATTCTTTGCATAAGAAGATCACTTTAATCTATCCTTGTATTATCACTTTAATTGGTATCCTTTTATGGGATTTGGAAGATCAAGAACATATGACGATGTGCCTTCCATTGTCCTTATGGTGTTCATGCTCTGGTGCTCTCTTCCTGCTAGTATTCAAAGTTTGATTCCCAAATACCATTCCAGTTCGTTCTTCAGATTCCTGTTTCTGTTTTAAGAGCTCTGTTTTATCTTTGGTTTTTTATATCAACTGTTGTAAATAAGCAAACACTGTAATTATCAGCTATATCCCGTTTAATCTGACTTCTTGCTGCAGTAATTGGCCAGCATTCATTTTTGCTTCCAATGCCCATCTGTCTTACCCTGCAAGATTTTAGAGTAGGCCTTTGTTTGATAGGACTTTTTCAAATTCAACTACAGATAACCAAAACGTTTTATGAATGATATTACCAACCAATCTGCTTTCATTTCCAAGGAGTTGTTCATTTCAGTTGCAGGAGAATTTTGCTGATGTATACACATTACCACGCACCAGACAACACTGATCACTGCCATTGAATAAAGACACGTAACTTAAGGATGGACACTCACAAGGAATTATTACATTCCATGATCAACGAAGAAGCAAAACTTTTTGCAAAGCTCTCATTGTTTATGACCGTTCTCCAGCAGTAATAGACATGGTAACAATTCTATTCATTTTCTTATCAATGCCTACCTGGCAAATTTATATTAGGTCAGGTCGATCCTAAGGCCTCGCGGCCTTTGGGACAGTTCGGTGAGCTCATCACGACCTCATTTTATTTTCAACGGTCTCTGTTCAGTTCAACACATTTCACCACACGTCTTCGGGTCCACTCCCTTACGTCGCCTAGCCATTTGTTTCTCCGCCGTTATCTGCGTCTGTCTCCTTCTACTGTTCCATACGTTGTGTCGTAGGCCAATTATCTCTTCTTCTGTAGCCCTGCATTGTGATGTGGCTGATTCAATGTATTTTCTGCCTCCTTTCCGTCACTAAAATTGGTTCATAGGTGGCTGTCAGACTCGATCCTTTGGCTCATTTCTATGTTAAGAATTTTCTCCTGCCATGTTATTCCAAGCTTTCACCTAAAACAGCGGAATTCGAAAGCGTAAAGCCTACCCCAGCGTTCCAATCTCCCATTACGAAGAGGATGTGTTATTTAGTGATGTATTTATTGTTGTTTCGAGTTGATTGTAGAAAATTTCCAGGACTTCTTCGTTGCAATTTGAAGGTGGGACATGCACTTGTACAATTGAAAGGTTTCTTGGCGTTGCATTCAGCCTGATCCGGATGATTCTTTTTGAGATTGATTCACTTTTCGTCACTGTGCTCCTATAGTCACTATGCACAATGAATTCCACTCTTACTAGCCTCCTTTCTCTTTGTCACCTCTTAATCACACCTTGTGACCTTTTTCAGCAACTGCCTCACCGTTACTCAGCCATCTCATTTCCGCAATTCCCACAACATTCCAGCAGTAGGTTTCCATGTTCCAGCTCGCTCAGCTTTCCTGATGCAGACAGAGTTCTTACTTCCCAAGTGCCAATGGGGATCTCTTGTTTCGTTACTTGTAGACGTCGCTTGTTTTTTGTGTCTCTCCAGTAATCCATTTTTCGCCTGATCCGTCCTGGTGGGAGCCAACCACAGGCGCAGCCGTTGTTTAACCAGGCCCCGACCGATCCGGTGTGGTAGTCAAATCCCTTGTACTGGTTATTGTGTTTCAATGGAGATAATCCGGTGTTTTCCATCCCCTCTCCGGATATGGATGGCTGAAGGCTCCAAGGATCTCATTCGTACACCCTCCACTCGAGGTTGCTGAGGCAACCAAGTGAGGGAGCCATTTTAGTCGCTGACGATCCGCCATAAAATAGGTGGTACTTTTTTTTTAGTATATTATTTATACACAAATTAACCCTTCAGCAAACTAAAATAACAATGACATCTAATTCAAGTGATAAAAGCTTGATAATAAAACTGCATCCTACAATACATATATATTGCTGTTCTTCCGGGGGGTTGTGTTTTAGAGTCTAGCTCTTTAGATGAGCATTAAGGTGTTTTTTACAACGATCTAGAGACAGTAGTTCACGGATTTCAGCAGGTGTGTCATTCTATGATTTAAGAGCAGTGTAATGAAAGCCTTTTTTTGCAAATTCAGTCCTATATCTAGGAATCTAGAGATCTTTGCAGTGCCTCGTATTGTAGGTCGAGTAAGAAGATCTCGGTTGGTATTTATCCCACAGGCTTTCAGGGCATAGTCTGTTCATTATCTTATAGGCCATGACATTCCGGTCATAGCGGAAAAGATGTTCTACGCTTAACCAGGAAGCCGACCAACTGTCTTTTATTCTTGCGTTTGTTTTTATTGAACAGGCCCGATCTTGAAGATGTTGAAGAGCAGCTATTTTGTTTTTGATAGGCTGCTCCAAATAACATCGGCATAACGAAGATGACTCTCAATAAGTGCATAATATATATTGCACAGTCGGAATTGTGGAATGACATTTTTGAGTTTTTTTAGAGCTGCAAGACCTCCACTTATTTTGCCATTAACGCGCTTCAACTGTCCATCCCAATTTAATTTTTCATCAATTATAACTCCAAGGGATTTTGCCTTGCCCATTCTTTTTATATCACAGTTATTAAGTCTCAGCACTTCTGGCAGGTCGAGATTTTTAGTTTTAAGTGGGTGCCCTATGGCCATTAATTCAGTCTTTTTGGGATTGGGGCTAAGTTTATTTACCCTCATCCATTCAGAGAGATTGGAAAGCTCTTGATGTGCGTCTACAACCAGTTTTGCTACATCATCCGATGCGATCGTTATGTTGGTATCATCAGCATAGATGCCAGCCCGGGAGAATTTAAGACACTTTTCCAAGTCATTCAAGTAAATGATGAAGAGAAGAGGTCCTAAACACGAACCTTGGGGGATTCCGCAGGTTAAATTTCTGGCTTTTGAATGCTGACCATTCAGAGAGCAAAACTGCTTTCTACTGTTTAAATAGGATTCAAACCAATCATCAGCGTTGCCTCTTATTCCGTATGCACGCAATTTGTCGAGTCATATATCGTGATCGACCGTATCGAAGGCTTTCTTGAGATCGAGAAAAATGGCGAGATTGACATTGCTGCAATCAATGTTTTCGTACCAGACGTCTGCGCTGCTTATTGGTGATGTTGCATTTCAAGCACATCGCGCTGTTTTGTCAATATTTCACCGTCAATTTCAATACTGGAAACAGTTGTGGCTTTAATATCTTTGTCCAAGACTCCGTTGATTGTTTTCCACATTTTCTTTGGATCCCTTTATTTTTCTCAATCAATCCTTTGTAATAATCCCGAACAGAGTACCTGATTTCTTTGGTTACTCTATTCCGTTGCCTGGTATAAGCTGAACAAATTTCAGGAGATTTCACTGCTATTTTCTTATGTCTATCTCTTGCGTCAATCGATTTTCTAGGATTTGGAGTAAGCCATGGAGCAAATTCTGACCTCACTCTTCGTCTCTTAATCGGTGCATGTGCATTCAGGAGAGATTCAAAAGTCTCCTGAAATGTGTCAGCCATGGCAGATGGATTACCAGCAAAGGGTGTAAGGATGATTTCCCAATCTATTTGCTGCAGGTCGTGTTGAAAAAGTGCCTTGTCGTATTTTTTCGTCATAAAACACTTCACTTAACGCCATCATTCGACTATTTTTTGCTTTACGCCTTTCTTTTTCAGTCACCAGGCATTTATTTTCCGTACTCCATACACCAAGTAATGGTCCACCATCCCGGTTTCTAGGATGTCTGTCTCTAAAACGTATTTGGAGCTTGAGGTAGAGAAATTGTCTATAAGGAATTTGCTTAATCTTTGTCCACTTTGTTCGGTTGTAGTAAATGCGACCCTTGCGTAGTTTTTAATCAATTGTTCCATTTTATATTCAGAATAGACAAGTTTCAGTTGTTTTGTATTAGCATCTGTACTATTCTTAAAATCGCAATTAGTATCGCCAACCAGGATAATTTCTTTTCCTTCCTGATCAAGTTCCCCGAGAGATGCCCTAAGGGACTCGAATGCTGTATCGTCAGCACCAGCGGCTGGGGGTCGATACCAGCATACGAGACAAAATGGTTTTTGCATTTTGTTGTTTTATCTCTAATGAAACAAGCTCAAGCTTGTCGCATTTTTGCTTGATTTTGGGTTCAGGTAGTGTATCTTTAACATAAATTGCTACTTCTCCTCCATTTATATTTCGATCGTCACGAAATATCTTGTAACCGTCTATCGATACCTCACCATCTGTAATGCTATCGCCCAGTCGGGTTTCACTAAGACCAATGATATCAATATCATTGTCATGTATAATAATACCGACCTCATTCCTATATTTTATGAGGGAAACTATATTTAATAATGCAGTTTTAAGACCATTCCTCTTCCTCGTGCAATGCTCCCTGCGTTCATTCGTGTTATCACGAGAGCTTAGACACCGTTAACAGTACTTGATAAATTTATTCAAGTTACTCGCAAACTTTCTTATTCCCCCTTCGTTCAAACGCAGACCGTAACTTTTCAAGTTACTAAATAGAATGTTATCGCTTTCAATCATGTCAAAACCATGGAGGGACAGGCTTTCAGCCAAGATTCCATTGAGCTTTGTAACTTTGGTGTTAAAATCACGAGAATCCTTTCTTCGGAACACAGCAGAATAGGCAGCTTTTGCGTTTGGATTATTTTTCTGAATTGCTTCCATGGCATCGATAGTTTCTTTGCATATGTCTTCTGGAGTCATTGATGCAATGTTATTTGTAGCAGCGTGGATAATTATGACATCATTATCATTTTTCCCCGTTTGCTTCACTGCCTCATTTATTCTCATGCCAGGTTGGATTTTCCTGTTGACATCATCTATCTATCTATCTATCTATCTATCTATCTATCTATCTATCTATCTATCTATCTATCTATCTATCTATCTATCTATCAATCTATCTATCTATCTATCTATCTATCTATCTATCTATCTATCTATCTATCTATCTATATATCTATCTATCTATCTATCTATCTATCTATCTATCTATCTATCTATCTATCTATCTATCTATCTATCGATCTATAAGTTTACTGCACATGAACCTACAATTAGGTTATTACGCACAAGTCCTGGTTAGTATATTAGTGTGTCCAATTGTCAATAAATATCAAATAACTAAATTCACAAAAAGAGAAAGAAAATTATTTCTTTAAGCTATATTGCATTTAGATACGGAGGCCTTCTTATTTTAATATCCTCATTAATATCTTTACACTAACTTAATTGCTTCAAGTGAGCTTCTAAAGCTTGTTATTGTTGGTTGCGACCTAATTTCTACAGGCATATGAATCCGCAGTCTTGCTGCGCTCGGAAAGAACGAATATTTATACGCATTAATGCTACAGTATGGTATTATAAATTGTGCTTGGTTTCTAGTGTTGGTACAGGTTAATTCAGTAAACTTTGTCTTGGGAATATCCACTAAGCCATTCATTATTTCATATGTCATTGCCACTTTCGCTTTCGCTCTTCATTCAGCTAGAGACTCCCATCCGAGGTCTGCTATCATATTACGTGGGCTTGCAAACCAAGTATAGTTGCCATTGACAAATCTGGCCACACGTCTCTGAATCATTTCTAGTTTATCAATGATCTTAGATGCGTAAGGGTCCCAAACAGTGCTTGAATACTCAATTGTAGGCCGGACAAGTGTTGTATAACATCTCTCTTTTGTTTTTCGAGGACAACTTCCCATATTTCGCCTGAGTAGGCTAAGTGAGTTATTTGCCTTTGTGTATATGTTTTGCACGTGATTATTCCATAACAGTTTCTTTTGCAGGGTGACACCAAGGTATTTTTTTTGGTATCTACTTGTTAAAGTTTATGATCTTGCATCGTGTATGAAACATCTAGTGGTCTTCTTTTATTAGTTACTCTTAATAGTTCGCATTCTTCAGGGTGGAAGGACATGAGCCACTCATCTGCCCATTTTTGCAAACTATTAATGTCTTCTTGGAGAATACTTGCATCTTCCTGGTTCTTCATACTTCGATAAACAATACAATAATCTGCAAATAGAGGCACCTGGCTTTTTATTTCTTTTGGTAGATCATTGATGAATATTGTAAATAGTATGGGACCTAGTACGGAGCCCTGTGGGACACCAGATGTTACATTTATTTCATCTGACCTGCTGCCATTCAGTACTACAGCTTGAGAGCGATCTGACAGAAAATGTGAATCCATTCGTTTAACTGACCTCTTATTCCACAGAAAGCCAATTTTTGCAGAAGTCTCTGATGAGGCACTTTGTCAAAAGCCTTTTTTAGATCCAGAAGAATGATATCGATTTGCTCTCCCTTGTCAAGAGATTTTACAATGCCATCAACACATAGGAGTAGTTGTGACTCGCATGATCTACGTCTTCTGAATCCATTTTTGTGCCTCATTTCAGATTTTATTGATTTCAAGATGATCCATTATACTTGAGCAAATGATGTGTTCTAGTATTTTGCATGTTATACATGTCAAAGAGATTGGTCGATAGTTTCTTGGATTGGCTTTGTTACCTTTTTTAAAGAGTGGTGTTACATTAGCTTTAGACCAATCTGATGGAATAACTCCTTGGTCAAGCGAATATTGAAACAGCTTTGTCAAGACAGGGGCAATTAGGTTTGCATGGTCTTTTAGCAGGCTCGATGGTATCTTATCTGGGCCAGATGCTTTATGCACATCAAGGTTATTAAGCATTTTGAACACACCAGCACTGTCAACTTTAATTGGTGTCATGTCATTAGTGTTACTGGACGCTGCGTTAGGAACTACTGTGTCCTCTTCATTGTTGAAAACAGACTTAAACTGTTTATTGATAATATTAGCTTTGGATTTGTTATCAGTGTATGTGATGCCATCATCTGCTCTCAGGGGGAAACACCAAATTACTCACATTTCTTGCTTTTTATGTAGGACCAGAATTTTCTTGGTTTGGATTCAAGCTCAGGGGCAACAATGGACGCAAATTTAATTATTATGGGCCTTTCTGCATTCTATATTTTGTTGTTTCTTAAGTGCTTTAAAATGTGACCAGTCCTTTTCTTTCCCAGATTGTTTGGCTCTGTTGTATTGTCTTTGCTTTTTCTTAGCAAGTCGTTTTATTTTGGTATTGATCCAAGGTTGATTAAAGCGGATTGAGGTAAGCTTTGAGGGAACGTTCATGTCTATCATCTTGTGACAATTTGTTTTGAATGATAACCACATATTTTCGATAGAGCTGCAAAAATCATCAATTTCGCTTAAAAATTCTTGACAGTACAGACTCATCTGTTGGTTCATTTGACGAGTATTTGCTTTGCTCTAGATGTAGACTTTATTTTCTACTGGTCTGTTTCTATGTGGCTCAATATTCATATCAACTAGTACGACCTCGTGGTCACTAATACCAGGGATGACTTCACACCGGTTCAGTAGGCTTGGCCGGTTTGTCACAAAAAGGTCAAGGATGTTTCTCTCTCTTGTTGGGGTTGTAACTATCTGCTGTACTGCATTCTCCTCTAGAAAACTAAGGAAATCCTCATTGATTGACTTTGTGAATTGATTTCTCCAGATTTGACCCGTGGACCATTCAATGTCTGGGAGGTTCATGTCTCCTCCTATCCAGAAAATTGCATTTTTATTCTTGTTAATGATTCTTTCAGCACTTCTCCTGGTTTTTTGTATGTAATCTAGGTCGGATTTCGGTGGTCGGTATAGGGAGCCAATGATTATGGGGCTTTTTCTTTTACGTAAGATTTTAACCCATACTTGCTCACCATCAGTTTGCATTTCTATGGCTTGACTGTTAAGACTTCTCTTAGCAGCGATTAGTACCCCTCCATATCCATCTGGTCTATCTTGCCTTTCAACGTTGAATATTTCAGGTGGGAAAATTTCACTACTTTTTATGTTTTCATTCAGCCAGGTTTCAGAGCCTATTATGGCATTTGGATCTGTGGAGTCTATGAGATTTGATAGACTGTCCTTCTTGTTTACTATGTTTTGAAAAGTGATGAGGATCTTTCCTCTCTTTTTTGGTGGAATATTATTTTGCCTTGATTTTTTTCCTTATTTTTTTGCCCTGTTTTTGGTGTTGAAGATGACATGGTTATCATGGTGTTCATTAGTCATCTTCTCCGTGTTTAGGTGTCTAAGTTGGGAGTCGCCTACAACAAGAATTTTGGCTCTCTTGTTTTTAGTGCCCTGTCCATTTTATTTTAACTTGACTGATTTTTTCCAGATTCAGGGGTGTTTCTGTTGTAGGATTCTTCTCTACCATTTTTCTTTTGGTTCTGAGATACCTCGAGAGTATGCCCCTTTGCTTCATTCTGATTTGCATCTTTGCTATTTTTGCCTGGACATGTATCATTCATGGTGTTGTTTGAGTTCGAAGCTTTGTCTGTGGCTTTGCCGCAGTTATTTGTTGGTTGTTTGCTTTCTTTGATCAAGTCGCATTTCAATAACTTTGCTTTTGACGATGGTCCCATGGGCATATTCACAGCATCAGTTTTAGGCCAAATTAGTTGTTTACTTGCCTCCAATGATTTTTCGATAATCCTTTGCTTTTTGGTCAAGTTGGCGTTCCAGAGAAATGACCCTGTCCTGTAAGCTTGGAACAAATACAGTTTCAAAATCAATGGATCTTTTCGCACTTTTTCCGGATTCAGTATTTGCTTGGTTAGCCATCAGAGCTTTCAACGAGATGACCTCTGCATGGATGTACTTTTTAAACTCCATGTAGCCGGAGCTGTGGATGGAGTCACAACCATCAGATTCCTTGTTCTCCTCTGCACTCATGTCAACGACATCGGGCGAGTTTGCCAGCACCTGATGACCCTTATCCAAATGCGAAAAGATACTCTTTCGTTGTTGTAGCCTTCGGTGATTAATCCGTCATTTTTGGCTGTTTCAATGGCCTCAACAACCTTAGGCCGTTCCATTGCAAACTCCTTGCAGCAATAATTCAGTACGTTTACGAGATACTGACCTTTATTTTGGTTGCTTTGATATGCTTTAAGGCTTGGAGGATAATTCTTGGTTCCATAGATAAGTAGTCAAGGAAATTTCTGTCTATTCCAAACAAAAACTACGAGCAACACTTACCTACGTCCAGCACCTCTGAGCAGAGCTTAGCTATGATGTACCAGCAGCAGGCGATCCTGCCTGACTATGAAATATAGGATACGTTTAGCTGAAGATTGTCACTCATGAAACTCGGACTTCTAAGCTAATACTATTTGCTCTCTTTCGTTTTTCTATCAATCGTTTTATTTCTACTATTGAGCACTCCCAGTGTATTTACTTATCACTTGTCTCTTGGACATATTCACATACGTATGTATTTTAATATATAAAGATTTATATATATATATGTATTTATTTATATACATGAGCACTCTTAGTGGGTGTACAATTGCATTCCAACTTCATTCATTTTCATTCGATGTTAGGAGGGTGGCCCTTCAACAAAGGCTGGTTTTCAAGGTTCCCTCCATTTATTTTACAGTATTATATAATAGATCAAAGCAAAGCTAATAAATGCTGAAATTAAAAGCACAAAAGGAATGTCTTAAATAAAAGTATAAGATCAAGTATAAAATCAAGGAAATGAGATTCGCCCCAGCAATCTAGGTACCAATGCGGCCCCAACTCAAAAAGACGTGATCGTCGTAAGATCGGTTGTTATGGAGCACCTTGACTGACTGATGCAACTGCTTGAAGAAGTATCATATTAAGCCAAATGCCATTTAAAAACTCTTCGTATTGAAGATAAGTAGGAACAGGAGGGTGGAAGAAGATGCTGTTACCAACACTCTTGGCTCAAGAGGAGGTCATGACATTTGTACAGCCTAGAGCTGTACGGCAGATAGCGTAAGTAGTGTGTCTTATTAGACAAACCTCACACGGCCGAAAACGGGAATTTTTTGCTATAGCATTAGAAAAGAGCAAAGATCAGAGGTGATTAAACCTCACACGGCCGAAAACGGGCATTTTTTGCTATAGCATTAGAAAAGATCAGAGATCAGAGGTGATCAAAGCTCATGCAGAGACTGACTGCCACAAAGCTGCAGTTGACCAAGACTCAGATTCCATGAGGACATTCATGAATTCAGAAAGCAGTGTTGAAGCTGACAAAATTTCAGCGCAGTAAGAATTTGCTAGGAGCGATAGTTGGTGCAATCCTGCTTTGTGCCAAACAAGAGCTCCCACCAAAAGGGTACAGGGATACGAAAGTGAATTACATGACCGAGGGCATATGAAGCAGAGGTAACTTTCTCGCCATAATCGAGCTGATTGCAAAGTATGACCCTGCAGTGAGCCAAAATTCATCTCATCAACAATCCTAACCTCACAAAATCTCTCCATCCCCTTTTCTACGTCGTTTTATTGGAGATCTTTCCATCTTTTACATATACTTTCATGGGAATTGCTCTCACGAGACCAGGGATATTATTCCCGTTCCTCTGAGGTATTTCAGGACTACCAGTACCTCGACTCATTCACACCTTTGCCAAGTTTCACTGCCTAGTCCACGACCTCGATCCCACAAATTATTATTTATTATTTCCAGGAAAATGCAATTTGTAGAACGTCTTCTTCTTGCTTTCCTGAATCTTACAACTTGCCATCTTTCAAATCTAAGATCAATAACCTTGATCTGATCTCTCTCTCTTAGCCTTTCGCTTTTTTCTTTCTCCTTCGTTGGGGCTTTGTCAGGCTACAGTGCCCTTTCCTTAACATTACTCACTAGAAGAAAGCAAGGGGTGTATTTTTCATGCATTTGATTGGTACATATAGTTTCATTCATTGCGACAACGGACGGAATGGAGATAAAACGACCACTGGTAAAGAAGTTACAAGGAAGAAAGCACGATATCTTTCAAGCCTATCATATCATAATGTAGGGGCCTTTCCTCCTTAATGTGATTACATGTGAAGTCTGTTTAATGTAGTTAATTATGTAATGTGTTGACGTATGTAAATGAACTCATATATATTAGTTAGAAGTTGATCTGGGACTTTAAAAAGCAAGTCGTATTTCACCAATACTTCTATGGTCTATTGTAAAACATGAAAACCCATATTCAAACGATGGAAAAACATGCCAATTATGCTTTAAAGAAAACCTTTACTGACGTACCCCAGCAAAATTAACTTCTTTACAAACAATCAAAAACTTTTTCAAATGATGCTATGGAAATTAATGTCCTATGGTCATTTGAAAATGTCGTATGGTCCTAACAGCAACAGCCATGTCTTGCTCTCTAGCTGAATATGGATGCCTAGTATGGGATTGGCCCATGCAAGCAATCTTGATCCAGAACTAACCACTGCATGTCGTTACATCACAGGCTGTGTTAGAGCTGCACCCACACATGAAGTGTACCTGCTAGCCAGAGTGGCTAGAAGAAGCTTTCTTCACAGTGTCAAACCTTTAGAATCAGATGAAGATGTAGAAATAGTCCAACTACAACCCTGGGAAGAATCACTGCAGAAAGAAGACAATACTCTGTCTCAACCTAGCTTTAGCCTGGCTGCAGGTTTCTGTGAAATGTGGCTAAGGTGGAGGTGTCTGAACAGACTAAGAGCACAGCTGGATGCCGTAAAGCAGGAATCTCAAACTCAATTCACCTGGGGGCCGCTGGAGGCAGAGTCAAGGTGAGGCTGAGCCGCATCAGGTTTTCCGCAAGAAAGGCTCTGATAACATATCCCAATGCTCCCAAATATCTTCATTTTATTCTAAGACGCAGGCCAAAAATTATCATTCTGCGGGCTGCAGCTGGCCCGCGGGCCCTCAGTGTGAGACCCCTGCTGAAAAGTATCACGTGTTTGTTGGGGCATAAAGACAGGGGATACCACACATGACTGTGGCACTGCACAACAGACGATGGCCCATGCATTGCAATGCCCAGATCTGCCACAGATATGCTCCATAGCCGATCTAATGGCCTACAACCCTGTCGTTGTGAACTGCGTTGACAGATGGACGGGAAAACTCTGGCAACACATTGATGATGGATGATTTGAAAATAAAAAGATTCAAAACCTCACAAATTTTACTTTATTTATCAGTTTATTCTATTATTTTACTATAGTTTATAGCTTTTTATGTGTTCTTTGTGTGTCTGGTTTGAAGTTTGTAAAGATTTTATCAGTGTATGTTTAGCAGATTATGTTTGAACACAAATCTCAAGATATCTAAACAAAACGTCTCTCTTATACATTGTTAATTATCTTATATCATTGATCCTAACACAGTTGTTAGAGAACTAAACTGGAATGGAAAGTGCTAATTGTATGTCTATTAAAGGCTTGAATCAATAGGTTTCCAAATGATCACTTAAGAAGTTGATGGAAAAAATATTGAGCTTGCTAACTTTCACACAGCCTCAAAACCTATCAAGGAAATCAAGTGGCTTGTTTCTCTAAGAAAAATAATGTTTGCATCTGTACCTATAATAAAGGGATTTAACATTTCCGTGCCAACTACTTCAGCATAATGTACTTGGAATGGTTGCTTAGTAAACTGAAGAAGTAAAAAGTGGTAAGAAAAGAAAGGCTCCCTTTATGCATGAAAAACGTGTGCATATGCCTGTTGCTGATCAACCATCTGAATCAATTTGCATTTTCATCCTTTTTGGCAACCATATTTGTTAATTAAGTATATTAAGATTGTTTATCAATTCAAAGTATATCTGACATTGCCATCCTTTTAAGAAGGGACAAACATCATTCTCTAAATCCTTTAACAAATCACTGTTTTTGGCCTGAGCTGCCATTATTACTGACTGTAGCAGTTGAAATAGTTCCTCAGTAAGCCATTCCGGTTTTGAGTCATCAAGGTTCTCCCAAATATATTTCTCCATCACTTTACCATAGGCATTGCTTAGCTGTTGTGGTGAAGATTGTAAGAGTAGCAAAAGGAACACTTTGTCAATTTCACATGTGCAAATCAAATCTCTTTGTGATTCTAAAACAAGTGGCTCTCTTTTCTCATAGGCTTCAACAATAGAAGCTACCTCAGACAACATTTTCAATGCTGAGTGATAATCGCCAGCAATAATACGACAAGTTATAGCTTCTCTTGTTGAATCTATATGATCAATGATGCTGTACTGCTGTTGAATCTCAGCAGCTTTGACAAAATGCTCACATGCTTCTTGAATTTTACCCAGCCCTTTAAGTTTGCTTGCAACTTCTAGAGAAAGCATCGCAGCAAGAGCTGTATTCTCTTCCCGCTTATATATTTTGATGGCTTGGTTGTAACAGTGGATTGCTTCTGTCAAATGTTCCTCAAATGCTGGGCAGCTTACTTCAACATTGTCCTTCTCTGCTTTGAAAAATAGTCTGGCAGCCTGTACAAGTGCATCTGTCTCAGCAACAGCGTTATTCAACGCATTTTCGCAATGGGCTTTTGCGATGCAACAAAAACCGGCGTATTGGGGACATTCCTGATGGTCCAAAACTCTGCTAAGTGTTCCAAACTGCTCACTAGCCTCCACAAAGTTTGGCTTTTTCAGAAGTCTTTTCTTCAATTTGCAGTTGATAGCTTTATAATTTGAGAGTACATCTAATTCTCTATCCATTCTGCGCTCCTTCTGACTACCGTAATCGCTGTAACTGATAAACTGATAAACTGGTTAGTAGGGATGTAGGCTATTCCCCATTTACCCAACGAAGCATCTAATGTGGTGTTGCTCAAGCTGCTGTAGGGCACTCCGGCCGACACGGCAGACTCAAATCTCGGTTGACAGGGCAATCGTAAAATTCTGCTTTTAACACGCCGCAATCAACAAAAATGGTAGCAGTCAAACCTATAGCGCTCTTTTCCTCTTATTTAACTAATTTTCGCATCTTTTCAGCGCGTAGAAGCCATCTAATTGCAAGTTGTTTACCGATAGACTAGGCCTAATCAAAAAAGTTTCCGCCATTATCAATTTCACCCACGTTCCGCAGTTTACTGCAGCCACTTGTCTCAGATGCAGTTGTTGTCGTGTTGTCTGTCCATAGCAGACGACGTTTTTCAAGCCTTCGCTCGTTAAATGTCGCTGGATTTGCGGGCATCATCTCAAACTTTTGCCAAATAAGCATTGGAAAAACTCTGCAGAAGGATATGTGGTAGTTACAAGGGCGACTTTCTTCCGAATAACATCGGAGTAATTCTCGTGAGGAGAATAGGACCACATCGTCCATATTGCCATTGTTTCTCCACCGGTGTACACTACATGTACCCCCGACCTTGACATGTGGCGAGCTTCGGAAATTCGCGACGATATTGCAAGTCGTCTCTCTCCTTTCTGTTGTGGTCGCCGTTCGCTCGTAGAAAAGGCAAAACTCGACATGGAATCAAAACTAGAAGGATTGAGCCTTCACTTCATGTAAATGAATTGGCATTTACTCCAACGAAATGCAAGGGGGCAGCAAGGGGTTATTCCGTTTGACAGGGCAGAGATTTCTCTCTTGCCAAATAGTTCACTTAACGGGGGTAGACTTCTTTGACTTTTTTTACCGCTTTTTCATAGATGCAGCAAGATTACAGTTAAACGGAGAACATACACGTATACACATGGAAGTCTTCTTACTCATGTCTGCTCGCCGTCAACATATTTTTCTTTGGATGAATATGCGCATTCTATTTATGTCTTTATTGCATCCAATCATTTTTTTAAAAAGACTAAATGTTGATACATAAAGTTAACATACAATACCAATCTCTCTGATAATAGGCAATTTCTATATGGCTGGGCTTTTTACAAGTATTTATTGTGGAGAAAAAACGAATTTGTAAGTACCGAAAAAACTGGAGAAAGGTAACTTATTTCGATAAGGAGAATTGAGGGTCAAAGGAAAACTGTTTGTAGGATAGCAGGTCTGGTTTAGTCTAGGGCTTTTTTGCGCATGCAGAATATATAATAAGTCGTGCGAACGACTATAGTCGTTAATTTAGTAATAATGTAGTTTTATGAGCTTGTCTATGGTTAGATCACTGCACATCTGAATGAAAGATTCGCAAGACTGTCCAAAGATTCTTAGGGGCCCTATGAAACAAGCTAATAAATTTAATGTAGCAGCATTTTATGTTATGTCATTCAGGAGGTAGCGATATTTTGTAAACTTCCTACTAGTGTTATTGTTAAGGTTGTCTCAAGGCCAATGCTAAATTCTAAAACATAGAGACTATTAGAGGGAGTTGAGATGTTAGGACACAGGTCGTCACCTGTGACGAGAGAAGGTGAAAGATATCGTGGGAGGTCTGTTACGTTTTGAGGTTCGAGGACGAGGATCAGAAAATGACAAGCATACTATTCGACTGACAGATAAGAATAAATCCAAAATCAGCAGAACTTACCTTTATATAACTTGGTTGCCTTTGTTAACGATTTACATAATTGTTCCTTTTGATTACATTGAGATTAAAAAAGTACAAGACAGAATACAATAAGAATGCAATAAAGAGTTAATGCGATAAGTGGTCATGAGTTATTTACAATTAAGGGCAAAATGCAGTGCAAAATTCAATATTAGTTTGAGTCCTGCCATGAGATGCACACGCAACACAAGCAACAGGTCGACGTATAAAGTTATAACAATGATAAAAATATTACCATATCTATACAGGCTTAAGTTTCTGAGCAAATGCTGTTATCAGTCAAGGGTCTATTTGAATTATACTAAATTATGCATATGTTGCTACAAGTAAAAAAACAAAAAAGATTAATGAAATAAACAGAAAAGATTGAATATAATTTGGTTAAAGTCAAAAGCTTTATCAAACTGACACAGGTTTGTCCCGGGTTACTTTTAACCCATGTTACATTTTGCAATGTGGATGCAACCATCTTGGGTCCGTCCCTGGTTAAAATAACCCAACTTCTGATGGTTTCGACCCTGGGCAAACTCAGGTTAGTTGTGGGAAAACCCAATGTGGGCATAAACCTTGGTCGAAGCCAGGCTAGTTTTTCTAGTGTAGACAAGTCTAAAGTTAAAAGGGAAAGTCAAAATTTATGGAAATGGTCTTAGTTTTTACGTCGACGTTTCCAATTCCATTTCCTCTATCAACTTATTCAACTTTATTGCATCTTGCAAGAAAAATGTTTTCCTTGCGATTGCGTACCTGATCTTATGCGGGAGGATGGACTATGCACTGTATCACTAAGAATTATCTTTCTAGATGTTGAGGATAAAGATTTGTTTTGCTTCGTTTTTTGAAACTTGTTAACGTGGGCTTGGTATACTGGCAGCTATACGTAGGCTGATGAGTCTCTGAATGTTTGAGAATTTCTTGGTTCACATGGTCCCATACACCGAGAAATGGTTTATAGGCCCTGAAAATGGTTGATGTAACATTCCGAAACCCCCCCCCCCCGGTTCGGCTTTTTTACAAAGATGGATACCCAAGATTCTCGGGAGTTGAAATTGCTGGTAAGATTCCTCATCATCAAAATCAAAGCTCACTCATTCCATGAACTTGCAACATAAGTAATGTCAAAACTGATCAAATTCTGATCCAAATAATGGAAATTGAATAATGAATGCAGGCATAACCAGTCAGTTAGAATATTTAATACAAATTTAGATGTTTCCAAGCTATTTAAGGAGGAAATTAACTCGTCTATATTTGACTTGGGTGAACATATCGATCACATATTGACTTAAGTAAGTTGAGTTGTCGTCGTCGTAAAAGGCTTTCCACTCACACCACATGAGGTATGGAGACAGAAATGTGGGATTTTTCACTCACGTTTTACTGTGTTTAACGAAGTTTTGCTAGCACATCTTAATAAATGTTGAAAAGATCGGGCCCAGTTGTAGTCAAACTTCTATCCTTATGCCAATGGAGAACGCCTTCTTCCTCATGAACATTAACTTGACATCTTTTCCATGTATTGATTATCAGCTCAAAACATTTGCAACCAGGTTTTGGCAAAGGGATGCGATGACTTGAATGTTATGTAGGGTACCGTAATTTTGCTTAGTAACTTCGCCTTTAGATTGCTTGCGGTAATTGTATCTAGCATTGGTTGATTGAAAATAAAAAATAAACCATCTGCTCCTCCCAACCCAGCAGGTTTGTCATAAGAGTTTGAGGACTCTTGCAGTAACACGGCAGAAGCCATAGAACTGGGAGGAAGTCTTCCTATGGCAGAAGCCCAGCTTCAAGGCATGTGGCCTTGGAATGTCAACCTGGGCATTGCAGCCACAGGTATCATTCTCTCCCTGAGATCTATTCACTGATGCATGCAGTAATTTATCGCAAAAAATGCCTGACTGTCACAATCCTAGGTTAACTTCGGTCACTTGGACGTTTTGCCCCCATGACCCCTCATAATCCCAATTGCTTTCTTTTTCGATACAGTGCAAGTAGAATCAATCATCCTGAGAAAGCTCTATTCTAGTGTTACAGTTTTATTTAAAAGATTTCGCAAGGCAGCCTGATTTCATAAAGAGTGGCAATTGAAAAATTATAAGATTTCTTGAGAAAAAACTTTGCGTTAAGTATTTCGATTGAAATTTCGAAGGGTAACGAAGCACTCCCTGTACAGAACAAGAGTGGAATCCAACATGCAGCAATTATTGAACTATTCCCCATCTAAAATATTAACGCATAGCAAACCTATTTATGTTGAGCAGATATGGATAGAAAATGCCTATATGCGTCTACATGTACTTTTCTCCGTTAAGGCCCATTTCCAGTCCATTCGCAGATCGCACATCGCATGCGATCTATTGTTTTGAAAATCCGTTGCGGACGTCCATTCACCGCATGCGAACGTTCGCAGTGCGATTTTCAACAATTCGCAATGTTTGAATTTGCCAGACGTTCGCATGCAAACAGAATTCCCGGATAGCAACGAATCAGCCAGAAACGAATATGGCGATGGCTGCGAAAGTTGAGTGGACTCCCGAAATAATGGAATTGATTGAAATAGTGGAGCTAATTGAAAGTGTTCGCTCGCAGAAAGTTGTTTGGGATAGTAGCTGCAATGGTTATAAGAGCAAAAATGCACTGGGATCTGCATGGGTCCAGATTGCAATTGACTGTGGCTTAGAGGGGAAAGCATCTCACGTAAAGGCGAAATGGCGTGACTTGAAAGACACATACAGAAAAAAGTTGAAGATGCTGACCCCGAAATCTGGAAATGCTAGGGGTGCTGAAAGTTTGCTGGCAATGGATGGACAAAATGAGTTTTTTGAGAAATTTCTGTGTTGTGGAAACTCCAACAACCTCCGACTTCTTGACCGTAGATGATGAAGAAAGCAACCAGACAGGTGAACTGACAAACGCCCATAAAAATGATATTTCGCATCAGTAGCAATAGCAAAAGTTTTCTTCTACAAATGGCGACCATCTTGCTTTGCAGAATTGTAGATTTTGGCTTGGCGCCAATATCTAAAAAATAGGCGGTTTGATTAGACTGTAGTATGGCTGCATCTATGAAAGAGCGGTCATACAATCACAGAATTCTACCCCCGTAAAGTGAATTATTTGGCAAGAGAGAGATCACTGTCCTGTCAAACGGAATAACCCCTTGCTGCCCCCTTGCACTTCATTGAAGTAAATGCCAATTCATTTACATGAAGTGAAGGCTCAATCCTTCTAGTTTTGATTCCATGTCGAGTTTTGCCTTTTCCACGAGACAACAGTGAGCACAACAGAAAATAGAGAGACGACTTGCAATATCGTCGCGAATTGCCGAAGCTCGCCCCATGTCAAGGTCGGGGGTACATGTAGTGTACACCGGTGGAGAAACAATGGCAATATGGACGATGTGGTCCTATTCTCCTCACGAGAATTACTCCGATGTTATTCGGAAGAAAGTCGCCCTTGTAACTACCACATATCCTTCTGCAGAGTTTTTCCAATGCTTATTTGGCAAAAGTTTGAGATGATGCCCGCAAATCCTGTGACATTTAACGAGCGAAGGCTTGAAAAACGTCGTCTGCTATGGACAGACAACACGACAACAACTGCATCTGAGACAAGTGGCTGCAGTAAACTGCGGAACGTGGGTGAAATTGATAATGGCGGAAACTTTTTTGATTAGGCCTAGTCTATCGGTAAACAACTTGCAATTAGATGGCTTCTACGCGCTGAAAAGATGCGAAAATTAGTTAAATAAGAGGAAAAGAGCGCTATAGGTTTGACTGCTACCATTTTTGTTGATTGCGGCGTGTTAAAAGCAGAATTTTACGATTGCCCTGTCAACCGAGATTTGAGTCTGCCGTGTCGGCCGGAGTGCCCTACAGCAACCTGAGCAACACCACCTTAGATGTTTGAGTGCAAACGTTCGCATGGGAACGTTCGCAAGTAATCAAACACAGCGAACACCTCAAAATCGCACTGCGATTGATCGCATGAGATTTGGAAACGTTTGCATGCGAATTTGAAACAAAGGATCGCATGAGATTTGCGCATTGCGAATGAGGTGGAAATGGGCTTTTAGTTTCTTTTTCTTGTGATTACGCTTTCGTATTTACATACTTGTGGTCGCTTTGTGAAAAGTTCTATCGGTTAGTCATTGCTGAAGACCTTGATATGCAGAATCACATGTTTGAAAAATTTAATATGCCCTAAGGTGGTGTTCATAAAATCAAGGAAAGGAGGTGACATGATAAGTCATGAAGGATTTTTGTACAGAATGTACAAAAAAATTGAATACAGTCAACTGGAGGTGTACAAAGGCTGGTTGTAAAGGTCGCCTAATGACAAGTCTTCGGTATCGTCAGCAACAGCAGCCCCCAGTAAGCAGTAGCATCCAAATGCATCCCCCAAATCCTGCGGAAATGGCAATACAAAGAATGGAAAACACAGTAAAAACATCTGCAGTCACAACATGAGATCCATCAAGAAGAATTGTGAAAGACGCAATTGCCCCTGTTAATGAAGACATTGCAGCAGCTGCTGGTTCTTCCACAAATCTACGTCAGACCTTTAGACGGAAAAGGAAAGCAACAGATAATAACCCCCTGCACCTGGTACTGTTGGAGAACTGTTGATACCAAACCAAGTAGAGGTGAAATGTTAGGTGAAAGAGTGATGCAGTGATTTCGCTGTTATGGCAATCGCCCTTTTACTACAATCGCTATCATGTGGTCGCTGTTGTGACTGCCGCTGTTTTTAAACAATCACCATTATGAAGTCGCCTTTATGACAGTCGCTATTTTGACAGTCGCTATTTTGACAGTCGCTATCCAGTCAGCATACCGAAAAGGAGTAGTCATTCTGAGCTGACCTTTGCTACCTTTACAACAAATAAACAAACTTCTGTTTTACCTGGAATGCAGATATTGGCAGGAGACGTCACAGAGACAGGCTTTACTGACAGATTGCACTAGCAAGCAAAGTAACTCAAAATCAGTTTAGGCGGAGGAAAGGCTCTGGTGGTTATCTGGAAGGAATGGCAGGAACCTGTTCACTGGATGTGGAGCTAAGGGTGTAGACCAATGAGAACCTATGAGGGCATATGCTCCATTCCAACTACAAAATAACTGCAGCTCATTGGAGGTTACAGAGTCCCAATCAAGGCCACACTGGAGGGATTGAAGAAGCCCAGAGGAGAACAAAAACTTACCAGCGTATTGCAAAGAGTCCACACCTAGAAACAACGATGTGAGGTGGGTACTTCCAGCTATATCAATTTTTTTTTCTTTATTTTTAGTGAGTTATGTTGGGGAAAGGCTATGGTGGCCTATACAATGCCTCAACAAAGGAAGAAGAAAGAAAGGAGCGAAAAGCTAAGAGGAGAGAGAGATCAGATCAAGTTTATTGATCTTGGAATTTAAAGATGGCAAGTTGTAACATTCAGGAAAGCAAGAGGAAGGCAAGACGTTCCATAAGTTGCATGTTCTAGGGATGAATGATAATTTGTGGGACAGAGTTCGTGGATTAGGAAGTGAAACTTGGAAAGGGTGTGAATGAGTTGAGGTTCTGGCGGTTCTGACACGCCTCAGAGGAACTGGAATAATATCCCTGATCTTCTGAGAACAATGCCCGTTAAAGTATTTATAAAAGGTGGAAAGATATCCAACTAATCGACGATGGGAAAGAGGTTGGAGAGATTTGGTGCGGTTAGGATTATTGATGAGACGAATGGCTTTGGACTGGACTTTTTCGAGAAGACAGAGAGTAGATTTTGGAGCACCACCCAAGACATGGGAGCAGTACTCTAAAGAAGGACGGATTTGGGACTTGTATATAGATAGAAGGTGAGAAGATGAGAAAAACCCACGGGCTCTGGCGAGGAAACCGAGCTTTTGAGATACATGTTTAGCAAGGGAATGGATGTGAGTTTTCCAAGTGAGATTAGATGAAAGAGAAAGATCAAGTTGTGTGAAAGAAGCTGAAGGGTCCAGTTCATCACCATTCATGAAGACAGCTGGAAAGTTTTGATTACGTTTGCGTGAAATGACAGCCTGTTTCATCTTGCTTTGGCTGAACGAAACTAGGTTGTCTTTACCCCACTTCTCAATAACTGTCAGATCATTGGAGAGAAGCGAGGCTGAAATGTTTCTGTGGAGTTGGATATCGGTGGAAGCATGGTAATTTGGATTGAATGAAAATGAGGAACTTAGAAAGGTATCATCAGCAAAGGAGTGAATGATAGAAGATGTTGAGGTGAGCAGGTCATTGATGAAGAGGATGAAGAGTACAGGGGTCGTTAGGTGGTAGATGGGTTTATTAAGTGGTAGATGGGTTTTACACATCATCCGGGGCAGTACCACCTCTCTACCTTTTAGTGCCTTCAGTGACTATGTCACTTTCAGCTCTAGCGTAGAGATGCCGGCGCTTGTGGTTGGTTTGTCATTATCAACAGGGTCTGCTGGAGACTGATTTACCAGTCTGTTCCCTGGCTATACCTGAGGGTACCGTTGGAAAGGGTGCGCTGCAGGCCCGCCGCCAGATAGTACAGAGGCCCAAACCCATTGGTAGCGCTTTGGGAGGCTTCCTCATCAGCTGGTGTATGATCCCGGGCTGCCTGTTATGCCAGTTCGCAACTGGAGCCACTCTTAGCTCGCAGCTCCGGGGGGCCCTTCTGAGGCCACAGGATAGCTAAGGGAACTCTCGAGGGATTTCAATTTACCGCTACCACTGTCATTTTGACTATCCCAACCACCTCTCACCATTCCTTCAACATGACACAAAACAATTTAAACAACTCAACTGCAGCAACTAACGTGGCACCAAAACCCTTTTCCATCTCCTTCTTCAACATCCGTAGACTTTCTTCCAACATCAATCCAGTACATCATCATCTCCAATCCATAAACCCCTATGCACTCTTCCTCACTGAAACCAAAATCAAACCTCTTGATCCCAGTAACAGCACCGTTCTCTCTCCTCAACTCAAATGCCCAGGTTATGAGTTATTTTCCTCCTTCTTCCCTAATGGTGGGGTTTGTGCATTTATTGGCTCTGATGTAAAGACCTTACACCTCAAACAATTCGATCTTTCTATTCCTGGCTTTCAACTCTTCTGGTTGAAAATTTCCCTTCCTCATGCCACAAAGTACATTTGCACTCTATACCGCTCTCCTAACTCAAACAATCATGAACTTCTCTTCGACCACCTTTCTAAATCAATCGAAACCATCATTTTACAATCTCCACGCTCTGAAATCATTGTTCTTGGTGATTTCAACATCCACAACTCCGACTGGCTCTCCTATTCCTCCAATGTCACCAACCCTGCTGATCGGGAAGCTGAGGTCTTTGCCATTTTTAATGACTTGACACAGGTAATTTCAGAGCCGAGACGCGTTCCTGACCGTGCAGGAGACAAAGCAAATACTCTCGATCTTTTCCTCACATCCAATCCCAGCAGCTACTCTCCTCCCACCGTTAGCTCTCTTCTTGGTAACTCTGATCATTGTCTCATAACCTTACGGCATGACTTCCTCCCTCACCTGCATAGACCCTTTGCTCCGCAAAGAATCTTCCACTACAGCAAGGCTGACTGGGACTCCCTTCGCACTTTTTACTCTTCTTACCCTTGCTCGTCAGGCTTTTCAAATGATCCTTCCTCCTTAGCTTCTTTCATCACCGACGCAATACTTCTTGGCATGGATCTTTTTATTCCCTCTTCTTACAAGCCTGGTAAAAAAAATTCCCCCAAGTAGTTCAATTCACAGAGCGCCATAGCTGTGAATAACAACAACCACTACTTCAAGGAATGGAAGCGGCTTCAAACCCAACACTCAAGAACTTCTTTCATCCAGTCACGCAATACTTGCTCCAAAACCATAAAAAATTCCAAATCATCTTTTGTCCAACGCATCAACATGAAGATCGCTTCCTGCCAGGCTGGATCTCGCTCCTTTTGGGCTATGGCCAAAGTTGTCTCCCAAAACTTTTGCCAATCATCTTTCCCTCCACTAAAAAACAACTCTGACTCTTCTTCTACCAATCCTTCATCCAAGGCTAATCTTTTTGCGTCAATCTTTGCCTCCAACTCCAACCTGGACGACCAAGGGGTCCAACCTCATCACTTCCCCCCTTCAAAACTCACTATGTCACCCATTAAGATCTCCACACTAAAAGTTCACCAAACCCTTCTCCAGCTTGACACCTCCAAATCCAAAGGCCCTGATGGTATTCCAGCAATAGTTCTCAAAACCTGTGCTCCTGAACTTGCCCCTGCTATTCTTAACAAACTATTCCAGCTTTCCTACACTCTTGGCACATTTCCCACCTCGTGGAAACAAGCCCACGTCTTTCCTATCCCAAAAAAAGGCGACAAGTCTAATCCACTCAACTATCGTCCCATTGCAATCACTTCACTCATCTCTAAAACTATGGAGACCATCATCACTAAGCAACTTCTTACCTTCCTTGCAACAAACAATCTTCTCTCTGATCACCAGTACGGCTTTCGAAAAGCCAGGTCTACTGGTGATCTTCTTGCCTATGCTGTCCATGTCTGGTCCTCTGCTCTAGAATCCAGTGGTGAGAGCAGAGTGATCTCTCTCGATATCTCCAAGGCCTTTGATCGCGTTTGGCACAAGGGTCTTCTCGCTAAGCTGCCGATCTTTGGTCTCCATTGCACTCTCATCAAATGGGTTGGTAGTTTCCTCTCTGATAGGTCGATGGTCGTCAGATTGGGCGACTTCCTCTTTAATCTGCACTCCATCAATGCTGGTGTACCCCAGGGCTCTGTCATCTCCCCTGTACTCTTCATCCTCTTCATCAATGACCTGCTCACCTCCACATCTTCTATCATTCACTCCTTTGCTGATGATACCTTCCTAAGTTCCTCATTTTCATTCAATCCAAATTACCATGCTTCCACCGATATCCAACTCCACAGAAACATTTCAGCCTCGCTTCTCTCCAATGATCTGACAGTTATTGAGAAGTGGGGTAAAGACAACCTAGTTTCGTTCAACCAAAGCAAGACGAAACAGGCTGTCATTTCACGCAAACGTAATCAAAACTTTCCAGCTGTCTTCATGAATGGTGATGAACTGGACACCTCAGCTTCTTTCACACAACTTGGTCTTTCTCTTTCATCTAATCTCACTTGGAAAACTCACATCCATTCCCTTGCTAAACATGTATCTCAAAAGCTCGGTTTCCTCGCCAGAGCCCGTGGGTTTTTCTCATCTTCTCACCTTCTATCTATATACAAGTCCCAAATCCGTCCTTCTTTAGAGTACTGCTTCCACGTCTGGGGTGGTGCTCCAAAATCCACTCTCTGTCTTCTCGACAAAGTCCAGTCCAAAGCCATTCGTCTCATTAATAATCCCAACCTCACCAAATCGCTCCAACCTCTTTCCCATCGTCGTTTAGTGGCACATCTTTCCATCTTTTACAGATACTTTAACGGACATTGTTCTCAGAAGATCAGGGATATTATTCCAGTTCCTCTGAGGCGTGTCAGGACCACCAGAAGCTCAACTCATTCACACCCTTTCCAAGTTTCACTGCCTAATCCATGAACTCTATCTCACAAATCTTCATTCATCCCAAGAACATGCAATTTATGGAACGTCTTGCCTTCTTCTTGCTTTCCTGAGTCCTACAACTTGCCATCTTTCAAATCTAATGTAAATAAACTTGATCTTATCTCTCTATCCTCTTAGCTGCTCGCTTTCTTCTTTCTTCCTTTTTTTGGGGCTTTGTATAGGTCACCATCGCCTTTCCTCAACATAACTCAGTAAAAAAAAAAAAAAAAAAGTAGAATTGGTATGTTGTATTCCTACTATGATAAAAACTTCTACACTCCAGTTTGGTGTATAACCTTTATCAAACAATGTTCTTTTGTACTTATTAATCCTTACTCTGTCTTCAGCGATAAACTTAGATTTATAGATGGTTTTATCATGGATTGAATATACATCATTCTGAATAACTTTTTCATTGTATTTCATGATAGCTTCTGTTGGATTCATTTTTATTGTAAAGTGTTTGTGGTTGTTATATTTATTGATTAAATCTGGTAATACATCGACATATTTATATGTATTATTAACAGTAAAATATTTATACATTTTATTTTCTAATGTACGATTAAATCTTTCAATAACAACGGCCTTACTTTCATTAAATGTACTATAAATTTTAGTTTCATCCTCAACCAGCCATTCTTTAAATTCGTTGTTACAAAATTCAGATCCATTATCAACCCAAAATTTTTTAGGTTTCCTCTTACTAGCTTTAACAATAGATTGAAATGTATTGGTAATTGTTTTACCTGTTTTATCTTTTATAGGAACACTCCATACAAAATTTGAAAATGCATCAATAACATTTAAAATATACCTAAATCCATGGTTGTAACTTTTAAGTTGTTGCATATCAACCAAGTCAGCACTCCAAATATCGTCAATATTACTGACAATAACTTTTCTCTTTTTAAACTTTCTTATAATTAGTTTGTGCAACTCATCTGCTAACTGTTCATCAATAACTGTTTTTCAACATTTTTATTTAACAGACCTAGTCCAAGTTTTTGTTTGGTGTTGATAACTTTTCTAGCAAACATACCCATTTTTGGCAGCTCACCATAAGGAATCTTATCCAATTCAGAAACCACTTTTCTATCACATTCGTTTTTATCAACGCCTCTTGAATAACATACATCATGATGTGCATAAAATTTATCAACTTTGTAAAAAGGAGGGACTATCCATTTAGTAATTTCGCCAGTTTCTGGATCAAATTCTAATTGTTTATCTAATGGATTTAATGGACCCATGTATTCATAATTAGTAGGAGTCCAACCAGCTTTAGGTTTTGGTAATTTACCAATTAATGAATGAATATCAAGTTTTCCATCGGCTTTACTTTTAGTAAAACAATTTTTTGTTGTACAGCATATTTCGCATTCACCTTTTATTACAGATTTATTATTTTCTGTGGTTGCCGCCCTTATATTTAAAGACGGAGTTTTTCTTTTACATTTGACACAATAAATTTCCATGATTAAAGCCTTTACTATATACATATACAGGAATGAAATTTTTCAAATTGTTTAAATTGATTCATCAAAATTTTTAAACAACTCTCTATTGTTTTGATTTATAAATAGAAAATCGTGTTTATCAAGACCCTCAAATTTACACCTGTCAAATCAACATTCTTTTGAAATTCTTGCTTTTTCACCATCTGTTGGAGGATCATAAATAATAACTTTGGAGCAATTTGTTCTTATATATTTTGGTATTGTAAAATACGATTGACTCAAGTAGACCGGACAAATCTTGTAATGTCTACCATCAGTAAAATGGTTTGCAATCTTTGCTTGTATTTTCTTATCAGCGTTCATTAAGTCATCAAATACGACAAACTTTATACAATCATCAGATTCATATTCATCTGTATTCAATATATCTTCTTGTCCGCATAATAACAATACTGGATAACTTACCAGCTGAGAAACTCGAGCAAAATTATTTTGTAAAGATACCAACTTGTCTTGATCTTTATTAGGAGTATATATGATAATCTGATAAATAACATAATGGTTTCTTAGTGATATGCATTAGAGTATTTGTTTTTCCACAACCAGAACTTCCACAAACAAGCATTCTAAAATCGCTGCCCAACAATGATTTATGCTTTGTTTTGTCTGAATGGACTAACTCACTATCGTAATTTGGAATCTTCATTTTGATGTACCCTTTATAGTCTATATAGTATCCGAATTTATAATTTTAAATTATGAAATTTAAATAACTTCTGAGTACTTAAATAGGGGTGCCGTTTCTTAAGGTAGATAAGTACTCTATAGTTACTTAGGTCTGAAGATAAGTACTCTACAGTTACTTAAATATCTCAATATTTTGAATTATAAATTAAAGTATATATAAACTATTATTGTATATGAAAATCAAAAGTATGGATTTAAACAAATTGAAAAATATAATTAAAAAAGAATTTGTGACAACAATTATTGTTGACCAAGTTAAAGATGATGTAAGGGTGTTACAACTTGGAATCATTGAAGAAAGAGAAAAGAAAGCTTTACCAATTACAAGAGAACTTAGTAAAGTTGGGCAACAAATAACTGATATAGATAAAAGACAAGATGAAATGATTGACCAGCTGAGAGCAAACCAACTAGCACTAATGCACTCCCAACCACAACTAGCAATTGAGTCACCAGAGCCACCACCGGGGCTTGAGACACCAAAGCGACCAAAGCATCCAAAGCAGCCAATAACACTTAATTTTGATAAAAGATTTGATACAGAATTTCAAAGCGCTTATGGTTTACCAAGTACTAATGAATATCCAAATATGACAAAAGATGAATTAGAAGTGATTAATCAAAAAGTGACAAAAGCACAAAAATCTGTTGGCGGACGTAAAAGTGCGGCTAAAAGCACTGAGAAAAGGGACAAACTTGATGAAGATTTAGCCAAATTAAAAGAATATAAAAAAATAGTAGACGCAAAAATGTCTAATAATTTATCAGAAATAATTGGAAACGGGTTTGGCCATCAAAGAAAAAGAAATGCTTACAAGTTGTCAAAAGGTGGATCCTTTGGTCATGTATATATTGATCCAGCTAAACTCAGAATGAATGGACTTAGCGTTAAAGATATGGCTGGAAACAGTGTAATGGATAATGTTGTTGATAGTTCTCTTATAGACTTGTTAAAAAAGAGATACAATCCAAAATTTGATTAAACATAGGAAGCAAAAGATATTTTCAGAGATTTGACCAAATTTTCTGGTTTGAAAAAAAAGTAGAAAGTCTGGCAAACAAAAGCTGTTGGGTGGAGCTATTACTTTGATTCCAGACACCCCAAAAGATATTTTGACGCGGTTAAATCTTTTACTTGGCACAAGACATGCTGGTAACAATAGTTTAGATATAAGAAATGAAATAGTTCAACTAATTGATATTGCCGCAGCAAAAAATGTAATGACAAGTGAAGATAAAAAAAGGTTGAATGTTAAAAATAATTTAAATCAATTGAAAATTAAAAATATATATACAATATATACATTAGACACTAACAAAAATGAAAGAGTTGGAAATACCGTTTGTTTTCAGTTCAACTGATGGAATTGCTGGATCAAAACCAGGCGATTTTAAAATAAAACATATTCTAAATCTTATTTTGGATAAAAGTAAAGATAATTATATTGCACTTGATAAATTTAATGGTCATTATTCGTGGTATAACATCAATTCAACATACAATAATAATAAGATTAGCTATTCACATGATAATAGAAGAACCAACACCGTAATTACTTTTCCAGATGGAATTTATGATTATAATGATATAGATAATCATATTGATAGTTCTATAAGAGCAAATGGCCATACAGTAGATGGCAAGACTCCTGGTATCAAATTAACATTCAGTACTTCTAGATTTAGAGTATATGTGTTGCTGTCGACAGGATATAGTGTTGATCTTAGAGGCGTGGATGTAAACTTTAATGATATTATTGTGTTTACAAAAATTAATATAACAGCATCTCAGTTTGGACAGGCGCTACCAAACATTACAAATTCTGTTCATAATATAAGAATTAAAACATCGTTGATAGATGATTCTTTGGACGGTGGAGTGTCAACAGATGTTTTATATTCCTTCGACACGTCAGATACTTCACGTGCATATCCTTTTAAAGTAGAACCAAGGAGAAGATTATATAATAAATTAAATACAAATATTATTTCTTGCGTAAGGATATATATGACAGACTCAATAAATAGACCATCGATTTCAACGAAGTACCAGTTAGTTTAACAGTTGTAATAGAATCAGTGGACAAAGAACGAATCAGACAAAATAATATAATATAATATAAAAATATAGTAGAATAAAATATGTTGGTGAACAACAAGATGGTGAAGGCCTGTTTGACATTTTTAAATCGACAGGTAAAAAAATTACTTCTCTTGCAACTTCCAAGTTTTCTAAAGAAGTCTCCAAAAAAGCTGCTTCAGCAGGCGTTGAAAAGTTTGATGTGTCTGGTGCGGAAGCTCTTGGCAAAAGTGCTGCAGACAAAACTGTAGAGAAATTATTCAAACCAAGTATTATTAAAGAAAGTAAACCGTCCCCAAACAGTGGCACCAAAATTGTAGACAGCTTAAAAAAAGTAGACCCGTTGCCCGTTGAGCCGTCAGCAGTTGAAAACATAAAACAGCAGTTGGTCCAATTTATGTAAATTTTTCAATTAATTATTTTTTTAAAAAAATTATTATCTTTGAACACTATTTATATATATGCTATACTATACAAAACATACTATTATCAAATTCGAAGAAATGGAATACAAGCAAGGTGATTTTCTTGAAAGGTACAGAATTGACTGAAAAAAGAACATGGGGATACTTGGCTGAGAGTTGAAACATCTCCAGTGTCTACTTTGCAAACTAGTACATTTGATATCTCAAGCAGTATTGAAAAACCAAGATTCGTTATGTTGTATGTAGTTGATTCAACAAAATATGGTGATGTAACAAAAAACAGTTTTCATTATGATACATATAATATTCCCCGTGGAAGACAAGTGACAAGAGCACAGTTAGAGGTAGAAAATGGTGATGTCCTCGGGTTGAACTGAATCCAAAAAATGAATTAACAAGAGTATACAAACGATTCATTGAATATCAGAGATTTATTAATGAAGGCTCACTGGAAGGTAGTTTCATTGATAAAACACTATTTAAAGATGTCCATTCAGCATTGTTCTTCGATTTAAAAGATCAGAGAAATGATATGATGGATGGATCACATAAGTTAAAGCTTCCATACACTCTTGATGGAGCTCCAACAGCTTATGTGTTAGAAAGCAGTAATTTTGTATGAAAGACAAATAACGTCAGATCCTATTTCTGGCTCAGTTAAATTGACATTTTAAGAAAATAATTTAAGAAAAAAACAAAAAAAAGACACAACAAAAATTATGATTAATTTAAACATTATTCTCTTTTTATTTCTTGTATTTTTTCTACATTGAAAGAATTGTTTCATGCGTAATAGAATATTTATCAAGCAGATGTTTCTGAATTCTTTTTATTGTTGATGCATTATTTAATTCGTCTTTTTGTTTAAATATTATCAATTCTGCAATATCTCCGGTTAGTGGGGCTTCTAGTCTGCTTGCATTAACACTACCTAACGCAAAATTTGTAGCACCAACGTTTTCTTTAGCAGTAAAGTTTCTCAATTTTTTGTCCGTTGCACCATACTTGCGGCCCTTCTGCGCCTAATTTGGGTGACCATGTAACTGTTTTAAAAATCCGCTTATTCAACGCCGTTGGATCTGCATTTGTTGGAAATGTTAAGATTGTTATATTATCACTACCATTATATGATGTGGATTCTTTTTTTGCATTACTTACAATAAAGTTTTGATCTTTATTCATAGAAATAAAATGTTCCCATCCTGGATTATCATTTCCAATAATAGCATTTTTTAACCCGACAACAGTGCTATAGGCAGTCATTCTATAAGCAACAGTTATTGACAACGCTTTATCTCCGCTTGTTATATTCAAATTCATATTACATTTTATTCAATCATTAACACCATCAAATGTAACATAGTTGTATCTGCCGTTAATTAATCCTGCTCCTGAAGTTGGTCTTTCTGCATCTGAATATTTTACAATGTCTGTCCTTTCACCAAAACCTTGATACTGCAATGATTCAACATTTGATCCTGATAAAGCGCCATATGCGGCAACTTTAGATGAACTATTGTCAAAGATTAACCAATGTCCGGAAGCGCTATTTTTTATTAATTCGTTTGACCAGCTGTGATAATTTCCATCCATATAACAAAACTTCTAACAACGGCATCGACCAACTTTATTTTACCAGCGCTGTCTCGTTCAACCCCGCCTATAGGTAAAACTGGAGCTATAGTTGATCGCGCGATTGATAAATCTATTTTTAGCCTATCATTCTTATCTTTAACAAGCCCATTTTTCTGAATTATGTTGGTGGTAAAAAAGTTTTTAACATGGTTGTGCAAATAATCTTTACTAGTAGTACTTGCTCCAAATTTTGGCGGGTTTTGTAAACCAAATATATTTTGATTGTCCATGTTTATTCCACCACTCATTGTTCCACCAGTTTTTTTATCTAATATTTTGATGCGTCATCGGTGATAACAAAAGTTTGGGAGGTTATAATTGGTGTATCAACATACCCTTGTTTGCTACAGCTCCGTCTGACTCACTGCTTGCTGGTCCTACCACGTTTATGATTTTTTACCTTCTGCATTGATATTTCCTACCCCATCTTTTTTAATCCATGTTTCTACGTATCCTTTGTTTGCTATATGATTTGATGCTGTTGGTGTTGGTACATTATCAACAACAAAATTGCTTAACTCGAAATTTTTATCCACCCTTACTCCAGTAATATCAAAGGGTTAGCTATTTATTTTTGTTTCAACAACTCCAACATCAACTTTAATTTCGTCTACTATTTTTGATGAAGGTGCACTTGCTGCTGCTGCACCTCTAGAAATATTGTTAAAAAAGCCCATATTTTTCAGCAAAAATAATTTATTACGTACCTTTCGTTCTTCTTATATTTATTACGAGTAAACTTTTTTACTACATTAAAATAATTATTTACTGCTAATTCTTTTAAGAAATACAAGCAATAATATCCACATAAAACGCTGCTCTAATTTGTAGTTGGTTTGATTCATATTTACATAACTTATTAAATGGATAACATAAGTTTACCAATTCTTGTGGTGGTTGTAATCCAAAAATATCAAAATAATTGACATAATCTGCGGTTATTTTTACTGCCACCCAATGTGTTCCTGGTCCTTCAGTATCATCTAAATTCATAATAAAACATTGACCTGGTATATTTTTTACTTTTGTCGGAATCTCATCTCGTGATATAGCACCTTTAAAATTTTTAATTTTCAAGTATTTAACCCAATTCATTGTTTCAAAATTAGATATTGGATGATTTATAAATTCTGGTTTACTTACAACAGAGCCCCCAACAAAGGTATTTGACTGAATGGACTGTTTGGCCCTAAAAGAAGACCTGATTCTTTTTTTTATTGCTGCTTAATAAATATCTTAAAGAGGGTATAACTGTTCCGCCGCTTTTAGTTGGTTGTGATCTAATTACAAGACCATTTCCTGATTGGGGTACATCTATCTCACCTTGATCAATCAGTGGTAATAATGATTTAAACATTCTTAACCTATCATCTTCATCTTCATCTTCTCTTACATTTCTCCATGACATCCTCCAAACAACTTTGCAATTAATAGAATTCCGATTCCTGCCAACAAACTGCCAAGAAAACCACCTTTTTGCCCATGTCCTGTTTTCAAAACTAATCCGCTTCCACATTTATATGATTCTACTAGTTTCTTTTGTTGTGACATGGGTAAAAGTCGTTTGATTTGCTCTCTAATTTCTGGTGTATTTTCTACCATTTTAGAATTTTATTGTGATAATTGATATGATCCGCCTACTGCTTTTTTAATGGCGGTCTCTCCTAAACCAGAAACTCCACCTGTTGCAAGTGGGGCTAAGATTTTTGGCAATATCTTTTTAGCAACACCGGTTACTATTCTAACAAATTCATAATGCTTCCTCCGCTTGTTGCAAATTTTCTGAGTTGGGCTTTACTAGTTTTAATATCAGCTCCTATACCTTTATTTGTTGCTTGTTCAAGCTTATTGATTTGAGATTGAGTAAGAGTTACTGTTTATTCACCCCTCATAAGATTATTATGTGTTAATCTTAGAGTTATTGGCGTTTTATGCTTCAATGCTTTAGCAACTGATTCGGCTTCTCCAACCGTCAAGTTTACTCTATAAGGATGGTGGATTGTCGTCACTTTAGCAATTTTAATTTCAAATGAATATATATTAGTATCTTGTATTTTATTTTTTAAAATAAATGAATTAAATTTTGATAAACTTTTTGAAAAAAAGAATATTTACAATAGTATAGCGGTTAAATATTGATAACAAAATGTCAAATCTTGGTGAAATAAGAGAAAATAAAAAATACGTAGACTACTTTTACGAAAAAACAAAGTCTGATTTTGATGCCGACGTTGATCCTGTTATTATCAAATCAGCAATAATTCATCAATATCTACAAATAAAGTATGTAGGTAAAATAGATAGTGTAAAAAGTATAATAGATTCATATCAAGGTGAAATTGGTTTGATTGGACCTGGTAATGGCAGAATAACATGTTGTTTAGAGGCACTATTTTCTCGATACTCATTTTGTCATGCACATAGCATATTTCATTATGCTTATGGCCGATTTTACAATAGATGTGGCTATGGTAGTGGATATTGTTATTTATTTCACAATTTACCAAATTTTTTCAAAAAAATTTCTTTGTTTGGTAATATCATAGGTTTGATATTTTTATTCTTTAAACAATTAGTTTAATTTTTCAAAGGTGTATTTATATTTATATACCTTTACTTCACCCTTGAATTCAAAACCTTCCTATTTCAATTTTTCATGAACAATCTTGTTCTTATTTATTTTTCTAGTCAGGTTGATATCTTGTTTGATTGATTTTGGTAGATATATTCTTACTGTTTCGTAAGTTTCTTCATCTTTCAACCTTGCGATACCACTTTCTCCATATTTTGTATTAAAGTAAAACACATCTCTCAAGGTATATGAAGAACCTATTTTCAACGCAGCATCGATCTTTTGTGCTTGTGTTAAATCATCTTCTATATGTTCAAAGTCTGCTTCTTGTGGAAAATCATGTTGATAATTAATACTGTGTGATTTAAGATACATTACTTTTAAATTTTTCTTTCCTTTCACTTTGCCCTTTGAAATATATATTCATCTTTTCCTGTATCTTCAGCCATCTTTTATTTTAAGCATTTTGCTGCGTTTGTTTTTATTATTATATCTTCGCCATATTTATTATCAGCCGGGTTTTGTTCAAAATAGATAACAAGTGTTTCGCCATATTTGTTTTCAGTTTCTTCTTTATCAAGAATCTTAAAGACAGTATCGACTGCCAACTTTGAGAATGGTACATAGTATTGATTCATCTTTGCGTTCGGTGTGACTTGGTTTTTTTACTCCGCTTGTAAACTTTGTACCTCTTACATACAGTAGAAAATTTGAAACTCTAAATGAGAAATTGAATAAATTGTGTTGTGGGGGAAATTGGTTGGGCTCTGAAAATGGTGTGTGATTTTGCTATACTCGGGGAGGGAATGATCGGGTCGGAAAGTTGTAAGAACCGGTTGGGTAAGAAGCGGATCCAAGAAGTGTCTGGGAATCAGCTTTTTATAACTACTTAGATGTGAGGAAAAGATCGAGAGTATTTGCTTTGTCTCCTGCACGATCAGAAACGCGTCTCGGCTCTGAAATTACCTGTGTCAAGTCATTGACAATGGCAAAGACCTCAGCTTCCCGATCAGCAGGGTTTGTGACATTGGAGGAATAGGAGAGCCAGTCGGAGTTGTGGATGTTGAAATCACCAAGAACAATGATTTCAGAGCGTGGAGATTGTAAAGTGATGGTTTCGATTGATTTAGAAAGGTGGTCGAAAAGAAGTTCGTGATTGTTTGAGTTAGGAGAGCGGTATAGAGTGCAAATGTATTTTGTTGTATGAGGAAGGGAAACTTTAAACCAGAAGAGTTGAAAGCCTGGATTAGAAAGATCGAATTGTTTGGAGTGTAAGTTCTGCACATCGGAGCGAATAAATACACAGACCCCACCATTAGGTAAGAAAGAGGAAAATAGCTCATATCCTGGGCATTTGAGGCGATGAGAGAGAATGGTGTTGTCATTGGGACTGAGAGGCTTGATTTTTGTTTCGGTGAGGAAGAGAGCGTAGGGGTTTATGGATTGGAGATGATTATATACTGGACTGATGTTGGAAGATATTCCACGGATGTTTTCAGAATGAGATAGACAAGAGTTTAGGTGCCACGTTAGTTGCTGCAGTGGAAGTTCTGTTAGTATTGTATTGATTGATGGAAGAAGTTGATAGTAAAGTGTGGTTGGGACAGTCAAAATGACAGTGACAGCGGTAATCCGAAAGCCTTTGAGAGTTCCCTTAGCTATCCTATCGCCTCAGAAGGGCCCCCCGGAGCTGCGAGCTAAGAGTGGCTCCAGTTGCGAACTGGCATAACAGGCATCCCGGGATCATACACCAGCTGATGAGGCAGCCTCCCAAAGCGCTACCAATGGGTTTGGGCCTCTGCACTATCTGGCGGCGGGCCTGCAGTGCACCCTTTCCAACGGTACCCTCAGGTATAGCCAGGGAACAGACTGACAAATCAGTCTCCAGCAGATCCTGTTGATAATGACAAACCAACCACAAGTGCTGGCATCTCTACCCTAGAGCTGAAAGTGACATAGTCACGGAAGGCACCGAAAGGTAGAGTGGTGGTACTGCCCCGGACGATGAGTACATAATTTTAGTACAAATTACATGAAACAAGTGGTTGGTGGTCAGAAACTGCAAAACAGATCAATGGGGGACCAACATAGAATAATTGGGCGTGACCTTCAGCCCAGCCCACTATTAAGGCACCCCGTTGAAGTTGAAAGGATTCTTACAATTATTAAAAGAGTCGCCTAGAATAGGAGCAGGACTACCTGGTTCCTGGGCTTGGCGAGCAGCATCCCTGTGTAAGTGATTGTTGGCGCACTGATTCCTGGTATGGCCCCAGCCAGCACACAGGGAGCAGCGAGCATCAAATGGACAATCCTTCAGGAAGTGGCCACGCTGATTGCAGTTAAAACACCGGGACCCGAAGGCTCCATGCTGCCCAGCTGGCGTCGATTAGGTCGCAGCGGAGGCTGAGGTCGCACCTCCATAGTGGCTTGAAGTTTCTGCTGATTGGTTGTCAATCTCACCTATGTCTCCAAATGTAGCGATTTCTGATGGGTTCTTCAGAAAAGACACGGAGAGTAACAACTTGGCTTTTGCGTGCGAGAATCTCACAAAACACTTACTTAAAGATAAAATTAAATACACATCTAAACAATATTCGTCCTAGGGGGGCCTGCGGAAGTCAGCAGGAACATATCATAATTATTTAACTCATTCATTGGTACCTTGTTCACCTTTGCAGTGTTCTGGAAAAATTAGGAAACTAGCACTAGCAAAGTATTGGGGGTTTCAAAAGCCCCCCCTCCCGGGTCCGACAGGCCTTGTGTCGAAATATTCTCAGGGCCATATGGTGAAAAGTTGCTTCGATTTTTGCCCCACCAACTTGAAGGACCACTAGCCTCCACTGAGTACCTATTATAATCTCGGTCATCCTTCGTTTTCTACAGGCTTTTTTCATCCTTCTTTCAGCTTGAGTTATTGATCTAGAAGCTTCTGGTCCTAAAATGACCATATTCCAAAAACTCCATCGTAGAAGCCCTGTGGTTTGGCGCGACGTATTCTTTGAGAGCCCATGTGAGGAGGTTCGGTTTTCCACCTATCTGTGGCCCAGTCGCAGATGCGCCTGGAGCCCAGCATTGCCTTTGCATGGCTTGTTGCAAATGTGGCACGCGAGTCCCGTAGGAGCTACTTTTTTAGGCTCCTTGCGACACAATTGAGCTTCCTTTCGGTCTATGATCCGCATTTCCTCCCAGGCAGCCTCTCCTTCAAATATCTTCACTCGCCATTTGATGCGATCCAACGCGGTATTCTCCAAGTCAGACAAACCACGATGCCTGGTAACATTCTTTGGCGTGTCTTTGGACCGCAGTTTAGGTCTATCTCTTTGCCGTGTGCCATTTGCAAGTTCCCGATGAGAACTTGGTTTGGGGGCCTAAGATCATTCATGCTGACCACGTGACTTGCCCAACGCAACTGACGTCTATTGAGAATGATGCGCAGATCCGGCTCTGGAGCAAACTTCATCGTTCGTGACATAATCGCTCCACTTGATACCCATTATAGAACGCAAGCATATTTGATGAAAGGAGTTAAGCTGTTTAATTTGCCGGGCGTACAGAGTCCACGTCTCACAGTCGTAAAGCAACGTAGAGGGCAAGATGGCGTTGTACAGTGCGAGTTTAGTTTCCAGCCGGATGTCATGACTGTTCCAAACTCGGCTTCTGAGTCTCCCGAAGGCCTGGCTTGCCTCACTGATCCTGTGCTCAATGTCCTTGTCGCACTTGGCATCATTCATGATTATGCTACCGAGATATGTAAAAGCCTGCGTAGTCGCGAGATCGCCACTGTGGATTTTGATCGAGGGTGGAGTGTAAGGTATTTCAGGAGGGGGTTGGTGGAACACCTCCGTTTTCTTTATACTAGTAGTGAGACAGAAGTCCCTTGATGCAGTGGCAAAAGAGTGAACGAGGCGTTGCATAGCTTGCTTTGTGTGCGAAAACAGGCCGCAGTCATCTTCAAAAAGCAGATCGCCAGCACGCCGTCATTGGCATTGCTCCGAAGAAGAGTACGAACAATATAGTTGCGATGACGCAATCCTGTTTCACTCCAATTGAGGCAGCAAACTTCTCGGAGAAGGAGTCATCCACGAACACCTGTGCAAGCATTCCGTAGAAGCTCTAATGAACCCTAACATACTATGATGCCTTGGAGGAAGCACCATGTAAAATCTTTCTTGGTAGATAGCCTTACTCAGTCTAAAAATGTAACAAAGCTATATGCTCAAATTTAGCAAAAATTGCTGGCACTTGTGCATTTACATTATCATATATAAACACAACTTTCCTTTTTGACAAAATGCTCCTCTACGCGTCAGAAATCAAACAAATCTTTTCTCTGCCATCAGCTTTGTTCTCTTTGAGATAAAAAAAATGTGGTGGACGGATTTTGTTGATACCCTTTCAAAGATTGACACACTGTGACTCTCCAATTATTACTTTTATGAAAATATCAATGCTTCATCTATTCCCATGTTCCTACTAGCCCCACTCGCCTGTATGCCACTCATATGTGCCGTGGTGTAGTGGTTTGCTATGTGGACTCGTAATACAGGAGTTGTCAGCTCTACTCCTCCATGTGTCACAATGAAAACACAATTGTTTAGGAAGGCAACGGGAATCCACCTCATAAAATCAACTTCCTTAAAAATAACTCAGAGCCTTGTTTCTGGTTTCTGCTATGCTAGAAATCAAGTATGCTACGCAGTTTTTTCAAGGACGCCATAAATTTCCAGGTTAGGCCTTAGAAAGAAAATGAAAGCATTATGACAGAGAAGGGTTTTCAAAATATTGATCATTGGATAAAAAGTACATATGACTCTTCATTATTTATCATCTATTTTTTGGCTTTCCAGAGGGAGGAATCTAACAGTTTATCGTCCTTAGCCATGATTTTCAGATTGCAATACCACGTATGACGTCACGCAGCATTATGTTGTTGTTGCTTCAAAACTGAAATCTTCTCACTTCCGGTGACCATATAAACCCCTTTATTTTAAAAGAAAACACTCAAAAAACATGCAAACGACCAATGCAGGGTGCTTTTATTGTGCTAAGGACCAATAGCATAGCTCGAAATTATCATGCTGTACAACTATTCACTAAACTGCGCCTGTAAAGCTCGAAATCCTTGGCAATGAGCAAGAGCTTGGTTCCTTATATCGACTGTCAAAACAGAGACTGTCATAAAGGTGACGTCATCTGGACGGCGACTGCACTATAACAGCGACTGTTACGATAGCCACTTTGCCGTCAACTTCAGAATGAGATACAGCGTATTCTCTCTAATGAGAGCCGGGGGCGCTCTTTTAATTTTTGGCCTCGGAGAGGCGGCGCTAACAGACGATTCTTCAAATAAGTCATAAACTGCAGCCTAGGCTTGGCGAGGGGGCAAACAAGAGTTTGCTGTTCTTGGTGATCGAAATGGAAGGTGAAACTTGCGATAAAGTTTTTCTAAAGAGCGATGCCATCGGATGACCACTGTGCAGTATTTGGATGTGACAATGACAGACGCTACAAGAACAAGTAAGTAAGACAGAAAAATCTGTTTAGGAACGTAACTTCGAGTACACCATGTAGATTTTTGGTGGTGACGGCCTAGGCCATATCACCAGTATCTCCTAAGGTTTTTGATTGACTTTATCCTAAAATTATGTGTCAGTTTAGTAACCCTAGCGTTTCAACATATCACAAATTCATTTAAGGTAGTTATTTTTCCATATCTTCTTTGATTTAAGACATTAACAAGTTATGAATTATCCTACGTTTTTCCTGCATAATTTATTAGGCACATGAATACCATTTTTACTCCGATATGAAGATTCATAGATTTTTGGATATAATGTTCTTCTCTATTATATAGCTTGAATCCTAAAGAATATATAACTTTTTAAAAAGTTCTCTGTTCTTTTTTTAGACATATTAAGCTCAACCATGTGACCACATTAAAGTTCCACTCTTGTACAATGGAAAAAAAGTAAATGCTTATCAATAGAAAGGGTTCAAAGTGACAAAAAATACTAGGGTGTGCTCAAACCATTTTGTGCATGGAACCCCAGCAAATGGCAATCCTGACCCAGTTCTTTACATGAAAGGTCATCCAATGGAAATTTATCAAAAGCATAACACTGCCACCAACTAATGCAAAAACTGGAAAGAAAAGAAAAGAGCCAATGGAGAGAAAGTTTATTTCAGCAGTAAAGAGAAAGAAACTACAAGCATGCACCCCCAGTCCAACACCTGAGCATGACTACAAACTTGTCAATTGTAAAGATGAAGCAGCAAGAACAAATCATCCCATGGAATGTACTGAATTGAAGTATAAAAAGCTTGTGACCCAGTTAAGGAAGGAGAAGGAAGAATTGCAGCATAAACTTGATACTGCTGAGGAAAGGCTTTCAAAACGTGCCAAAAGAAATGGGAAGTTCTCTACCACTGCCATTAAAGACTCTTATAAATTATTCAAAATGCATACTGGCTTTCCAAACTATCAGGTGTTCAAGTTTATTTTTGAAAAAATCAAGGATAAAGCTTCAAGGCTTAGGTATCACAGAGGCCAAAAAGCAAAAGCTAATAAAAGTAAACCAGGAACTGAAAGCATGCTAAACGATAAAGAGAAATTTCTACTAACAATGGTAAAGTTAAAGCTTGGTCTTACTCATGAAGACCTTGCTTTCAGGTTTAGGATATCAACATCCACTTGCTCCAGAATAGTCAGAACATGGATTTGTTTTCTTGGCAAGGAGTTAGTCTCTGATATATTTTCCAACAGCTGAGGAGAATTTACACTATTATCCTAGTTGTTTCAACCAGGATGACAACGTGAGGGTAATCATTTATTGCACAGAGCTTCGATTAGAACAACCCTCCCTTGCAAAAGCTCAAGCACAGACATGCTCCAATTATAAAAGCAGAAACACTTGCAAAGTTCTTATTGGCTGCACTCCAGCTGGATATCCTTGTTTTATTTCAAAAGCCTATGGTGGAAAGGCTTCAGATTGTTTTATTGTGGAAAACAGTGGCATTCTCAATATGATTTGTGGTGGTGAAACAGTCATGGCTGACAAAGGATTTGATATCCAAGACTTGCTACTTGCAAAACAAAGCAAGTTAATCATTCCTCCATTCAGAAGAAAGTCCAAAAAAAGATCCACAAAAGGTAAAGCAAAGCAAACTTCCCAGATAGCCAAAGCAAGGATACATGTTGAAAGGTGCATTGGCAGGATAAAAAATTCCCGAATATTAAAAACAACGATTCATATAACACAAAAAGACATTATAAGTGACATGTTTACTATATGTGCTGCAGTAACATGCTTACGACCTCCACTAGTTCCATTGTAATGTTTTAACAAATTATATTTTCTATTTTTTAAACCCTTGTATGAACTGAAATTAAATCAATGAAACAAAATTAATAACTGGACACTTTATGGAGCAGTGCTTCAAGAGTTTCTTTTATCACAATCTTATCCTTGATCTCATGTGAAAACATTTCAGGAACAATCTTTCTCTCATAAAAAAGGGAAACTTTAATACATATTGATGCCCAATAGTCTTTATCAAATGATATTGTTTCACAGAATTTGTCCTTCAAAGTGAAAACATAGAAGTCACAGGTATGAGCAGCTAGTACTCCCATTTGACACTGGACTTTTTAAGTGAGATGTTGCCATCAGTCTCATGGAGGCAAGATGTAGGATCAGCAACAATATCTGATATAACATTTCCCCTGTGTTTCCATGGACATTTCACCTCTAGCAAACGGGACAAGAGCAACTACAATTTATTATTCCATCTGGAGATGCTGCAATAAAGGGGTAATCTTTGCAGATGTGAACTCTAGTCTCGACAACCTTCAGATTCTGGTAATTTACTTTCTTTTCTCTGAAGTACCTTTTTACAGCTTTACTTTCATTTGCTGTCCCCCAACTGGTTGCTTTTGAGTGGAATGACTTTTTGTATCCTAACACATTTGCAACTAAGTTTTCAGCTGGTGACAAAAACCTGTCTTCGTACTTAGATTTCAATTTCAAATCATCACCAACTTGAGCCATCACTCTGTGCATTTTGCTGGCTGAAAACCTGCCATATCTATATTCAAACCAGAGCTTATTTGTTGTTTGACCAATTGTCAACTCTGGTATCAATGTTGTCGCCTTTATTTCTATCAAATGTTCCATCAACTGACTGCACATATCCTGAATGCTAATGGCTGTAGAATTCTGCACCTCATTAACCAGCATCGCAACTGTTTTAGGAAAATTTTTTGAGACAACCTCAACTTCTTCACAAGAAATGTGTGGAAAAACTTTTGGGGCAACATCATTATGCTCCCTCTTGTAAATGGCAATACTGCATTTGCCTCTGGTTATTTCAGATATTTAATCTATGTCTGAAGCTGAGAATAAAATTATAAAAATAAAAAAAAAAAAATCTACAAATAAGAGCCAAAGTTTTGAAATGCGAACGGTTATAATTTTTAAAGTTGTTATATTCCATCACAAACAATATCAAACAAAGATCAGCAGTTATAGTCTTCAAATGCATACATCAGCTGAAGAAAAATGATTTAATCAAATTCGATGTTTTCCAGCATAATATCTCCAAACGCAGTAATGGAAATAGACTTATTGTACCAAAATCGAAAAGGAAGCGGGAAGACGATCCTTCAATACGCAGGGAGCATCAATATTCAATTCATTACCTGAACATGTGCGAAATGAAGAGTCTATTCTTATATTTAAACGCTTAGTAAAAAACTTTTCATTTTAGACTCACTACAATTTTAATTTCTATTTTTAGCCTTTTCTTGTAAACGCAGGTCCTTTATTGATAGCAGAATGCATTTCCTGAAAAAGTTAACCTGTTAAAATATGTTTTATTTTTTTTTTTTTTTTTAAAACTTCATTTTGATATATAAGCTAAACATACAAATACAAATCTCTCTAGTAATAGGTAATTTGTATTCGGCTGACCTAATTACAGGTATTTCTAGTATAAAAAAAAATGAATGAATAATTATACTAATAAGATGACGAATAGAAAAAAAAAAAAAAAAAAAAAAAAAAAAAAAAAAAAAGAAATTTAATGAGAAGAATTAATGGTTGCAAGGAGACTGTTAGTAGGAGAGAAGGTCCGGGTTAGTCCAGGGTTTATTACGCATACAGAATATGTAGTAAGTTGTACGAATGATTATAGTTGATAATTTAGTAATGATGTAGTTAGTGTGTGCCTTGTCAATGGTTAGATCGCTACACATCTGAATGAACGAATCGCAAGATTGTCCAAAGATTCCAAGGGAACCTATTGACAAGTTTACAAATTCAACGTGGCGGTATTTCGACGTTAGGTCATTCAGAAGGTAGCGATATTTGGAAAATTTCCTATCAGCATTATTATCAAGGTTTGTCTCAAAGCCAACGCTCAATTCTAGAACATAGAGAGTATTAGAAGGAGTGGAGATGAGCATGTCAGGACGCAGGTCGTCACCAGTGACGAGAGAAGGGGAAAGATATTGTGGGAGGTCAACATAGAAAGTACATTGATTTAAATATTGAAATGTTGAAGCCAAGAAGTTTAGTGCAGAGTCATGTCTCCATGTGAAGCGGCCCTCGCTG
Source organism: Pseudorhiza aurosa (assembly GCA_964026355.1). Classification (NCBI taxonomy): domain Eukaryota; kingdom Metazoa; phylum Cnidaria; class Scyphozoa; order Rhizostomeae; family Lychnorhizidae; genus Pseudorhiza; species Pseudorhiza aurosa. Next base: position 10,477,682 of record OZ032118.1, on the reverse strand, counting down.
AGATAAGATCTACAACCTGCAACAACGTGGAGAAGAGACTCTGGCTGGAAGCAAAAGGAACAGTCAGACGTTTGGGAGAGATTCCACAGCTTGAGATTTTTCCGAGTCGCAAGTGTGTTATTAAGGTACCTGACAGTGAAGTTAAAGATGTTTTTCGGTAGTTTACTTTGGGCAGACGACCAGAGAGAATTCACAGTTTTCAAAGAGTGATTCAGGAGGAAAGTAATGAGAAAGCCTTGAGAGGTTAAGTTAGATCGGAGTTTGTCGGTATGGTTCTGACGCACTGCCTTTAAAACTTGCTTAGTGTTTCGGTATGTATCATATTGTATGTTCATAATAATAATGATAATAATAATAATGATTTCATACTTGTATAGTCTAAATGTTTATATCATATTAATGTCTTCCGAATCTGAACCCTCATCGACTCGCATAATTGCTGGAGTTGTATCTTGAACATCTACATCAGCAATATCTTCGAGTGGATTTTTGTGTGGTTTAGGCAGTATTTGCAGCTGAGACTCCAGTACCTTTGCATCTTTTTCGCATGGATTATTCTCTTTAAAGCAGTGAATTTTGTAATCATGACTGCCGTCAGCTGCCAGATTAAGAGCACAAGACTGAAATGGCTTGCAGATTATCAGGAGAATGATGAAGATGTTTTACACTTCGTTTTTATAGTTTAAAATTTGATTGATACTACCTCAAAGGGAATTTCAATAAGACATTTTATTAAGATGCTGGTTTGCTACGAGGGGAAATGATTAAGTGTCATGAACGAGGTTGTAGCAAAGCCATTTCATTCTGTATATATGTATATTTCAATGGGGGTTAGTGAGTCTACTATTCAATCCGTTTGGGTAAATGGTTCTTAAATGTGTCATCCAGGTATTTTCGCGTTTTTCAAGTACTGCTCTTGCATCATCGCGTACTGTCTTTTCAATTTTTTCTATTAGCTTGTAAACAGCATCACGCTCAAAATTATGGCATGGGAGAAGGAAGTCTCTTTTAACAGGCAGTAACTTTTCAATGAATAAGTTGTTTATGTGGGAACGGTAATTGTTAAAGCATATATTTAATTGCCATTCGGGTTTAGCAATATTTTGGTTGTTGAACTTTTGAACTCGCGTGTATATTTGAGTTGGTAAATGATAATAGTAATAATATAGCCACCTCTATAGCGCCACATTTCCCCAGGGCTCATAGGCGCTTAACGACATAACTATTAAAGTTAGCATGAATATTAAAGTTCGTGCCCAGGATATAGCTAATTTACATACGGTTACAAAAGAAGTTGACTTAAAATTGTTAAACTATTTGGTAAAAACTCTATAATTAGATCAAATCAATCACTACTTTTAAAAGCTTGATTTTAACCTTACCGTTCTTTTTTCTAAAATCCGATATCTAAGAGTATGGCGACCTAAATTTGTACGTCTTCAATGATTGCTTAAAACTACACAATGAATCTAATAATCGAATTGAATATGGAAGTTGGTCCCATAAAGTTGGTGCAGCATAACTGAATGAAAGATCTCCTGCTGTTTTCAAACTTGTCCAGTTGTGTTGAAATAGGTAATCATCACAAGCTGATCTTGTCATGCGAGCAGGCTCATACTTTGGTACAAGGGCCTGCAGATAGTGAGGTGCAAATCCTGTAAACATTTGAAAGCTAGAGTGAGAATCTTGTACTCAATTCTTGATGATACAGGCAACCAGTGCAGTTGCTTCAATATTGGGGTGATATGATCATACTTTTGATGCGCCTGTCAGAATCAACATAAGCACTCCTTAGTGTTACATGGTTTAAAAGATTTGATGTCCTGGTGTTTATTGAATTTACAATCTATTCTCACTTCGTTGTTTATGATTTCATTACTTCCTATATAATCCCTTAAATTTTTACTTCCTATATATGATATTATAGGTTGTTCTGTAAAACATTACGTGGAGTATGTTCCAATTTGATTTTAGAATATTGCTGGTTTGTGGGAGGGTTGGGTTGAACGTTGTAATGAGTGGAAGACGGTTATTGGTTTTGTTAGTTTTATAAGTTAATGTTTCGCTTCGTGATTTTGTATTAGCTGTTCAATTTGACGTGTTATCAGACTTTTATTATAACCTTTTATTTCATTTAATGAAATTATCCCGCATTTTTTAGTGCAATTTTTGTGACATTCTGCTTCTGCAGGGCAAATCCGTTTTAGTCTGAGGGCTTGTGAAAATGGTGAGTTTACTTTAAGATGTTTGGGATGTGGCGATTGGAAGTGTAAATAATTGCTTGAGTCAGTGGGCTTTTTATGCAGTGTAGTTTGGATTCGCCTGTTCTTGTCAATATACACAACGGTGTCAAGGAATGCACTTTGAGTTTTTGATGTTTCATAGTCAAACTTGATCGATTCATGTCTGGTGGTTAAATCAGTTCTGAAATTATTAAAGTTTTTTTCTGGTAAATTGTAGTAGGGGAAATATCGTCAATGAATCTACAGTACATGAAGCAGTCTGTTAGTATATATGGCTAGATGAACCTTTCTTCAAAGTTACCCATAAAGATGGTAGCATACGACGGAGCAGCAATGGTGCCCATTGCACACAATTTGATTTGCAAGTAATTCGTACCATTAAACGTAATGTTCTTAAGGGAAAGAACATAATTCACTAGTTTAATTATAAGCTCAGATTTAGTTTCATACGAGTGACGGTTATCAAGTGCTTCTTTTAAAGCTATGACACCATCCTCATTATAAATGTTAGTATATAATGAACGTACATCCATTGTTGCTAGAATTGCATTCTTGTATATAAGACTTAGTTTTTTTTGCTAATGGTTGGATGTGATAATCGAAACATTTCGAAAGTTCTTCTTTTTATTACTAAATTTTCATTATTTTGTAGGCTTTCTAATGCTTTTCGTTCGCCCTGTGTTAAATTATCACGTGGGAGTTTCTTTTATATATATATATATCTATATATATAGAATAACGAGAGAGAAACCAGTACTAGTTTAGCACTGAATTTCATGCTATACAATCGTCAGCTAAACATGTACTAAATAATCTTAACGGAATGCGTAAAAGGCAATGGAGGAAACCTGACGTGCAAAAGATAAAGCGCATGATCAGTAATGACATGGTGTCGTTATATAGGCTAGTTGTATAGGTGAAGTCGTATGTTTGGTTGTTGGGGCAGTTTGACGTCATCACCGCCTTTTGGTCTGCTTGTCATTTGTTTCATGACTCAGTTACCTGTGGATGCTTATCTCCCCTCCAGGTAAAGATAGGACCGTTGAAGTGAGAAAGATTTCGTCCACTAGTTGCCATGTCATTTGTTGAGCACCCTTCGTGATTTCATTTATCACGATATATATATATATATATATATATATATATATATATATAAATATATTGAACATTTGTGTGGCCATGCCTCAGATAAAATGTGAATATATAAAATAAGCTACTTTTTAAGGCAAATCTATTGATAGATTTCTTCAGACGTTTCGCCTTGTGAGGGCTTCATCAGTTATCACTGAAACGTCTGAAGAAATCTATCAATAAATTTGCCTTAAAAAGTAGCCTATTTTATATATTCACATATATATATATATATATATATATATATATATATATATATATATATATATATATATATATATATATATATATATATATATATATATATATATATATTTATAAATATATATTTATATATATTTATATAAGAGACAAGTGATAAATGAAATCACCAAGAGTGCTCAATAGTGTAACTAAAGCAAGTGTAGGAAAAAAGGGAGAATAACCAGTACTAGTTTAGAACTCCGAGTTTCATGTCATACAATCATGATGAAAATGGTGATGATGATGATGCTGGAAGCTCGATTTGGTATAGTTGGTACCATAAACTAGGGAAGTGTTTAAAAAGGACAGAAGGCTTGCTTGTTAAAGTAAGACTCAATCACGGTAGGGTAACTGAGAGTTAAGAGATTGGTGCTAAAAATGCACAGGGTCTATACACGATTTTCTGTTGAATTTCATCCTCCAAAATACAATTTACGCAGGCAGCATGGATAAATAAGGGAAATTTAAGCTCCAGCTGTAGTCATGAATATGCAATCAAGGTGAATTAGCATTCTGATAATGATCTATGATGCAAATTGCATACACTCCGTCCCAATCAAGTCTCCTCAAAAGATTTAATCCAAGAACGGATTGCTGGAAGCTTCGTTTTCATTGTCTTCATCCAAGAATGGGTTCGTCGAGCATTCATCCAAAAAGGGATTCGACGCCTCTTTTTCCTCAAACGGGTTTCTGTAATCGTCATCTAAAAATGGATTATTGGCATGTGCATCATCATCATCCTCATCATCATCATCCGCAAATGGATTTTTGTCAGCCTTTTCCCTTGCAACATCAGCTAATGTTTTCGTCTTCTTTTTACCAAGGACCCGATCACTCCTTTTCAAGCTCTCCTCTCTAAGTGGATTAATATTGGCAGCTCCTTCAGCACCTCGTGACGGTTTGATTGGGCCGCCTTCAGCACTCCTAGAAGCTTTCGTTGGGGCGGTAGACAGAATGCCACCCTGCCCTGTACGTTGCACTTTGGATGCTTCAGCCGTCTTTATTTTGCTGGGTGGACTCCCAATACTGCGACTTCTTTTCTCTTCAAGCTCTGCCAAAAGGTTATGCTCTTCTGCGAAATTCTTCACTTCTTGGGGTGGCCAAAAGCAGGAAAGTTGAAAGAACATTTCTTTATTGAAGTTTGTTACCATAGTGGCTATATCACTGAAAAATGAACAAAAGCGCATTGCCCATTTGCGTGAAAGCATCACTAAAGCAGCAAGAACCAGAGCCGAGCCCACGTGCAAACCAACTTAATACGCTAAAGATGATGCATCATTAGTGAACAATATTCCCAACGAGAAGACAGTGTGCTTAAAAATTCTGCTTAGTGCCCCTAAAACACAGAAGCAAATAAAGGCATTTCATTACATAGCATCATGTCGCCAGGAAGCCATGAGAATGATGTTGTTTAAGAATTCCTTCTTTCAACCTTAGAATTTTCAACGCTAAATTGAGAAGAGTATGCAGCAAAGAGATATTGCTTCCAACGAACCGCTCAAAAAGAGTATTTCTCATTATTTCTACCTAGCATCCAAGCGTAGATATTTGGGCCCTGAGAAATTTGTTGCTTTTCGAGCAGTATCCAGGTCCTTCCTTCCGACGTGACAACACCTCGTGATTCTTACGCCTGGAAATACACCCTCCTCACTCTAAGTTAAAGTTTATCAGAAATTGGATTCGAACCACTGACGATAGAATCAGCGGGTAAGAGTCTTACCACTGAGCTATCCTGACACCATTAGCAAAATTTAACAAGAATCTCTAATCTGCTTTACGGAGAAGCATTTCCAAACGTATGCGTTACCTCAATTTGTCGTCTGCTGGCTGCGGCACGAGTTTCCTTGCTTTTCGAAGAGTGTCTCTGCAAACAAGAAAGGTTATGACGCTATCAAAATCACAAAGAAGTGAATCAAAATATGTTCTCATACTTAGGTGGTGGACGTGAGATGATTTAGGAGCATTGGACTTAATCAAGCAACTTTCTGCTGGGATTGAGCTCAGGTGATGCACGCCTTTAGGAGAGAAACGATCAAGAGAGTTTATGGGTGTCTCAAGGCCTGAAGGTTCAGGGGGTAGAGATAAATCAAAAAGAATGAAAGGAGAATTTGAGATTGTTCACCACGGACCATGTTAGCTGCATACTAATGCATGGATAGCAGGATACTAGTCTCCCAAAGATGGTATAAACCTTGGAGGTATCAAAAGATACCACTGTGCTCTTTACGCGAGACTCGAATGGGGACAACAAGAGACGAATGGCATTATATAGCACATTGTCAGTCAATATTGGTTCCCGAAAGTGCTCCTGGTGGCCAAGATAGGACATAGAGCGGCACCTCAAAATAAGCAGCATCTAGTGGGCATTGTCCAAAATACAGAAATACCTTCTTACTACTTTAAAAATGAAGATATATCAGATTGATATAATTAAAGATGTAGAGGGATCGTAAGCGTTTACGGTATGCTAAGGAGAGACAAGTACTCACTGGGCTTGCCTCGTTAGATTATGTTTCAAACATCCTTCGAATATACTGATCTCTAAAAACGCTTGCAAAGCACCGTTTTCAGAAAACTTCGAATAGCATTCAAAAATCCTGAGCACTTCGTCCGCCAACGTTGAACCAATTTTTTGGAATATTCTTGTTACAAAATTTGATGATATGGCACTGACCTGAAAACAAGAGTTATTGGCAATGAATGCTTTCTTCAAGTACAAGCATCAAGATTCAAACAACGTAAGTAAGATCACTAGTCACCACATAAGAAGCGAGAAAAGTGCTATTGATTTAAGACAATTAACCCGTTACCTGGTCATGAATGACGACAAGACTTTGAATTACTTCGCGAAGGTATGGTCTGATACCTGTGCAGAAATGTGAATATCTAAACCATGGCTGGATGGACAGTTTGAGAGCAAAGAAGTTTATCTTACTTGCAATTCATTTTTGTTTTTATTTCATACAAAATACACACAACTTTAAACGCACTGCGACCGTAATTTATTATTTCGTAGTATTGTCGTTTAAAGTAAGACAGACAGATCCCGCAACTCACCATTCATCCTTGGAAAATGCAATTTATGGAACATCTTGCCTTGTACTTGCTTTCCTGAATCTTACAACTTGTCATCTTTCAAATCTAAGATCAACAAATTTGATCTGACCTCTCTCCCCTCTTAGCCTTTCGCTTTCTTCTTTCTTCATTTGTTGGGGCTTTGCATAGGCCACTATGGCCTTTCCTCAACATAACTCAATAAGAAAAAATAAGTCTTCAGCAAGAAAGCCAAGACACGTTTGCCAATAATGCTATTAATACAAGCAATAATGCAATTGGACAAAATTACTTGCTGACAAATCGGTAGAATCACATGAAAAATGACGATGGTGCCAATTAGGAATAATGGTGCCAATTAGGACGATACCTGCCAAGGCGACATTGTCTTCCCAACGGAACTCTCCTAACAGCATTCCTTGTTCTATGCTGCCAACCAAAGGATCCCCTTTATATTCGACATATTTGTCAAATATTTTGCCATCGAAATCCTTGATCTTTTGCAAAAATACCTGATTCGAAATTAATGATGACGTATTACTGCAGTGTCAAAATGAGACCACTTCAGAGAGAATATATCAATGATCGCGTACAATAGAATGATTTTAGTTAACTCTTTAGAGCTCAATTTGAGCGGAAGGGAAAAAATGCCAAAAATGTATAGCCCTAATGACATGCTTACACGACGAAGAAACAACGTGGTTGATAAAAACTGAGTTCAAACCAGTATTATTTGAACGACACAAAACATTCAAAACGCAACGTAAACAACCAAAAAAGTTTCCCCCAAAATGGCCTGAAACAAGCACGAGTACTGATGCTACTACCTAATACTGAGTTGAGACAATAATGGCGGGTGAAGATCCGAAAAAATGATCTTGAAATTCAACCCATTTTTGCCTTGGCACTTTATTTTGCCGAAATGAACCTGGGTTGAATCCGGGTTGAGTCTACGTATGAAGCTAGGTCCTACTAACTCGGGTTTAATCCGGGATAGTTCACGTAATATTTTCACGTATTAAGTACATTATATGAAACAAAACATAGTGGTTGAAAGCTTGACATCTGCTTTCTTAAAATTTTCCAGCAAACAGGGCCTCCAATTGACCAAATTTGCAACTCTGGTGACATTTGCCAACAACTTAAAACAACACGGCTATAAACAGCAGATGCAACAATTGGTCGCATTGCCTGGTGAGTCTCCGAAAATCATCGTTGATCACTCAGTTGCCGATTGCTGTGGCATGCAGCATGCATAGCAGCAAAAAATTTGCTTAAATTAGGCAAACAGCTTTTTAGTTTGAAGATTAAACTACTGGGTGAATCCTACCCAACTCATCTAAAAAAATCTCTGAAGAAAATAAATAGCGTTACGGCAGTGGGTTTGGTGGTTATGTGTTGATGACGAAAATAGTTGAGTGGTTCAATAATAAAATGGTTTTCGAAGAAGAAAATCCTGTCAAACCGTTTTGATGTCATTCAGTTCTTCAAAGCCAAATTTCTTAAGTGCAGCAGCTATCCTTGGCAATACCGAAGCTTCCAAATAATTGCAGTTGCTCAGGCATATAAGGAATTTCTCATCCTGTAGGTTAATGCAACGCCAAATTAGCCCAATAATTATCGTTAAATGGCAAATGAAGCCAAGGCAGTTCAGGAAAGCAACGCCTGGGTTCTTTCTTCAACGAAAACTCTTTATTAGGACTTTCAAGGAGTTATAGTCATCGAGATTGCAACCCCTTTGAAATACAATGTACTGAAATCAAAATAGCTGAGGGCATGTATGTCAAACTCAGAAACCTCTTGGGGCCATATGGGTCACAGTTATGCTGTCATAGGGCCGGCTTCCACTTCAGTCATGATGACAATGATTATAATGACAAAAAATATTCTGCCATTCGACAATCATTATTATATAATTGACTTGTTACGTCAACTTAAGAACTTTCATGGGTTTTTCACATTCATGGATTCAAAGTGATTACGTAATCAAAATGACATAACTATATCAAGCTAGCGTGTCTACGCGGGCCTCATGTTGGACAAGCCTCGCTTTCTTTTAAGTCACATATCAAAGAAAATGCGGCAAAACTTCTTGTTCGGGCATCCCTGCTGGGCGATTATAACGGCACTTCACGATTGATCACAATCAACAATCGTATTGGTCGTAAACAACAACTGGCTCATAACGTGGTGAGGTATTAACCACCTCTGATAAAAGTAGATTGTTCAAGATGATTTGTATGCATGTTCATGCGGTGAAGGAATCAATCTGCTATACCAGTGTGCCCTAAAACTGCTTCACTTCAAAAAAGCAATAAGCCATTCAAATGCAGTACGAAATTACAATACTATTAAGCTCGCAGATGATTTGATATTAATTGCGAGCTTTGAAGAAGACACGGAGGTCACTAGAATGAGCATTAGAACGACATTATAGGAAGAGTTTGGAGATAAATCGAAAGAAGACGGCATCAAAAGTGAATAGTATGAAGCGAAGTCCTACATGCAGGCCTTAAATTGGGAATGACTTTATGGAGCAAGTAGACCAGTTCAGTCATCTCTGACAAAGGGATGAAATGATAGAGATGACATGAAATATAGAAATTGATGGGTGCATCTGCATAGCAGCAGACACTTTTAAAGACTGATAAAGATCTTGAAATATCATAAACTGATACAAGATAGAATACAAGAGAATGAAACTAGACACAAGAGAGGAAATAATGTGTTACTGTGATAACATCTCTTTTCTGCTTCTTTCGCTGGGAAAATTGGAAAGCAGTTGCTTAGTTGTTCAACAGAATTGTATCCCCGGGTATTTAAGAATAAATAAATAAATAGACAAATCCAGTTTCCTACTGTATGGTTAAGAGCGCTGGAAAATTCAATCAACCATACAAAAAAACTGGAAGCAGTGGAGAAACAGTGTTACAAGCAGAAGCTGATCTACTCTGGTTTAAATGATGGGTGGAGCATCAATTGAATGATAAAATAACAGGGAAAGCAAAAGCAGAGAGAAGATTGAGAGGCCATGGGAGAAAAGTAGATGAAGTTGTCGGAAAAATCACGAGAAATAGAGGGCTTGAAACCCTGAATGGACAAATTGAAGGTAACAGAGGTTGAGGATGACAGAAAAACGTACTTGAAAAACTTTGAAGTGTCAGATCAACATGAGAATACCGTAGAAAGGGCAAGACGGGAACAGAAAAGCTCTTGATAGACCTAGATAGAAACAGAGGACTGCGAAAGGTCACCGTCGCAAAGTCTGATGGGATACTTGCGTGTGTGAGAGAGAAACAGTGCAAGAGCGGAGAGAGATAGCACTAAGAAAGATATCAAAGACACCTAACAGTGCAGTTTAATCACTTGATTGCAATCTCAATTCACCTAATAAGCCACATCAATAATAATACATGATCCGATAAACCGGTGACGTATATCAATTCAAAAGCTGTTCTGCAATTCAGATGAAGACGGAATATCACTTACCAGACTGATATCAGCTGAAGAGGCTGGATCTTTTTGTTGACCAGACGTCGAGCTAAATTGGAAAAGGAAGATCAACAACAGATAACATAAAGAATGAAGACGCTCACATTTTTACGAAGAAAGACAGAAAAATGTTTATCTGGCTAACTGCACCAAAATAATCTATGGAAACAACGCAAAAATATGTCCCGTCCACAAAAAATTGCATCAAATTGCTTCATAGTATCATTTCGTTTAATAATAATATAATCTGCTCGTGTCCTTACTTATGTTCACGAGCTATAAAAGGCCATTTAGGTGTTACCTTCGCATGAGGTGGCCTAATCTTCTTCTAAAAGGCTTAATGCATGCAAGTGGTACCGCAAGTTATATGACCCTGGTTGAGTGAACTCACAAAACAGGGGTCTTGGGTTCAAATCATACGCAGCTCACGTTCACAATAAAACAGAATCGGTGAGAAAACAACAGGACACCAGCTCGTCAAATCCACTTGCCTATAAAACAAAACCTGTAGCCGTGTCCTTGGTTTCTGCTTAGCTGGGAATCACGTAAGCTCTTTAACTTTTTACTCGCTGCTGCAGATCTTGATTGACAATGATTCTTATTGTAAAGGTGAAAATTTTCCTCACTCGCCGTGCAGTCCACTGCATTACAACTTTGAACATCAATACTTACATACTATTCCATGCTGTGCAGCTGTATTCAAGCAACACAAGATGGCATTCAATCAATATCTCAAACAATTCAGATTAAGAGGAAGTCCTCAAAGCATTTCATTAACGGATCCCTGTTAGGTTTTCATGTGAAATCTGACTTGAAACTGTCCCATTTGACGATCATTTTCGTCCGTGTCGATTTAGGACAAAAGCATTTAGGACACCTCAACTATCTATTGATTGCAAGGGTAACGAAATCATGCAATCAGCAGAGGCAAAGGTATTCCAACATACAGGTGTAAATGATGCTATGACAAGTAAAGGTGTATATTCTAACTCGCTGGGAACGAACATAACAGTCAAGATAACAGCCAAGATGACAGTGAAGATAACAATCAAGATGACAGTCAAGATGACAGTCAAGATCATGTCATGCAACAAGAAATGAGGCAGATGCCATGCATAAACCAAGTGTGAGAAAGAAGTGACAACACGAAGAGAACTTTATACGGCCATCGCGTGAGGACAGGAAGAACTAAAACAATCTTGCAACAAGGGCCATAGCTGCTGAGACTCGAGCTCTCTTCCTTTGATGATGACGTAACTTGAAAACTGTAACTAAATGGGCTGGAATCTAGGTTGAATCGTATTGCTGAAGAAAATAATCTTTTGAACGATTATCCCACCGTAGCAGAAATGAATTAGCATGGACCTGTGTGAACAAGGCACGAGTACAAGGTCTATGTTACCTCTTCATTGAGGTGTGTTCGTCAGCAACGGCCTTAGATCAAGCGTCCAGAAAGCAACTATTAATTTACCTTTCTCTTCTCGAGTCAACGTCCTCTTCTTTTGCAGCGATGTTTTGCAAACAGCTCAGGAAAGCCTGCCATCAAAATGAGAAGCATATCATTAAAGAGGGAGAGATCAATACTACCATGTCAAAACTGTTAAAGGATCCAATCACTGAGCGAGTCAATCAATGAATCAATCAACTGCTTTATGACTGATCAATACCAGAACTCAATCACTCATCGAATCACTCAATGAATCAATAAATCAATAAAGCATCGAATAAACAAATAAACGAATAAATGAAGGAATCAATCAAATCAAATGATAAATAGAGCGAATTAGAAGAAGATCTATGTCGCCATACATTTTACAGGTGGTAGATGGGTTTTACTCATCGTCCGGGGCAGTACCACCACTCTACCTTTTAGTGCCTTCAGTGACTATGTCACTTTCAGCTCTAGGCTAGAGATGCCGGCGCTTGTGGTTGGTTTGACATCATGAACAGGGTCTGCTGGAGACTGACTTGCCAGTCTGTTCCCTGGCTATACCTGAGGGTACCGTTGGAAAGGGTGCACTGCAGGCCCGCCACCAGATAGTGCAGAGGCCCAAACCCATTGGTAGCGCTTTGGGAGGCTGCCTCATCAGCTGGTGTATAATCCCGGGCTGCCTGTTATGCCAGTTCGCAACTGGAGCCACTCTTAGCTCGCAGCTCCGGGGGCCCTTCTGAGGCCACAGGATAGCTAAGGGAGCTCTCGAGGGATTTCAATTTACCGCTACCACTGTCATTTTGACTGTCCCAACCACCACTCACCATTCCTTCAACATGATTCAAAACAATTTAAACAGCTCAACTGCAGCAACTAACGTGGCACCTAAACCCTTTTCCATCTCATTCTGCAACATCCGTGGACTTTCTTCCAACATCAATCCAGTACATCATCATCTCCAATCCATAAGCCCCTATGCACTCTTCCTCACTGAAACCAAAATCAAACCTCTTGATCCCAGCAACAGCACCGTTCTCTCTCCTCATCTCAAATGCCCAGGTTATAAGTTATTTTCCGCCTTCTTCTCTAATGGTGGGGTTTGTGCATTTATTCGCTCTGATGTGCAGACCTTACACCTCAAACAATTCGATCTTTCTATTCCTGCCTTTCAACTCTTCTGGTTGAAAATTTCCCTTCCTCATGCCGCAAAGTACATTTGCACTCTATACCGCTCTCCTAACTCAAACAATCATGAACTTCTCTTCGACCACCTTTCTAAATCAATCGAAACCATCACTTTACAATCTCCACGCTCTGAAATCATTGTTCTTGGTGATTTCAACACCCACAACTCCGACTGGCTCTCCTATTCCTCCAATGTCACCAACCCTGCTGATCGGGAAGGTGAGGTCTTTTTCATTGTCAATGACTTGACACAGGTAATTTCAGAGCCGACACGCGTCCCTGATCGTGCAGGAGACAAAGCAAATACTCTCGATCTTTTCCTCACATCCAATCCCAGCAGCTACTCTCCTCCCACCGTTAGCTCTCTTCTTGGTAACTCTGATCATTGTCTCATAACCTTACGGCATGACTTCCTCCCTCACCTGCATAGACCCTTTGCTCCGCAAAGAGTCTTCCACTACAGCAAGGCTGACTGGGACTCCGTTCCCACTTTTTACTCTTCTTACCCTTGGTCTTCAGGCTTTTCAAATGATCCTTCCTCTCTTGCTTCTTTAATCACCGACGCAATACTCCTTGACATGGATCTTTTTATTCCCTCTTCTTACAAGCCTGGTAAAAAAAATTCCCCCAAGTAGTTCAATTCACAGAGCGCCATAGCTGTGAATAACAACAACCACTACTTCAAGGAATGGAAGCGGCTTCAAACCCAACACTCAAGAGCTTCTTTCATCAACTCACGCAACACTTGCTCCAAAACCATAAAAAATGCCAAATCATCTTTTGTCCAACGCATCAATATGAAGATCGCTTCCTGCCAGGCTGGCTCTCGCTCCTTTTGGTCTATGGTCAAAGTTGTCTCCCAAAACTTTTGCCAATCATCTTTCCCTCCACTAAAAACAACTCTGACTCTTCTTCTACCACTCCTTCATCCAAGGCTAATCTTTTTGCGTCAATCTTTGCCTCCAACTCCTACCTGGACGACCAAGAGGTCCAACCTCATCACTTCCCCCTTTCAAAATTCACTATGTCACCCATTAAGATCTCCACACTAAAAGTTCACCAAACCCTTCTCCAGCTTGACACCTCCAAATCCAAAGGCCCTGATGGTATTCCAGCAATAGTTCTCAAAACCTGTGCTCCTGAACTTGCCCCTGCTATTCTTAACAAACTATTCCAGCTTTCCTACACTCTTGGCACATTTCCCACCTCGTGGAAACAAGCCCACGTCTTTCCTATCCCAAAAAAAGGCGACAAGTCTAATCCACTCAACTATCGTCCCATTGCAATCACTTCACTCATCTCTAAAACTATGGAGACCATCATCACTAAGCAACTTCTTACCTTCCTTGAAACAAACAATCTTCTCTCTGATCACCAGTACGGCTTTCGAAAAGCCAGGTCTACTGGTGATCTTCTTGCCTATGCTGTCCATGTCTGGTCCTCTGCTCTAGAATCCAGTGGTGAGAGCAGAGTGATCTCTCTCGATATCTCCAAGGCCTTTGATCGCGTTTGGCACAAGGGTCTTCTCGCTAAGCTGCCGATCTTTGGTCTCCATTGCACTCTCATTAATTGGATTGGTAGTTTCCTCTCTGATAGGTCAATTGCCTTCAGAGTGGACGGCTTCCTCTCCAATCTGCACTCAATCAATGCTGGTGTACCCCAGGGCTCTGGCATCTCCCCTGTACTCTTCATCCTCTTCATCAATGACCTGCTCACCTCCACATCTTCTATCATTCACTCCTTTGCTGATGATACCTTCCTAAGTTCCTCATTTTCATTCAATCCAAATTACCATGCTTCCACCGATATCCAACTCCACAGAAACATTTCAGCCTCGCTTCTCTCCAATGATCTGACAGTTATTGAGAAGTGGGGTAAAGACAACCTAGTTTCGTTCAACCAAAGCAAGACGAAACAGGCTGTCATTTCACGCAAACGTAATCAAAACTTTCCAGCTGTCTTCATGAATGGTGATGAACTGGACACCTCAGCTTCTTTCACACAACTTGATCTTTCTCTTTCATCTAATCTCACTTGGAAAACTCACATCCATTCCCTTGCTAAACATGCATCTCAAAAGCTCGGTTTCCTCGCCAGAGCCCGTGGGTTTTTCTCATCTTCTCACCTTCTATCTATATACAAGTCCCAAATCAGTCCTTCTTTAGAGTACTGCTTCCACGTCTGGGGTGGTGCTCGAAAATCCACTCTCTGTCTTCTTGACAAAGTCCAGTCCAAAGCCATTCGTCTCAGTAATAATCCCAACCTCACCAAATCGCTCCAACCTCTTTCCCATCGTCGTTTAGTGGGACATCTTTCCATCTTTTACAGATACTTTAACGGACATTGTTCTCAGGAGATCAGGGATATTATTCCAGCTCCTCTGAGACGTGTCAGGACCACCAGAAGCTCAACTCATTCACACCCTTTCCAAGTTTCACTGCCTACTTCATGAACTCTATCTCACAAATCATCATTCATCCCAAGAACATGCAATTTATGGAACGTCTTGCCTTCTTGCTTTCCTGAGTCCTACAACTTGCCATCTTTCAAATCTAATGTAAATAAACTTGATCTTATCTCTCTATCCTCTTAGCTGCTCGCTTTCTTCTGTCCTCCTATGTTGGGGCTTTGTATAGGCCACCATAGCCTCTCCTCAACATAACCCAATAAAAAAATAAATAGAAACATTAGCAACGGAATGAAAATGGATTTGAAAAGAGGCGTCGTTCGAATGCAAAAATTACCTCGATTTCCTTCTTAATTGAATCCACCAAGTGCTTTCTTACATCTGGGCGGTCCTCCTGTAATAGCAAATAGGATGGTACAAGACCACCAAACTCTCGTAAAATTAATATGAATAAACCGACTCTTTCAACATCTAAATGGAAGTTAGTTTGCTCGATTAGGTCTTTGGTGAGGATAGATCTTGAATTCTCCTAACAATTCAAATTCATTATTCTATCGGATTCGAAACACTGCGCCTTAACCACTCGGCTACGCCATCTTAAAATTTTTGATTTTCAAGTATTATGTATAGCAGATCTGAACTATTCTAAAAATTCCATTATCATAAGGGATAACTTCAGAAGAAGCCTCCAGATTACCTTAAGATTCTCGATCCGACTATTGGCTACGAGTTCAACATTGGACTAGAAACCGATAAAAATCGAGAGTCGCTCGTACAGGTAAAAGGAAGTTCAGTGTAATAATTCATCCATGGGCGCACTGGGTGTCATGCATAGATCATCGACTCTGCTTTTGGAAATGATGAAAGAAATTGATAGGAGGAGAAAGCCTTGGTAAGCTCAAGTTAGTTAAAAAAAGACGAAAGAAAAGTTTCAATACAACTGACGTACGTTCATCTGTTGCAGAAACATGGAATAGACAAAACTTTTGCCCTTCTAGAGTGAATTGATAATTGTTATTAAGATTAATTTTTTCTACCTGCAGTCGTGTTTATCAGGCAAACCATTAGCAAACTATCTATATCTAGCCAGACTTATGCATATACTACTCTTTAATGCCTCGTATTTACATGAGTTAGAGGATTCAAAAAATATAACTACTATTATTGTTAGCAAGAAAGTTTTATTCATAGAAACGGTGTGAGCATAGACCATCTGATCATCAAGCAATCCAAAACATCACTAACCTTGCTGCTAATTTTAGTGTCGCCAATGAAAGTGTTGATGAAAGAAATGCTATCAGTCATCATCTTCTCAAACTCCATGGGCTGTCAAAAATGGAAAAGCATTCTAGAATGACCAGCAAACCGTTTTATAGCCATTCGAAGTGCAACTTTAAGCATGGAGCAACAACTATCATAGGAAAGATTTGTCTAAAAGTAGCTATCTGTATACCTGCAGCAATCTTTCTGGCAACCTAGACTGCTAACGAAAGCCTTATATTGGAGACAGATAATCAAGAAGTATACATCGATGAATGATAGCAATCGCCAACTCAACGCATTACACAATCTTCTATTGCAATCAAAGAAGTTATTTTCTGAGCCACTCCATATGTGCCCTTGTGGGCTCCACTCCAAAAATTCCACACTACAGCGACAGAGTATTCATTTCGTAGGTGGTAATTTTACAACTATTTCCCATGCTTTGTGACCTGATGAGAAGGAAGGCAACAATCGGAATTCTTTGAAAGTCATTGTTTCATTGTTTTTACAAAGCATTCAAATTGCTTTGCAACTACTATGACAGTATCGTTCTTGAATACTATCGAGCTTCTGTCGGCATTGTCTTCGTACATAGCAAGCTAGTTACAGAGGCACTGCCTGCTTGCAGTTTTCTATCAAAAAGCATTTCCTTACAAAAACTGAAAACAAGGCTATGCTGAAGACTAGGTACCAGGCTTGATATGCAGGTGTTGATCTCAGCATATGTTAGTGACCACGTCTCCTTCTTCTCCAATCCTTTTATATCTGTTAGAAATAAAAATTGTCAATGTCTTATGCATTCCTGCTTGTATATAGGACACAGCAATTTGTTAGGAGGATAGAAACGCGGCAGTATACCAACGTCATCATTCAAGACTGAATAACGCAGATCATCAAATGAATGCCTTATAATGATAGGAAGACCCCATTCATGACTTTATGGGTTTATCAAACTCTTGAAACGAAGATCAATGTAACACTATTGCAACTATTTACAGTCTTGGGCCCAGAAGTCGTAAAATATCGATACAACACTATCGCAACTATTTACAGTCTTGGGCCCAGAAGTCGTAAAATATCGATATCATGGGGGTAATTACTTAAGGCATAGAATCAATACCTAGATAGAATTCTCTATAGTCTGCACGCCTTCTTCGTCTTCATATCCATGCGTTAGCACAACTTGGATACAGTTACCGATGCAGATAACTCTCCTAAACATTATTCTGTCCTCAGACTTTGGAATTGTAATCGTCCCTCGCCAACGTTGCCCTGCACACGAGACACCATGTACACGAAACGCAGTATGAGAGCAGCGTACCATCCCTTCAGTTTAACATGGGGAGTTTTTACGGCTGAATCCCTCTCCTCCCACTGGTATTTCCGGGCTTGGGACGGGCAGTAAGACATCATTGGCTTGCGAAATGCAAGGCGTCTGATATGAAATAGCTCTCGATGTTTTATTGCAATACAAGTAAAAAATTAATAGGAGTAAAACGAAAAGCTCTTACTTCTGTGCGTAGTTTCCAGTATCTCTTTGACACATTGCTCACAAATATTTGTAGTCAAATTACTCAGCAAGGCAACTGAATCTTCAGGCAATCCAAGGCACTTTAACGTATCGTATGCAGAGCTGGAGAAAACCGAATTGATAAGACAAATAGAAACCAGTACTTCAAAGTTCAAAATTCTAAGTTCGAAGCTAAGAATTGCAAATAAACAGCAGAGTTTGAGGAAGAGGACATAAAATGGGCTGGAACTGAAAAAAGTATAGACTCGAATCGTCAGGCTGTTGCACCGAAACAGGTGATGACTTACATAGACTACTTTATGGGAAAATGCAATCAACAAATTTAAAGAAATTTATCTGTATGCAATTCACTAGCTGCATTTAATCTCTCATTAAGGAGCTTAGAATGGATTACTTGGAATGCCCTTAATCTCTAGAATTTTGGCCTGAACAATAACGGAATTCTCCTGAACCATGTCACTAATCCTTTTATACTGGTTGCATGCACAATTAGAAACAAATTCAATTAATTATCAATTGTAACATTGCTTCATTGGAGTCTTGGTGAACTTTCATGAAATATTATCAGTTCTAAGAAACTACTTTAACCACACTGATTGAATATCAGAATACAAAGTTAAAAGTGATGATCAATGCAGAATGCAACGTTGAAATGATTATGGTGGGTAAAAGTCCTACCTAATTTGACGCGCACAGCTGGGGAAATAGGCAACATAAGAATTGGCTTTGGACCAACCAATAACGCTTGCCCGTTGAACATCTTTTAAGTCCGAAAGCGCTTCAGGCCTTAACACACCGTTAACAAGATTGCAAAAAAGTTTGATGAGTTCTCGTATCATCTCCTATAACACAAGAACATAAGATCAAATGAGGACAACAAATCCTCCTTCCAAAAAAAAACAGCAGAACAAAACTGCTATGAAATACTTTTGCCCGTGAAGTACCATCATTTTACATCATCTTTTATAACACAATATCGCTGCGATTTCTTTAATAGATTTCGCGCAAATATTGTTCATTTCTCAGAGTAAAGCATATCAACAGGCCCCATGCCTTGAAGTAACTAGATTGAAGCCATATCTTCATTCTTTATCATTCATATGACGTAAACAGAGTAAAAATTTTTCAGCTCAATCTTAAAGACTGAGAGGATTATAGGCGTCAGCTTTCATGCAGAGGCTGGAAATTTAAGATATTAAAGCTTCAAACTATTTTCTGGCTCAACTGAATTCACAATTATAATTTTGTTTGAATTTTACATTGACAATCAGTATGAAAATCCAAATAATGTATGATTTTCACGCGTTGGCCTAAAATATTCACCGCCAACCCACCCAAAAAATATACTCAGAGCTCAAGAGAGGGTGGTTTGATATAAGATATCTATGCTTTAAACAAGACATAAATAAATTCTTCCCTTTGCGGTTGTCTATCATGTACCCATACTTCACTATTGCTTCGATAATACTGACGTGAACTGATAAAAATAGTATTACCGAAAATTTCTTTGTATACTTAGCAATATCCGATTGATTTTCTCCGATTAAACTGACCTACGAAAAATATAAGCAAATCATGAGTTGAGCCACTTCAGCTTAGAAGGAACATTACGTCCTGTTTCAATAAGCAAGTCTGCTAAACAGAGAAAGGAATAATATATATTGATGACTCGATTGATACCGCCTTGAAAATTAACAAAACACTTTATGGAGGGCATCAAAATAACAGGGTGTCTTGAACGAAAACGACCGGTCGATAGGTCAGAAAAAAATAATTTCTAGAGTCTAAAAAAACACGTCATGAGTCCGGCATGGTAAGTCATGCAAAAAGTTGACTTAACTCACTTTATTCCCAATCTCCTCAGATAAGTATGCTTTTCCAAGTTGCCACAAATCGGGTATGTTTCCAACGATAAGTTCACAAAGCTCTTCCATGAATTGAATGGCATTAGGAGGAGTCGTCTCTGAAGATGCTTTTGATCATGAAAAATAAAGCCCTAATTAAACCACAAAATGGAAAATCTTGTCAACCCCACTTTGTGCTCTCAGAATCACTTTTTAGAAGTTAAAAGCTTTTAATGTTCTCGTGGGTATTGATAGATAAATGTGCATGAAAGTGGTTTGAAATTAGAAGTCAGAAAGTTTTTAGTGACACCTGAAAGAGGTTGATGAAGCATCGCTGGAAGCTCTTGAGCACAATTCAAGGCTTTCCAAAAATGGGAGTTATCCCATAGAGAAAAATGGACCGAAGGAAAAGAAAAGGCGAAGAATATCAGATAAGAATAGCGAACAAACCCAGTTCATTATGGAAAATTTAAACCCTTTGAGAACGAGACCCCTCCAGAAACATGAAATAAGAAATTGAATGGACCATAAAGGCTTGAATAGCCACGATTGAAAAGGTGGACGACAAAGTATAGTGTAAGAGTTGTAAACACAGGATCTTAGAAGCATTTGACATTAAAAGTAGCTGCAAGGCAAGCAAAGCAAGAACTTCTTAAATGTCTAAACAACTCACAATTGGTTACTATCGATTGCGGGAGTACATTTGTAGCAGGCGATACTCGGCTGTCTGGCTCTGAAGAAATAGAAAAAAATGGAACATGATGAATGAAGATTGTGAAGAAAGGGTATAGGTTAAATCATCAACTTGATAAAAATAATGACGCAGCTAGTGTTGCTGATCAACGATCAATTGTAACAAGGATATTTTTGCGAGTATTTCTTTCCAAACGAGGACGAGCCTTTATTGATAACAGGTTCATTCGAATACTCTCTCTTCTTCTTCTTCTTCTTCTTCTTCTTCTTCTTCTTCTTCTTCTTCTTCTTCTTCTTCTTTGTCTTTGCCTATTCCTGAATTTCAGGGTCAGCTTTTCGCCTATATCTAACCATTTTGGGCTGTCGCGAACATCGTTCGGCTGGAGTCCGGAATGAGCAATGTCCTCTTGAGTCTTGTCCATCCAACTTTTCTTTGGTCGACCTCTCGGGCGACTGCCATGCACTTCCATGCTTGCGGCCACCGCCGCGACCGAATCTGGATTGCTTCAAGAAACCTGCCCATACCACCCATCGCAGCCTCGATTCCATAATGTTCTCGGTTATGGGTGCCACTCCCATCCTTTTCCTAATTGCTTCATTCCTAATTCTATTCAATTTCGCTTTTCCAAGGCTTCATTTCGCATTCTCGTTTCCATTGTGTTAATCATTCCTTCACATTTCTTTGTTATTGGCCAGCATTCAGTTCCGTAGAGAGCTACCAGTCTGACAATTGTCTTGTAGACTTTTGACTTTAAGGGAGTAGGCACGCGCCGGTTGCAGAGCACGTCAGTGACTTGGTGCCATTTCATCCACGCAGCATTTGTCTTTGATCTGACATCATGTTCATTCGAATATTGATGAAACCAAAATCCAGAGAACTGTATTCGACAATAAAATACGCCACAACGAAACAAACGCCCAAACAGCACAAAAATGCTATTGAGCTATGGCTTCTTACGACCAGAGACGATTTTTACGTAAATCCGACGTGCTTCTCTTCTTTTGAATCTAATCCTAAAAGCTCTAGGGATACGTTGATTTGCTATTTCATGCAATATTCAAAAGTTAATAAAAAATGAATGGAGAACTCGGCTATATAATCGGACAAAGCATAAGACTGGACAGCTTTGAAATAATGGTTTCAAAAAAGCACATCATCGTCAGCAGATCAAACTTCTAACGAATTAAAGCAAATTCAAAATGAGGAGCAATTACTTCTGCTTGCTTTTATGTGCAAGGGACGTGTCCCATCACTCGGAACTCTTCTGTGCTTTCCTGAAAAAAGGATGGAAAAGCAACGATTGAAGCATCGCAAGAAAATTGCGCTACCAAGGGTACTATAAAAAGCGGCAATTTTGCATATGTAGCGTTGAAATTGCTAAAACGGAAAAGAATAGCAGCTTTAAATAAATAAACTTCAAGTTTAGGTGTTCAAGTAAAAATAGAAATCCAAGTTGAGGACTGAAGATGATAATTGATAGTGATTGATGTTGACAATAATAATAACGATGATTGATGTTGACAATGATACTAATGATGATTGATGATGATGATGATGATGATAATAACGAGGATTGATGTTGACGATGATGATAACGATGATTGATGTTGATGATGATGTCATGTGAGCAGTACTCTAGAGAAGGAAGAATTTGGGGTTTTTATGTAGATGAGAAGATAAGAAAAACCCGTGGGTTATCGAGAGTAAACCGAGCTTTTGACATGAATGTTTAGCAATGGAATATGTGACTTCCAAGTGAAACTGGACGAAAGAGGAAAAGTAAAACATGTGAAAGAAGTTGAAGTGTACATTTCGCGAACAACCTGGAATGGTAATGAATGAAGGAATAACAACACGTGTCGTCTTGCTTTGAGTTAACCAAATTAGCTCGTCTTGGTCAAACGTCTAAATGATTGTCAAATCATTGGGAGAAGGGAGGCCGAGATGATTCTATGGAGTGGGGGTATCGCTGTAGGCATGGTCATTTGGGTTCAATGAAAAAAAGAAGAACTTAGGAGGGCATCATCAGATAAAGGTTGAATGCTAGAAAAGGTAGAGGAAAGCAGGTCATTTAAGTCTGTAATTCTGTGAAGAGCACAGGGTAGATGACAGAGCCCTGGGGCACACCAGCATTGATTGAGTGCAGATTGGAGAGGAAGCCATCGAATCTGATGGCAATCGACCTGTCAGAGAAGAAACTAGTAATCCATTTAATGAGGATGTGGCGGAGAGCAAATATTGGGAGTTCAGCGACAAGACGCCCTGCCTCTGAAGGTCTCTACTCAGTTGAATGACAGATGAAAGGTTGCCTATTCAGCGAAATCGTCCGCGTATCCGTTTCCTGCGCAATCATAAAAAGCTGTACATCAAGTACTTTATCTGCATGCGATCAAGAGTTGCGTATTCCATGAACAAGACATTGCAAGCTGCCATTTCCGACATGTGGACGGCGATAAAAATCTACGTCTAAGCACCTTTCCATTATAGAATGAGACGATAAGGGCTCGTTTGCGCAGCTGCACCTAATCACTTAATCACAGCTAGCCTCTTACAAATTCTTGTACCAAATAAGAGGATTCAATAAAAATCAAAGTAGATAATGAAATAACCAAAGGCAAATCTGTAGAAACTTGAATTACGTGTTTGTACGATTCAGTGAATCACTAACAGGGAAAAGTGTACCTATATCATGCCGCTATATTCATCTCACAAAGCAACTTCATCGTACACCAGGTGTCTAGTACGATAAAGTGCCTCGTATAGAAAACTAGTCATACAAACTTTAATAAATCTGAATTTAGTGCGTCCTTTTTTCGTCTGTGAAGATGGAATGTTCTGATACAGGACGGTTCGCTAACTGACTCATTAGATTACAGAACTTACGCCGCTTGCTTCCGCCAAACATTCGACCGGCTCATACACAATTTTCTTTCAAAGCGCTGGCATACAGTGTTGTGCATTCTTTGAAGACCGTAGCGTTGAAAAACTTGCAACATAAAATCCTACCTTCATACATACAACCATGGCAGGTAACTATCAACCGAATGCCGTTCGGAGCTCGCAGCTTGCAAAGCGGTATTAGCTAGATGTCAAAACTAACAATTTTAAACTAAAATGGAAAATTAGAATCATTTTACTTTACCGGACACACATTTATAGCAGTTTATACTACTTAGTTGAATTCCTAATCTAGATTAGATATTCTTTAGCATTAATATCATTACTTACTGGGACAATGCAGAAACCTCCACTTTGGTGTCCCTGGATATCGACCGCCGAAAGTGATCTCAACTCATTTTTCGTCGGTTCGTAACCGAGTCTGCAACCACTTTCCCTCAAAGTACATTTGAAGGAAAACTCGATGAAGATTACTTACTAAAGTCAAAGTCTTACTTACTTACGCTCATAGTTATGTCCTGGGTACGACGTTAAACTGCACCCGGTGGTGAAGCCTTTGTTCGGGAGTTCAATGATTTGGGGACGAATGTCACTACCCCTTTGTCCCCTCTGTGCTGGGCCACCCTTAGGCAAGGTGTAGTACCCGCAAGCCTCCCTTATCAGGGTTAGGATACCACACCACTACTGCCTTGAGGTCTACCTGTTCTGGAAAGGCTAGGGGAGTAAAACCCAACAGAAAATCAGGAGCTGGAGTTCTGAAAGTGCTTTAGCAAGATAATGCCACTCCGACAACTCCTGCGACGCTGTTGGTGCCCAAGCAGTATCGAAACTCGTCATTCCCTTGGATCCACCGGCCGCGTGGAGAGAGGAGGCTCGCTGCCTGGACGACAGCTTGTCTTCCACATAACCCTGCCCAGGCTATGTAGCTCCACTGGAGAGGAAACTCCAGCGCCGCTAATCCATCGCCTGATGCAGACAGAAGGATGCCGACGACGACTAAAGTGAAAATCAACATTCAGGTTTAGATGCGAAGGGAAAGAGCGAGTACGAAATAGAGGACTGTTCTAACATGAACATATTTAACACCACGAAAAAGTGTGGCCACAGGGAAAGTCACGAAAAAGTGTGGCCACAGGGAAAGTCACATAAAAGTGATACCCAAAAATCTGTTTATATCGCAAGGAATCAACAAGAATAACCACGGTAACAGATAAGAATTGGCTGAAATTTGCAGATTGACTAAGGTAGTTAGCCATAAATATCCCAGTATCCACCCCGGGAGACATGATGCAATGCACTTAAAGGCTAATATCTAACTTTGCTCCTGACTTCTTTCATTTTGCAATAATTCTTCTCGTAATGCCTTAGTTAGTCTTATGTTTCATTGCATGGTAACAGCACGTAGACCAATACACGAATGAGAAAAGATACCGTCAAACGACACCTTTCCCTGGCAGTCTAAAAAACACATCCAGAAAAGACCAACGACAGCTTCCATGCATCCATGAATACTTCGTTCATTCAAGCGGTTTTCAAGGTGGATCAACTTCTACTTTTGTTGAAATTCCTTCCGTTATCTTAATGAACTATTCTGTAGTTTCAAAGGTCGATGTTATCGTCCCTCTTTTGTGAGAGCTCTGCAGTCCTCCACTTTTTTCTAAAAGCCACTCTGAAAACATACCGTGCCTTTGCACGGAGCAGCCTGCGATGCCTTCGTTGCAAAAAGATGTAAATCAGTGGATCCACTAACAGAATAAATTGGTAACAAAGCGAAACCCATCCTTCCAGAAGTCGAGTGATCTCAATCTCTTTTAAGAATAAGGCTCGCTCTATGGCAGACGGAGCGACTTCGAAAATCATAAAACTAGCAGCGATGAGACCGACTACTTTCGCGAAAAGAGAAGTACTGCCAGCTTGAGTTTGGTTGCTCTCCAGGGAGTGGGTGCGAATTCGTCGCATTCTCATTCTCTTCAAATTGTAAAAGAAAATTGAACAGTAAGTGATGCTGAAAATGGAAACAGCCATGCAATCGAGCGTCAGCCAAACGTAAACGTTATATATTAAATGGAGATATTTAGTATCAAATATCAGAAGCATCACACTTTTCAACGAGCAAAAAATCCACAATGATGTGATCAAACGATACACACTTTTTCTGTTCACTAATGCACGATGTCGCAAGGGAAACAGACAACCTAAAAACCGATCAATGGACAAAACATACATATCAGCGAACCAAAAGCAGTAGACGCCTGCACGAATGGCCCAAATGACAAGCATGGTTCTATCTTCGAAAGTCAACCCAATGGATACGGCAATCAGTTCTGCAATCCATCCTGTGGCGATCAACATTTCTGATACGCTCAAGTTGATAATTATGACTGTCTGGGCGATGCCAGAAGCCCGCAGAGAATTCAACAACAGAATCCCGCACGCATTGAACACCAGCGATGAAATTAGTACTGAGAAAGATATCGCCGAGAAAATCCAAAATGATTTTTCCATGATTGACAAAAATAGTGTGCAAAACAACTCTAGGAAAAAGATTGATGGAAGCTTTTCTACACGAATCTGTAAAATAAGAATATGCACACATCTGTTGATACCATTCTCATTGAAGACCAAAGGACGGAATCAAAAAATAGATCCTCAATACGCACTGTCTAAATTTTCACCTCATCTATGAACCATCAATTACATATCTGACAATACGCTAGAGCAACACCTGTGTCATCGCTCCAACTTTGATGAAAACCAACAGGTCGTCACAAAGACTATGCAAACACTGGCCGTAACCAGATCCTAAGAACCATATATAAAACTGGAAAAAGGATTATTGCAATCAGTCTGCTGAATCGCACCAACATAGGTAAACTAGGAGGAATGGATACGGAATCGGCATAGAAAATACAAGAGCCAAACGGCATTGTTCCTTGTGGTCAATATTTTGTTGGCATTAATATATAAACTATTCATTCTAAATAAAATAGAATTTCATAATATTGGAATACTTAAAAAGAAGAATACATTGTTATTAGAAATCATCTTGTTACAGTCGTTTTTAAACTCGAACTGAAAAGCTCTGCGCACATTCTACCATTGCCAGAAAAGGCGAGAAGACAGAAGCCTTGATATTACTTCTCGAAGGTCAGTCCGATAATTGGAAAATCTTCTCGTTGTTGGTTCACTGTTTCCACCTTTCCCTCGCATCAACCCTACGCAAATCTGACTCAGGCAACGGTAAAGTAGCATTAGTTGGCTTTATGGTGCTATGTTCAAACAGAGAATATCATTCTGCGATCAGGCAAGCAATTAATAGCAGAAGCAAGATGTTTCGCTAAAGAAAGGTCACTGAGAATAACAAATATTGAGCAAGGAGGCCAGCTTTGAATAGAGAAGATTAAAACCAAAACTATAGGTGTTTGTAATATAAATTTGTATATAGACGCAGGCTATAGATGAAAGATACACATTGCCTCAAAATCTCTTTGCCAGTGAGCAGCGCGGCTTACGAGCCGGAAGAAAGATTGGGCAGAGCAGAAAAGCAGTTAATAATTAATTGGAAAGCATTGCAGGTCCGGTGAAGTCGTTTCAAGAGAGGAATATGAAGATCCAAAGACTTTAAATGCAAACTTAATTCTAAGGACCGGCAAGCCTGCACTGTTAGGAAATCCCTGATCACATTTCTGCACACTGCATAAAAGTTCAGAGAAATGCGCTAGGTGGAGACCGTGCTTACGCCATAAGAATTAATCACAAGAAGAGAAGCACATCAAGAATATGAAACAAAGCTTAAAACTGTGTTCAATTGAATAGGACTACAAAAAGTCCATAATTATTTTCCGAAAAGCATAATGGTGCAAAACCAAGCTATTATGCAACTGTCCCAATTAAAATATCACTAAAAAGTTTTGCTATTGAAACTAATAATATGCGGGGGAGAATCGACAGCATTTTCCCTGCAATTGTGACATAATATATGTATATCAACTTTCAGTAGACGTGATGATGAAGCAGCATGTCATATAACAGTGTCAGCATAGTCTAAAAGCTTTCAAAAGTAAAGACTGCTTTGCTATAATCAAATTATATGAAACCACCCTAAACTGAAGGAGGTCAACACGACTCTATTATTCAGCGGTCATTAGTTTAAAGGCTTATTATGAACATCAAAAAGTCAGACTCCCTCGTGAGATATGCTTTAGACAGGCACAAATAAGAAACTCCCTCGAGTAAACATCATGCAGATTTACACGATTAAGCAGTTCTCATGAGACATGCTTTATTATAATAAAATAGCATTTACAATTTCCTCGACAAAAGCGTTTGAACTAAAGTTAAACTGCACTTTTGACTGCTGTTTACTAAGACTTGTATGCTTAATTCGTTGATTATCGTTGAGTTATGAAGACATAGATGAGATAAATGGATCAAAACTATAAGATTTTCTTGTGTTGATAATGTTGTGGACGACACCTCTTAACAAACAAGGCTATTCCACCAATTTTTCTATCTATTTCATATTCAATTCCTTTCTATCTATTTCATATTGAATTCCTTCAGCATAAGCCGGTTTTCAAGGGACCTTTCCACGCAACAATGCAATATAAATTATACAGTCCTTTAATTAAGCACCAGTCAAGCTCCACTTCTACTAGAAGCGAGGAGAGCTGCCAATTTCCTAGACGCTAGGCTTGCAAAAAAGAGTCCCGCTGACGACAGAAAAAGACACCTTGCCATTAAGTATAGCTTCTTAGCGCCCTTAAAACCATCTCTGGCTGCTACGTAAAATAGGCAGAATAATTGAAATATACCTGGAAATTCAGTTGCAGGTCCAAGGCGATTTGCATCCGATTGAGTAGGTCGAACATCTAGCAAGGAACATGGCGGAGACAGACTGTTCTTAATCTCTACAACAAAGCAAATCAAAGACTCATATGAAAAACCCAGGTTTCATTCCCGTGAAAATGTTGAGTGGCACTTTGGCGACGATAGCAGCGAGCACGACGTAAACAAGCGCTGGGTATTGACTGCTGCACCAACATTGACTGTCCCATTTTCTTAGGGTGCTCCGTCTAAAATTCTCGATATGAACTACACTGTAGAATTCTAGAATTCATGACATTAACATTAGAGCAAGAAAATATCATCAAAATTGCATGGTAAATGCATAGATGCATAAATGCATAGTAAACTTAAGGAAAAAATTATTGCAAATACGGATTCACGCACCAGATTTTTGATAAAAATCTTTGCATTCCATGAAAAGTTTCTTTATCCACTGCTGCATATTCACGATACAGTCCCATGCAGGATCACCCGGGCAATCAAGATCAGTCAAATACCTTCAAAGAAGATTTGGGGATCCTTATTATTAGCTGCTATGACACAGTTCCATGAATATAACACTTTATCTAGTTGGCCTGTTTTTACTGAAGTCTTCTTTGTCATCAAATTTTATCAGTTAGATCAGCAGATACATGTCTTATAGAAATGTTACAGAGCTCCAAAAACGAAAGAAGCATTTTGATACTTCTACAAAGATTCACTGGCTTACATTGCACGAAACTGGCTGTTTATCTGAAGATTAAAACATTAGAAATGCCCCACTGCAACTCCTGCAAACGCCGCTTGGTTCATGGCGTGTAATAGCTATCAACCCATTCCATCTTGGCAAAGTTGTACATGATAAGCAATCCTGAACTGAACCTTTTTTCTAACGTATATGCATATATTTAAAAGAGTCAAAGGAGATGAAAGATTCCCTATAAACAGCATTATCAAAACAAAAGGGAGCTCCGATCAGATAGCATTATAGTTTGTAATTGGCCCCAAACTTTATCGAGTACTTCTTGACCTGCAAGAATGGATTCCTGGATAAATACGTTGAATGAAGTGCTCTAGATTCACCATGATTAGACAATATAGGAGGAAGTGGATTCAATTGTGAACATCGAGAAAAAGTGAATACAGAAAGAAAAATCTGCTAACACCCACAATCGTTTTCGTCACCTGATAAGTCTTCTCTGCTCTTCTAGTACAGATGGAAACTCAAAGAGTTTTTCCTTCAATTGAACCATGAATTCGCTAATTAGCTTATCAACTTTATTCAAAGCTAAAAAGAAAGAAAATTCATTAAAATTTTCAAATATTGTCATTATAGATAGGAAAAAATTAGAAGAATTCATATGCAAAGAATGTCTCACATCATCACAGGTGCGCGAGTAGGCGATAGTTGTCTTCATTCATTCCTTAGTTCGTCGATGAGATCAAGGCTCTTGATAACTCAATGGCTGTGATTCTGGAGCCATCATTCTAAAATTCTCCTCTATCAGCAGTTGTTTGCATGCAAAAAATTTCAGTGCACGAAAGGCGGAGAAAGCTACGAATAAAAACTCGAGTCCCTTCAAGAGCAACCAATAACACAAGTATAATCTCGCACTCAAAACATGCAACAAGCGGCGGCGATATCCGTGTTAGAGAGGCAACATCCTACGACAAAGCATAATGAGGTAGGTTGGCAGTTCTATTGCTAACTAAATCTTATCCCTGCGTTATGTCAAGTACTTAATTACCGCTGGATGGATTAACACTGGGCAACGGGAAATGCGAATGAGCGTCCATCGAACCTTCAGCGCAGTACAAACTGGAAGAAACAATCAAGCAAGCTTCCTGATTTTCCTGATTGTCGTTATATCTTATCTTCACAGCATAGCTGGGTATATTCGGTTTCGCAATAGATATCGTAACATGCTTATTGGAAGCTTTGGGGTTGGTTGAATTACAGCAATTTGGCAGTATTGGGGTTCGACGATCCTCGGGCACGTTTCTCTTCACCCATTCTTTCTCCAACCAGCAGTATATGGGTAGCTGGCATCAGGCTGGAAGTAAAGTGCAACGAAGAAGGAACCGACCTCCCTTACAATGCCTTGTATCATGATTCCAACGAGGTGCCCCTCGATATTCGTTCGAGCATTGGGTTCAACTTCACTTTGCTTACCTTTCTTGAACGACTTTACCTCGCTGTTGTGGAACAGGGCCTTGGCTCTGTTGTAATCACTGATCACAATTTCAAAGTCACCCTGTTTCATGAACGAAAATAGTGTTACAGCAAACAAGAAACATCAAAGACTTTCTCTTGCTAGGAGAGTGAAGGAGTTTGGGATAGAAAGAGCAGTAAGAAAGCACTGGTAAACATATCAACTGATCCTTGCAGTAAAGAATGGAGTGAAAATGAATTCAATGCTCTGATACTAATTTTACCCTTAAATATATTTCTATAGAATATTTTTAACCTGAAGATAATCACTAATCATTGCTTCAGTGATTTACCTGCTGAATATTTTTCTCTATATTTCTTTGAAGGTTGAACAGAAATTTAAATCTCTGGAGCACATTTAATGCACTTCTTTTGGCATCCGCATCATCCTTTCGCGAAAGAATGTCTTTAAACATTGAATTTGCAACCGAATCACAATCTAAGAGATGATGCAAAACAAAGGTAAAGACATTGAAAGCTGATGATCAAAATAATTCCATCAGAATTTGGAAAAAAAGCTTAATCCCAGAGCCCTCAACAAAGTTCTAAGTTTGGCAGCAGAAAAAACCGTTTCACAAATGAGATACATGACATAGAGAGCTATGCAATACAGAGGAAACCCATCTATAAAAGGGCTGCTTAAGAATATTACCTCAGTTGCTTGTAAACTCTCTTGTGGGAGTACCCCACCATTCTCCTTGTGGCTAAGGCGCATTATGAAATACAGGGTAACAAAATGGCACATGAATAAGGGACAACAAAAAGACAAGGAGCAGATGAGCAACATACAACAAACCATAGACACAAGAGAAAGCAAACAAGTAAAAGAACAAACACACACAAAAATGAACGATGGTATAAATGAGCCAGGAAACAGACAAAACTGTTAACAAATGAGCAAACAACAAAGCAAGAATTCTTGGATGAACCGGTCAACAAATAAACAAAAAATGAAAGAACAGACAAAGAAATGGATGAGGTACTTTTATCAAATGCAAAGAAATAAAAACCAAAGGACGATAAATAAACTGCGGCTGTCAAAGTCTGAGTTGAACAGCTTGGGTTTCACCAAGAACAAATAGAAGTTCTCATCAGAATGATTGACAGAGAATGGCAAAGCATCAATCTTACTGCTCAAGATTCCTTGAAGTTCTTTTGTAATTAAACCGCCAAAAGAATCGTTTTTGTCATCATCAACAGCCATCTGAATATCTAAAATGATGATGATTAATCTCTTATATTCTAAATTCCAAGATTATCAATGAGATTGGTATCATAAAGATACCAATTATTGATAATATTTTATATGGTACATCTAACAAAATCAACAAATGCAATGAATATGTGGCTCTGAACGGTACAGGGGTGACATCTTTAAGTGAGGTAAAACATTGTGAAGCAAATGGACAGTTCTATTGATATGATTACTTGAGAAAGTCAACCTTAAATTCTATCAAAGCTATCATAAGAAAGCAGGATTCTGAGTATATCATTTAAGATTTCTCCTCTGCATTAGATGATATGTGAGACTGAGAAGCTAGCTAGCTCTAATTAAAAGAATCAATAGAATGTCATTGAATTATAGAGAAAGCTTATATTAAAGTGCTAACTGGATGAATAATTAAGACAACAATCATTCCTTCTAATAGACTGGCCCTTAGCTTTGGCATTCACTGCGCTGGCACAGAATTGGGCGGCCCAAAGACTGCTGATGAAATGAACATTAATGCTGCCGTTTGAAGTGTGGGAAGGGCACTTTCTATCTTAAACAACCGTGAAGAGGAAGGATAATTGAGAACACCATGATAACAGATACCTGCTAATATGTCCAGTGATTCCAGGATTGTCCCCAAATTTGAGCGCACAAGGGATGCTGGGCCAGAATAGCTCCTTGTGTCTTGTGACTCCAAATGATAGAAGCCACTTTTTAATGCATCAAAGCTTAAACATAGCAATAAATTAATCAATCAATGCTGAAAGTATGATCAAATGTATGACGTAGCTTAGCCATTAACTCAATTACTGCTTCAATCTCATCAAGTGAAATTCCTTCTAGGTCAGAAATAAGCCTTACATAGAATAACAACACATTTTGAAGAGATAAAAAGCTTAATTTACGTCAAGTGATGTACTTCCACAGAGGAGACATCATTAACCATTTCAGCTAAAGCTTTTTAAATATCACTTTCACGACAGAGCTTTGACTATCTCCAGTAAGGAATTTTCTCGGGTATTAAATATTTTTTGCTTCAAGGTTTGTTTAAAAACCTGCAAAGATTTATGACAAAGGAAGGGTACAATATTCTAGACTGCTGGAAAGTTTGAAGATGCATTTTGAAGAATTTTATGTGTATATATTTATATGATAGAAAAGCACACACCTTGTGTCTAGATGCTTCTCTAGCAAAAATCTTGCAGGATGGAAATTATCTAGAAGTGGATTTCCACTGCCTGCATAACATACATAGAAAACAATTATCACATCATTATCAGAGCATTAAGAGAGTCAGCAGAAGTCCAAAAATTGGGAAAAATATTTCTAATGAAACTTAAGTGCTTGTATGAAGTTAATAGAAAATGAAATAATTATTTAAATGAATAAAAACTTCAAGTTAAGTGGCAGCTGAACATTACAATTAGAAGACCAAAATCAAAAAGAAATAAGAATGCAATGTACTTCAAAGTGACTCAGTTTCAAGCTAGCAGTTAGAACATTGTGATGTGCATTATCACGAGGTTATATCTTTGATGAATGTAGATATCACATGAAAAGAGAGCATCTAATTCTGAGATAAAGCTTTCATCTATGAAAGCAAAATTTACCCACTTTTTGGATACATTTCATCAATCTTATCAGACGGAATCACAGCACTACAACTGAATTAAGAAATTACAATTTAGGATTTAAAATGAACCTTAACATGATTTCACCATCATTGAAACCCAGTTAACATACAACAGGTTTTGAATGTCACTATTTTCAAATGTCACTATCTTCAAATGTCATTATTTTCAAATGTCAATATTTTCAAATGTCACTACTTTCAAATATCACTATTTGTGGATATATTGTTGATTAAAATTCTTGCTTATTCTACTTTTTGATGTGGTAGAATAAGTAGTGTGCAGTGACAATATTGTTTGTTTTTGATTAAATCAGAGGTTTCAAATCAGAGGTTTTAAATCAGAGGTTTCAAATGATGGTGAACTATTTTCAAAAACAAATACTATTGTCACTGCACACTGCTTATTCTACCACAGCAAAAACTAGAATAAGCAAGGACTGAGGAAATCTTTCTTCAATTATACATCCATCCATTCTGAAATTTTTCAACCTTGTTGATCCATCTATGTATATGCACATTGAATTACAATTCATCAATGTGAAAGTGCAATCCTGTTGCGGAGGTTGCAATTGTTAAAAATGAGCAATCTACCCCTCAACCTCATTCATAATACGGTAATATTGGTAAGGTTCCATAATGGAGTCATAACATTGGCTTAAATCTGCTTGATGCAAAAATCTCAACTCTTCATTAGCAGTTCTTAAAAGCAATTGGCAAAGAGTTTTCCAGCAATAAGATGCTAAGATATGGTTCCATGGAATAAACTTTACAAGAAATGCTTTAACAAAGAAATAAAGAACTCTTCACTGCATGGAAATACGATCAAAGAGCAGTTGATTGAAAAAGATTAAATAGGGATTCTTTACAGTAAAAGATTGATAACACAAAATGACAAATATATTTTATTCTAACAAGGACGTGACATACCCTGTTTCTGATGGAGCAACTCCCAGTGGGTCATTGCCAAGGAAGTTTGGTGATAGAGGCCTAGAAACAGATAAACCTGTGCTTGGTTTCTCTTCGAACAATTTAGATTCATCAACCCAAACGGCAGATTCTGCTAACAAGCCAACTCTAGGCATGTATCCTCTGAATTTGACTGTGCTTGTTCCTTCCCCACCTGACTTAGTGACAACAATGATTGAACCATTGCCAAGTCCTACGCCCGTGCGACAAGTAATGAAATGAGGATTCCATTCAGCGGTATAAGTGCATTTGACATTGCATATCAAGACATCTAGTAGATCACAGAAGAACTGTTAAGCTGTTAGAAAACACAAAATGTGATACATGCAAACTTTGACCCAATACGCAATGAAGATAACAACTAGGATCAAGATCTAGGCAAAAAGATGGCAAAAATATACTTGTAACGAAAGATTGATATATGCTTATATAATAATAACATTAATTCTGACCCCTTACACAAAAACCTAATCATCTTTTTTACAAAAATAAAGACTTCTTGCAATCCTTACTAAAAATTCAGATCCTTAACTTTATTGCTGAATATTTCAAGGGAGTTGAAGTGCAGAATCCTTCATAACTGGGGTATAAATACAAGATATTTGCAGCAATTTAGCTTGATACAGCCACACCTGAATCACACAGTCCTCTGGTGATTCCATTTGGCCTATTTGGTGTTCAACCAAGTGCTGGGGGTCATTTTATCTACTAGAAATTTTTACGAAAACACACAACGCATTCAAATAAAATTTTTTCAAAAGTTGTTGCATTTTTTTGGTGTTATTTCGTAGTCTCGAGCAAAATTATTCTACATTAGGTCCGGCTTCTGCCCTCAAAAAAGGTGACTCTATTTGTAGGGCGAAACAAGGTCAATATTCCAAATCGTCTCAACCATTGTGCGTCATTTTTGGAAAATCTTTGCATTCGCAAATTTTTTGGAAATTTTTTGCTATTTTTTCAGTTTTAAAGGAAAATTCTACCATTTATTGTCTCGTTTTCTTAGGCAAACATGCCACGATAAAGTTAGTAGAGCAGGGTGTTATTTCAAAATCAAAGAGTAAATTGAATTTTGATAGTTCTGATCAACTATACAATTACTTGTAAACAATTTGTATTTCAGTTATAACAAACAATGTCACAATGTCAATACACCACAGAGGAACGATCTTGAAGACGTACATACCTAGCAAGTCTTCAGCGTTTCTGCCGAGATTCTCCCCTCTTATTTTAACTTTGGTGCCTGGTGGACCTTCTGCAGGTGAAATACCTGTGACGACAGGCCTGTTTTGCGGCATTCTTGAGGCACGGCAGCTTGACTATCGCAACCCTTGCATTCTACGCCGAAGGAACCTCCACTTCCTATACAGATGAAGCCTCGTACTCATGTTTCCTCGTTGTTCCCTTATAGGCACTTGTGCAGGATAGACGAGAATAAGCCGGCGAAAAGGGGACCGTGCAGAGAGGCAAGAAAAATCACACAAAACCCCATAGGAAGACACAGGGTGACTTGGTGGAAAAGTATACAGACTGGCTTGGACATGAGACTAGACGACACGGATGAACCTGCAAAGACAATAGTACGATGGAAAGTTTGCCTTATCCGGGTCATCATGAACAGAATGAAGAATATAATCCAACCTGAAATATAATCCATTTTCGTTATGAGGTGTCTAACTGAAAGAAGTATATAACACCAATAAGACGTCTTGACAGCTTTAATTGACTATGAAGAGGCATTCGATAAGGTTAAACACGAGGAAATCATGAATGATATACAAGAGTTTGGTGTGGATGGCAAAGATATCAGAATTCTGAAGAACCTATACTGGCACCAAATTGCTGCAGTATCCGTAGATGATGAGTTGAGCAACTGGACACAAAATAAGAGAGGTGTACGACAATATCCCCGGACCTCTTCTCTCTATACGCTGAGGTGATCCTGTGCAGAGTCAAACAAAGAACTTAATACATTGTCTTCCAAAGGAAGTGAACATTCAGAACATCAGATATGCAGACGGAACATCACTGGTTACAAAATCCAAAGATAATTTACAACAACTGCTGTAAATTCTGCAAGAAGAAAGCGAATCTAGAGGACTGCGAATCAATCTTCAGAAAATAAAGACACTGCTCTTCTCAAAAAGCAGCGCGCCACCACAGCCACACTGTAATATCTACAATGACGGGAAAGAAATTGAGCAAGTGAGTAGCTTCAACTATATCGGCAGCACTCTCACCCAAGATGGGAGATGCATTACAGAAATGAAGAAAGGAATCCTAATGGCTAAAGCTGTTGATTTGACGCCAAAATAAACACACACGCACGATGTAACTTCAACTAGACATATATATGAAAGCAGCAAAAAAATCTATCTTAACAACAAAGCGGAAGCTCTATATACTTAAACAAAAGAAAGTCCAGCTCATTTGTATAACGTAGCGTGACAAATCACTTCCAACAAAGCCTCATTCGGAAGTCTCGCAGAGATCTTGACCA
This sequence comes from Pseudorhiza aurosa, assembly GCA_964026355.1. Classification (NCBI taxonomy): domain Eukaryota; kingdom Metazoa; phylum Cnidaria; class Scyphozoa; order Rhizostomeae; family Lychnorhizidae; genus Pseudorhiza; species Pseudorhiza aurosa. The sequence goes on along the minus strand of OZ032118.1, from coordinate 10,440,917 downwards.
ACAAAATGATCCACATTGATACAAAGAAAAGATACACGAAGTGCCACATGTAGTCCATCTTGACTTACGGCTGCGAATCCTGGACACTCACTAACCCGACATCAAACGTCTCGAGGCTACGGGGATGTGGATTTGCCGTCGAATGAGGAGGATCTCTTCGATGGAAAAGATGTCAAGTGGAGAAGCTTAAGAACTGGTGGGTGAGGACAGAAGTCTCATTAAAATTAAAATTGTCCGACAAAGACAGCTGAGGCTTATTGGAATGTGATGTGCGAAGACTCGCTTGAAAAGTTGTGTCTCCGGGAAGGTTGCAGGGCAACAGATCGCCAGCCTACTCTCTTTCTTCAGAGTCTGGCGTTGCCGGCGGGTGTGTCGGTGCAGCATTTGTGCGTTATGATGACGGACAGAGACGGTTTTAGACAAATGGTCGCCAACTTCAGACTCTGATATGGCACCCTGAAGGAGCAGAAGAAGATGGAAGCACTGATCAGTGGCGTGATGTCAATTAAGACGAAAGCAAATTGGATGAATGAATTCTATACACTCAAAACAAATTGACATCTTGTCGGGAGTGACGCTGTGGTTCAACGTGCGAACTGATGACGTAAGGGCTGTGAGTTCAAATCCTGTACGCGTCACACTGAAGTACTACCGGCGAGAAAGGCAACCGGAAACCACCTAATAGAGGCCATTTCCCTAGAAAAAACTCAGATCCCTGTCTCTGGTTTCTGCTGAGGTCAAAATCGAGTATGCATGAATAGTCGATAGTGCACAACACCACAACAAAGTACAGTCAACTCAAGGAAGTTGGACTCGCCTGAGTTGAATATTTCACAAGTCGGAGAAAAAGGCACGGCCCCCGTCCCTTGAGAAAAGTTCTTGTGAGAAAGGCACCCGGAAGGCTACACCTTATTAATAACTGGTTACACCCCATGTTTCATGCCTCTATTAACACCTTAACTGTGGTTGTAAACATGGGCAACTCCTAATTTTTTGGATCGATTTGCTGGATTTTTGGAGCAGATTATAAAACCCCACTTGATTGGTACCCAAGACTAATGAAAAAGCGGACCAAGTCATCGATTCATTACCTGATTCCAAAAATGACGACCTTTTCTGTGAAGAATCTTTTGCAAAAATCAATTCAGATCAAGACGATGGCAAACAACTATGCACACATGCATACACAGCCATGCAAATCAGCAACCAAGGATTGCAAGGACCAACAATCATAAATCATTTCAAAACGTCGCTATGATTCAACTACGACCCAGATAACCTGGTAAGAAAGCCATTCAGAAACTTGAACTACTTTCACAAAATTTGGCCTTTCTGTTTCGTCCAGTCCTTCCAGTCCAGTCCCAGGTAGGGTAAGTTAGACCACTGTTTTACATGAAGTACCTCCCCTTTGTCTTGCATTCTTCGAGTAACCTTCGCACGTTTGTTATCGGGTTGGAAACTGTCAAGCTTTTGCATTGAATCATGTCAGATCCCAAGACTATCGCAGACCAGTTTGTGAAGCATTACTATTCAACTTTCGATAGCAACCGTGCAGCATTATTTTCTTTATATGTAAGTGTCTTCAGTTGAATCGTGTTTGGTAGCCGCCTTGTTGTGCCCTAGCCTATTCTACCCAATTAGGCCTATTTTGAGAATGGTAGCATGAACCACAAGTAGCTAAATTGCGAATAACTTAGGGTAAAATTCCTGAATCACAGCTGTCATTTAGTCAAATCTGACTTACGAACTCAATGTGAGAATCTTCCATACGTATTTACGTTTTTACTTTAACCGCCACTGCAAAGGACTACGAAGCTGAACTCTGGGATATTGGTATGACAACCGTTCGTTTCTTTTAAGTTATATCCATCTCCACGATGCCAACTTCATTAAGAGATAACTAGAGATCCCCGATAGTAAGCAAGCAAGCTAGATGTGTCTATGTATATATTATATCAGGTAATATGTACCTGTAGATACGTATTACTTGATGCATTTTGATATATGCCCATTCAGTATTGTGGTATCTGAATGAAAATATAAATAGATACAATTGGATGTAAATTTACATATATGTTTATGTATTTATCTTCTTCCCGTGTATTTGTTTATATAGGTATGCATACTAGACTTGTCCAGAATCAATGTTTCTGAGATATCCAAGTTGTACACTTTATAGGAGTGTCCTGGGCCATAGTTTAGTTGATTCTAATAAAAAGATGTGAAATAGATCTTAATATCGTAAGGCACCTGGGCTTTGAAGATTCAGGAAACCCTGAGGATTTGACTGCTTTGTCCTTATATGGCAATTTTTCTGAGAAGGGAGTTGCCACAATTCGCTTCCCACAAGAAAAAAAGTTGCCAAAACAGCAAATGCCACACACTTGCTGTATGGCACATGAATAGTGGCGACAAATAATGATGTGTTGCCATTGCCTACTTGTCTTTTTCCACTACTGTCTAGAAAAATCAATTGATCCATTTCCGCTGCTGTAACATGTATTTTGGATTATTCACCTAGTCAAGCTATTTGGGCAACTGACTATTAAATCCGAATATTCGAATAATTTGAACTATTCGGTCAGCAGCGAATAGTCGTTCTGCTTTATTGCTATTCTTATAGTCATCAGATAACCGAATACCGATTGTTCGACCTTTGATGGACAGTCTGTACCTACCTGCCATCTACAATCGCATTTATTATCACAAATTAGTCCGTGAAAGTCGTCTCAAGATCCTTTCTCGCATATATTATTTCAGATTTCAGTAGTTTATAACAAGTTTAATTCAGATCCAGCATGTCTAGAAAGAAACATGTTTAGCATGTCTAGAAAGAAACATGACAACTGGTTGATTGGATTGTCCACATCGGTGCTTAAAATTGATTTTGTCACCGAATTCTCGGTAAACAGAAATATTGATATCGCTGAACTTTTCCCATTCAATGGTCGTCAGCACCAGTTACCTACTAAAGGACAGGCTTTGAAGTTTTGGTGGTTCCTGAGGGATGGGTTTGGGAGGATGGACCAATCCGTCTCCAATGGTTCTTTGACCAGAAGAGTCGCACTTGTAATTGAGGGATATTGGTCCATGGCAGGTTTTGAGGCCATCAATGTCAACTCAATTCATAGATATGTCAAGACCTTACTCACTGAGCTTGATAGATTGGTCCAAGATAAATCTAAGAGCAGCCCAAATGTCATCGCCAAGGGAGAAGCCTTTATCGCCAAAATGAACATGCTGCTTTGTGTTGGAGCCACAGATTTGAGAGAGCGGCTCTCCAAAGACCGGGTCTGGTCTAATCTTGGTGTTCTCTGTGAGAATCTGGAGTTCCTCGATGACCCCCATATGGGTCCCAGATTGCGAATGATGGGCAAAGAAGACACAGAGTATAGGACAGTCCAGGACAATGATCCTTGTGAAGAATCTGCTGCAGAAGATGATGGCAATGATAATGATGATGATTACAACAGCAACATTCCTGTCCAGAAGCCCGACAAAATCCGTTTCATCATCCCAACAAATCTGATCTCTGAAGAACTGGTTCAAACTCTTGACAGAACTAGAACTTGCAGTAACAGATGACACGGTCAAGCTTGGCCTCCCAGTGTTCCCCGACCTGTCCCCCGCCACTGAGCTCTGCAACCTTGTGACCGGCCGCCGTTCCTGGCAGCTCTTCACCATGGTGAGGATGGACCCCAGCTGTGTGGCTCTGCCGGTCCCTGAATGGGAAAAAAGCGCAGAGTATCTGAAGATGAAGGAACTTATTCTGACAGTCAAGAAAGTCAATGACAGCTGCGAGCTTGCCATCAAGATGGCCTCCGAGTATGCCAAGATCCTGACCAGAGAGAACAAGACCAGGCAAATGATCATTCAGGTCATGGAGAAGGATAGGAAGCAGAAGCCTCAAGAAAACTACCCTCGATAGATAAATATCTAAATGTTCTTGTAGTTGTATGAAATATTGTCAGTTATGTGTGTCACACCTCTAATCCTCTATCAATTTGTGTTATACCTGCGGATCTGGCTCCAGCAGCTGCACTCACATACTGGTGAAAAAAATTTTTCTATATTCAAAAAATATTTGAATTCCTCTTTCAGATGTTTCTATTTTCATACTAATTGTTATACATACTTGTCTAAAAACTTAAAATGTTTTTAGACAAGACAGCTAGTGAAAATATAGAGTATTTTGTCGAAATGTGAAAATCTTTAAAGCCCGAGTGCCTTGCGATTTTAAATTATTTTTCAAATTTGTTCGTCAGAATCGACCTAATTATGGCCCAGGACACTCCTATAAAGTGCACAACTTCGATATCTCCAAAAGATTGATTCTGGGCAGGTCTAGTATGTATAGGTAGACATGGATGGTTTTTCATCACCTATTCATGGTCATACATTCTATATTTTCCTTTCTAACTTCCTAGGTACCACAATCTATGCTGTCGTTTGAGGGCTTTAATTACCATGGAGTTGATCAGATAAATGAAAAATTGAAGGTAAATATTGGCATCGGAATGCACGTATATGTGCAGTGCAAGTTCTGTCAGCATCATTAAGCATTGCGTTGTATGATTGAAATTTGAAAGATCTTTACATGTAATTCATTGATCAAACGCTTTAGAAGGGGAGGTTAAGGGGAGGTTGGTTTAATGGTTAGGGCAAGGGCTAGGTATGTGTCTACTTTGTTGAAATTCCTGGGTTTGAAGCACGTTTGTGCATGTTTCTCCCCACCTTTTAGCTGTCCACCCAGCAATAGACAGATCCCCAACATGAAGCTGGGGTAAAGTGCAGGGAAGGATGGAACTGACCAACCCTTCTTCAAATGCTATGTCTCAGCGTGGTATCTACCCGACAATGTGCTATCTGGTACTTATCAAATACACCATTTGAGCTTCCCCTTTTTAATCTAACAGTGTCAAGCGACTTTGCATCATCAGTAATCAATGTGAGTATTCAAGGGAGAATTTGACTTCCAATTGCTGAGTGGAAATCATCTCACTGAGTCATGGTATCTTGTTATTTTTATGATTTTCCATCTTTAGGGATTGCCATTTCAAAAAGTAGCCCATGTCGTAACGACCTTCGATGCACAGCCAACTGTGGACAATGGATTGATCATTTTTGTCATTGGGCAGCTGAAGGTATCACTCTTACTTTACTTTTGCAGATCTCTGTGTAACTTTTCAGGTTTTGCACTTTTAGCAATATAATTATGTTGTCTCCTCGTTTACATTGTCTAGCCAAGTCTTGCTCTGCAGGTTGTCAACAAAGGCAATTCATCTCCCTCTTCTACAGGAGACATGGCCAGAGCGCTAGATCAATGTGTCCTTAGATCAATAATGATTGGTCAGCTTGTAAAATACTTTTCATACGTTTTGGATTTTGAACTGAATTTTGAACATGAGTCAGATTTTGTTTGGTAAAAGCAGCTGTAATGTGAAGTGTAAAAGTTGTTTACCAACCAGTTTCGTGGTTCATTTGGTTTTGAAATTGTTCCATAGTTTTGTAGATGCAAGACACATTCTCTTTGTTATGCTGTCCAGTTATGGTCGGGTTGTAGCATGAGTCTGAGCATTCTGTTGAACATTGTACTTTCAATGCCTTGGTCATGATCTTATCCTATTAAGTTTCCTTTCTCTTAGGATGAATTGTTGAATGTTATAGCAGTAAGGTGCTTGCCAACTCTTACTCCATTTCAGTGGTATCGGGATGACGATATTCTGTTTCTCCCATTTTCAGACCGATGATGATCCACCCCATGGTTTCTCACAAGTTTTCCATCTGAAGCAAGATCAAACTACTAATAACTTAGTAGTCCTAAATGATGTCTTCAGACTTATGCTCCATCATAGTTGATTTTGGAGGAAAATCTGTACAATACTAAGTTTCTCCAGTACTTTGTACTACAGTGCTGCTAAAGACATTGGATGACAAATACAGTGATTATAATTTACAAGTTATCATTTCTGCGCACATGTGAGCTATTAAAAGAAATGTTTTATTACGTTGTTCATTGTATTGATACCCTCAGTTCGTTTAGGTATTTCATTTTAAAAGTGATGTTGCTTTTTTGTACTTGTCATCCAATAGAATTTACATGCAACGCATATCAATTATCTCCTCATTTTGTTTGACGCTAAGAAACCTTTTGAACTTTTTGGTTTTATTTGCAACTCCCACTGATGAATTAGTTTTGATGAATCATTTTCTGCCAACAAACAGTCTATAGATCAGGAATGGCCAACCCGCGGCCGCATGTGGCTCTTCACCTTATTTTCTGCGGTTCTTAAAGGCCGGCATCAGCTATGATTTTCAATGGATGGAGCGCCAGCCATGGTCGGACCTGTGAACGGACTTTTAGGCCTGTGCAACGCTGATCATTTCCTGACTTTTGGAGTCGCCATTGCATCATCCACGGGGAACAACTTGTATCGAGATCATTGAATTTAGACAACGTCATGAAGCCTGTGATGGAAATCGTCAACTACATCCGCATAAATGCGCTTAACCACAGCAATTCAGGAATCTTATCGCGGAGCTGGACCATGGGCTTCTAGGTTATCTGCCCCTGCTCTGCACCGTGAAATGGCTTCCAAACAGCAAGTTAGTCTCCCATTTCTATGACCTTTCATATGCCGTTAAAGTCTTCACGGAAGAGAAGGGCAAGCATTATCCCCAAGTTTCGGATCTTGAGTGGGTTATGGACCTGGGCTTTTTCGTCGACATACTGTGTCACTTGGACAGACTTAATCTGACCCTGCAGGGTAAGTTAAAAATGCTATCGGACCTGGTGCAAAGTGTGTTTGCGTTTATCAACAAACTGAAGCTGTTCAAGGTGCACTTTGAAAAGGGGGAATTAACGCATTTTCCCATTCTGCTAAAAGCCAATGGGCAAGTCACCAGTGCCATCCTAAATAAGCAATGAGCCAGATATGAAACAATGGGTGAACACCTGCACGAAAGCTTTGTGACCCGGTTTCGTGATCTACAACTGAAAAGGCCACAGATTACGTTCCTCGCGAACCCATTTAATGCAGAGAAGGACTATTTGAGGGCCCCGCTAGTCACGGACTAGGCTGCTGCTGAGTTTGAGATGATTGATCTAGATGAGGAGTTCCAACTGAAAGCTGTTTTAAGGGAAGGGACTATTGAGTTTCGAAAATGGTTCCATTGGAAAAACATCCTAATGTCAAACGGGCTGCGCTTAACATAATGTCAATGTTTGGGTCAACATACGTGTGCGAGTCTGTGTTTTCAACCCGGAAGTATGTGAAATCAAAGCATCGATCTGTTCTAACGGACACCCATGTAAAAGAATTGTTTCGAGTTGCTACCAGGGAATACAACCCAGGCTTGAAGAGAATCGTTGAAGACAAGGAATGTCAAAAGTCCCGCTAAGCAGCATGCTTAGTTAAAGGAAAACGCTATAATAAATTATTATATTTTCGCTTGCGTGCTTGGTTGAGGAAAGGATGGGATGTCCATTTCATTTAAGCATGGCGGCTCTTCATTGAATGCTGGTTTACCAGGGGCCTTCCATTTGCTTTACAACACAATAATTGAATAAGTAAAAATGAAGCTTATATATACTATCATAAAAAATATATAGATAATTTTTGTGCATGTGTGCCTGCGTGTCTCATGTGGCTCATTGCAGCAGCACATGAAAAATTGCGGCTCTTGGTCTCTGACAGGTTGGCCACCCCTGCTATGGATTATTTTGTAGTGACATAATCTCATCTTTCCTTCCTTTCCGTCTTCAATCATGCACTTCACGTCGTCTTTTTTTATATCAAGGAACAAGTTATTTACAACTACAATATCAAGCTACAGAGGCATAGAATTAATACAATTTGTTTAAAAAATCAGCAGTTCCGACTACGCCACTGTACAATACGATGTACATAACGAAACCCCAGGAAGTGTGATCTGGCTCATCTCTCCTGCAGCCAACATAGATAAAGAACAATGCAGAGACTACCATATAGCTGTCAAAAGTACCTTTCCTATTCCAATAGGGGTTATGCACTGCAGAAAACCATTAAATATATGGAATTGTCCCCAGACAGCGTCAAGTACGTTAGATTGAAATTGAATTAAAAAGAAAAAAAGAATTTTATATGCACGATAAACTAGTTTGATCCCTATTTGAATAAAACCGACATACAAAAAACAAGCATAAGGAATACATAAATACACAAATGGAGAGTAAATAAATGAGTAACTAAATAAATATGTTTGCAAAGTTGATGTATAAGATTCTTGCCAAAAGAATGCACTTATTTGAAGTTCATTGAAGGCACCATTGCCATAAGGTAAGAGCGAGCAATTCTTGATCGTTCAACATACTACAGTCAACTCCATCAGACGCCCAAATGGGAGTAATTTTGCCAAGGAGCACAGTTCTGTGGATTGCGTATTCTTGGCAGAGCAGCATAAAATGTGTATCACGTGAGACGTAAAATGTATATGATGACATCGTGTGAATATCTGTTTGAAGATCCACCTTCACTCCTAATATCATAGCAAACGTCACTTACATTATCACATTTAATACTGTTGTCAAGCACTGCACCCTCTTCATTCACCCCCCTCATTTTCTTCTTACCCTGTTTGCACAGATCTAAACCTCCTTTTAGACTCATGCACCAGTTTACCAATGAAAGTTGTTGAGATGGTAAGAGCAAACTGGTCATTAATTCAGTGTTTCTTTCTCTTTATATCCTCTTTATCTCTTTAGCATTGAAATCTTTTGCTTTCCTTTCTATCCCCACTGCTATCAACAATTGTCATTTTCTGCCATCCCATCTCTCTGAACAACATTGCACTCGTGAGAAATCTTAGGATCTCTTTTTAGGAAAAATATCTGTACTTAGTTCATTAATGTTTGCTTGAAGTAAGAAATGTATGACTCCAATGGTTACAGGTCTGTCCAGTATTTAAAAGCTGACAAGAGATATACGTGGACACATAATCAGTCCGTTGTTTTTATAAAAGATACGTACACGGAAAAAGTGATGAATGCTAGAAATATTCAACGGTAGCAGTCGATTAAGTTTGTTGGAATGGCAAAGCAGCAAAAAACGCAATGATCAAAGGTTGCTGCTGCTGGGAGTATTAACCAAGTGGCGAAAATCCACCTTTCGGAGTCTGAAGAAATCACCTTGAACAAACATTCCAAATATCTTGCGTCCAGCAGAATTTAGTCTGGAAATTAGGTCTCTGTCAACATCTGCATCTGAAAGGTAAGTGGACAATTCCTCTAAAAGCTTGTTGTCTTCTATTGTTGCACAGAAAGGTCTATAGAAATTTTTAAGAGCTTCATCTGCATATTTCTGCATATCCTCGTCATTCTCGCTGGTCATTTCTTCTTTGCTGGGGAGCGATACTTCCCCGCTAACGATTCGCTTGATGACCTTCGCCTGAGTTTCCATGATCATTTGGCCGAAGCAAGTGTTGTCTGTCACTCCTGGAAAGCAGATCCGTGGCTCGTTTATGCAAAATGTTTTCATATACAGCGGACCAAAGAACTTTCCACCGTGTGAAATTTTAACGAAATTTTCACCATCCAGAAAGGGAAATGCAAACCGGTATCCTGTGCACGCAATTATGGTGTCTACCGCGGCTTCTTCTCCGTTTTTAAATTTGACTAAGGCCCCATTTAAATTCTCTACCGCTGAATCTACCATTACAAGTTTGCCACTTTCCAAAAAGGGCCTAAGATCTGAAGAGTTCTCAAACATCGATACCTTGCCACAAAGATAAACTTTTTTTACCCCAAAATCTCCTCGCCCTGGGCGTCCAAATATCTCTATAAGAATATCAATGCCAGAATAACTGGCCCCCACAATAAGAACAGTCTTTTTGTTGAAAAGCGCTTCACTTGGCCCTCTGTAGTCCCTGCTGTGTAGTATGGTCCCAGGAAATGTACCGGCTCCTTTCCATTGCGGCATGTTTGGCACAGAGTTGTGCCCATTGGCAACGATGACGTAGTCTGCGAACGTGGTGATGCGACTGGTTTCCCTCTCTGGTTGGGCTGACACTGCCTCAACTTTCAGAGGTTTGCCCTTGGCTTCTACGTCACTTTCGTTTGCTCTTTTGACACCCACCACGAATGTGTTCAGCTTCACATTATCTTTTAAACTGAATTTCAAAGCATACCTGTTGATGTACTTGCGGAATTGTTCGCGCGTCAAAAATGACGGGCTGTCCTCCTCGTGCGGCATATCTGCATAAGTCATGAATACAAACGGTAGGTTTGCAACGAGGCCGTCATATATATTGCGAAAGTGGCAGTCATATTTTTGCTTAAATATGTTACCTTCAACTCTGCCATCGATCGGGCTGAGTTCGTCAACGAGCGACCACAGGCCGCCTACAGAACTTCTTCCCTCAAATACTGTCACATCTGCGATTGACTTGAGATGGCGCAACGTGATCATTCCCGACACTCCGGCCCCAATGATAACAACTTTTGGTTTACCATTCGCCATTTTGCGATGAACCGGACTGCAAATTATAATGGTCGGAGTGGCCACCTCACCTAGCAACTTTCAAAAACGAATCTGAGAGGAGATCAGATCAGATATACTTCAATCAAATTCCTGCGCACAAAGAGAGGAGTACGAAAGTCGGATTGGACCATGGCAACAAAGAAGTCGATAATGCATGGCAAATTGTAAGCTGACAGAAAGCTAAATGAGAGTCACAAGGTAGGGAAGAAAGGACAAAGGATAGAGGAGAGGTAGATAAGATCAAGTTGGTTGAGTTTGGACTGGAACTAGACAACTTGTAGGGTTCTGGAAAAGAGGGGGAAGACAACGCGTTGCATTGACTGCAAGTTCAAATGAATGAAAGGTGCTTTGTAGACTCAGGTTTCTGTATCAGGTAGTAAGATTTGGGAATGGTGTGAATGAGCCGACCCTCTCTCAGGGGCTCAATGATAGTGTCCCTTTTTCCCAAGAACAATGCCAATAAAAGTGTCTATACTAGTTAGAAAAGTCTGCAAGCAACGTCAGTGAGAAGGAGATCGGAAGAGTTGAGATAAGGTTGATGGGACGAATAGATCCAGACTGCGCGTGGTCGAGAAGACAGAGAAGGAACATAGGAGCGCCATGCCAGACTGGAAAAGAAAACACTTTTGAGGTGTCTTTTGAACAATGGAAGGAATGTGTTGTGTTAAGTCATTTCGTATCCAATCATGTCATTACAGTCTAATGACTTAGATTGCTGAAATTTTTATTGCGATTCTGTGATCTTTTTTTTTCATCTGAAAATTTCATATCCATCTATTCCTATGCTTACTTCTTCATCCATTCCTTCATTCATCCATTTATTCATCCATTCACTCATCCATTCATTCATTCATTCATTCGTCCATTCATTCATTCATTCATATATCCACTCACTCATTCATTTATCCATTCATTTATTCATTCATTCATTCATTCATTCATTCATTCATTCACGGAGTGCATAATTTCAGCTCCTTCAATCTCTCCATCCGACCTGACTCTATTTTATTAATCATTTTTCACTTTTCTATCCACCCGAACTATTCACTGGAGATGCCTGAACCCTGGCCTTTCTCCATGAATCATCTGACCCAGTCTCGTTGGTTTTTTGCTATCTCACACTTCAAAGCACTAAAACCGTTGCATTTTTGATCTGCTAGTCCGTTGTCTTTAGCTCCATTTCTCATTGCATTTGTTGATTGCATTTCCTTCTCTTACTCAACATCTCATCAATGGGGCACCGTAATCTGCCAGCTCTGAGCCCACAGCAGTGCACCCAGTTCTACGTAACATTCTTTGCGAATATGGCTTGTGTTCTGCACCTCTCATAAGAAAAACTACATTTCCTCTCGTTCCCCTTCATAATCATTCTCAGCAATTCTTCGCTATTTTCCTATATCATAAGGATACAGAAAGTGAAAATGCTGGCATCTCTGTATTTCGTGAACTCCCTCTTGCATCAATTACCCATATCTTTCAGATTGGTATCACTATGCTTCCTCACCGAGCATTTGGTATACTAGACTCACCTCTCACGGCTACATTCAGTAGCATTGTAAAGATTCTCATCCCTTCTGCTAGCGTTTTCAGTCACTCGATTTGCTTTATCTTTTCACCACTAATTGGCTCATCTAGCTTCAATCTTTTTTGATAGCTGGGTCCTCGTGCGGTTCACATAGCTTTATGTCTTAGCTTTCCTTCGTAACATCTAATACAGAGACGGTGGAACTGGTACGCCAGGTACAGTGGTCGCCGTGCCAAAATTGTTAGCCTTTCTCCGGTTTTCTGCGTCTCTCTTCGGTCCTGGAAAATCTGATTTGATCCGTCGGTTTACCTGATTTGATTGATGTACTGTCACCAGTTGCAATAGCAGGCCTATTCGAAGCAGGGACTGGAAGGGGGTAGATCTTTAGCCTCCTCAATGAGTTGCTAGTGTTTGTTCCTTGATTTTTCGAAGAATGCTGTAAAGAGCAAGCTTAAGCTGATAAATACATTAGATCAACCAGTCATCCAAGTAAATAATTTATTATTCGTTTATAGATGTATAATTCAAATGAGCTGATCGTGAGAAACTTTACTTAGAACTGATCAGGAAACATAGATAAGATAGATGGCAGAATGAGCCACAGAACGGTGCTTCGTGTACAGAAAATGAGAGTGGACAATTTGATCGTTGTTGCAAATGAATTTGTGGAATGAGTTGATGTTAGAAAGCAGATTTTCGGACAATTTACAAACAGAGACTTGAATGTGAAAACAGATGTAGCACATAAAGTGACACAAGCATAGGCGGTAGAAAAACAGTGGAAGGAAGATGGGAAAGTGTTGTTATGGTGCACGTGTATGAATCGAAGTGCCTTTAGCAGCGTGAATTTCACGGAGACAGCACAAAACATTTGCTGTGAATGACTTAAAAGTATACAGCTATCATTTTCAACCCATTTGATCTAAAAAAAGGCAACGTTGGTGGATGATACGATAGATAGTTAAGTTGATTTCTATCAATCATAAAGTTCTATTTTTAAAATTTAGAAATTTCTGAGATAATGTTCCTCGTCAATAAGACATGGAAATGTCACCATTTGCTCGTTATTTTAAGAGTGCAATTTTTACAGCAGGTGCATTTTCCAGCGACTTAAAGGGTGTGGTCTTGAACAATTTTCAGACCCTCATTTCAGCTCGCTTCACTTGCAGCCCCTTTCATATAAATTTCGCTCCGTCCGCTTGAATAGCCAATGATTCTGTGGGATATTTAGAACATTGAGAAGTATGTCTGGTGGGTTTTCAGAGGTTGACTGTCAATGCAGGTCAGTCCCAGCAAAATCAAGACGAGTAAACGTTAACTTCTCTCTCAAGTGAACTGTTTTGTTGTTCGGCTAATGACATTTTTTATCAATGTCATGTTTAAAAATTACATAATTCAGATATGTTTTTGTTGAAATTCTCTGTTGAAATACAGTAGATTTTCGGCATCCAGAACCTTGTGGGACCCAGAAAAACGATTTGAAATAGGGGTAAATTTTGTCAAGGCAACAGACCATGAGGGGGAGCAAATACTTTGTTCGATATAGCACAATGTTCAACATGGCGTATGTTCGAGGTGGCAAGAGTTGATTGTATTTGTAAAGTTTATGAATTCGCGAGACAGAGCGTCTTCCAAGACGGGATTCTTATCATTGCAATTCCGCAGAATATTCAAACAGCAATCTCCAGTTTCCTTTGACACAATCTCATCGGTTAGGATCACTTTGCTAACCGCAGCAATAAAACTACCCTCTTTTACAATTTTCAGCCTCTCTTTCTCACACAAGGGAAGTTTCGCTCCTCTTTCCAATCAACGTCTTTTTTACCTTGCACTTTCTCCCCCCCTCCCTTTGATCGCCAAAAACTGTTCCGTCCCATCTATCTTATCTTTTCAAAGCCCATTCGACACTCGTCACTTATGTCTGTTTTGTCATTTTTCCCGTGCTTCTCACTCATCCTTAACTTCTTTAATATCGCCTCTGTGCCAAGTTTCATCGTTTACCCACAACCACCTTATCCGTCCCTTGATCTTCCCAAGAGACCAGCTGATGACACAAATGGTTTTTCACTTCTGGAGGCTAATCTATATTCTCCTCCGATCAGAACGCAATAAAACTTGAAGTTGTATTTTCAAGGACCCTGTACTTAGTTGTCTCATTCCGATTTGTATAAGACGGAAGAGATCTCAAAGAGATCATTGAACGTTGCATTAGAAGATCAAAAAGCAGGTTTATGGACTATATGTCACTCGTATGCACCTTAAACAGGGTACGTTTTAGCCAGACTTAAATTGCACTTTGAAGTAATGTATTTACAATTAATTTCAATGAAGTTCAAAAGTGCGAGGTTTCATTTTGAAATAGATTCAAGTAATTAACTTGACACAACAATCATGCATTAATTTATCTGAGCAAAATTTAATTAGACACGATCAATTTTTTGTGTTTACATTATTTACGACCGACCTTCTGCAATAGAAAGCGATGGAAATCACACTCCCCCCCCGTCCACAGCAGTTTCTCAACCTAAGCGATATCACTTCTGAGTTTTTGTTAGCCAGGGTAGTTTGTTGAGAGCCAGATTTGCTAGGAGATGGCAGCTGTTCTTATATCTATCTTGTCTGTGGCTTTTAATGCAATGGAAGTATCTTCGTCCTCGTAAGTATGTTAGTTGTGACAATGGAAATGAAATAGTTTTCAGCGTGTAATGATTATGAATTCAAAATGACAGCTTTAACCTGCAAGCGATTCAATGAATTCAACTCAAAATATCATTCAGTATATCACTCAGTTACACACAGCTCTGAATGTATGTTTATGCGCTTTTTCTAATATGAAGAAACTAGCTGATTTGATTTACGCAAGAAGCGGTAGATTGAGCAATATTAGGTATACTGTCATGATCACTGCTCCAGCTGTGTGCAATTCTTGCTCCAAATTTCACGGATTGACCAAAGTCTCGACATCGAAACATCAATTATGCATATGTAGAATGATTCTTGCAAAAAGCGGTGATGTCATGGTAACAATTATCTTTGCAAAAACGTTGATGTCATGGTAACAGTTATCTGCAACAATAACTTTGCATGATCTTCCTTGAAGAAATAAATGACTTCGGATCTCGTTTGCCAATACTACTTTAATTCAATGAGTTCCTGAAAAATATTTTCAAAAGCTCTTCCAATGTTTTTATAATTGTTTGTTACAAAACAATTCTGAATATTCATTAACTGCAAAAGGGAAATTTTAATACACTTGTCATTTGTTTGCCACTTTGCGAAAAAACAGACAAAGGAATGGCTAGGAAACATTAATGATTTATTAACCAGCTTTTCTATATAAGTATTGCATGATTGAAATGCTTCCAAATCTCTCCTTATAATGACTGTCCCATGATAGGAAGAGGAAAGCACTCAGTCTGTTATGCAAAATATTTGCATGTAATTTTTTGTTTTTCTATGTAATCACTCATAGGCGACTCTCCTTTAACAGCTGCCCTAGTCATGAGGACTTTCTGCCACCTGATTATAACAGGAGAGTTGCACCAATTGGTGGTAAGATCTGTTCATTCATCAAGCAGTATACTTCAATTATTCTCGTCCCCTTACCGTCGCCATTCAAATCTTTCAGGAACAATTAAAGGTTAATTTCCATAGATTGCTTCATGAGCTTGCTTTGGTTGCTGGTGTGAGTGTGTTGTTTCTTAATATGTCGCTTGGTCTTGCATAAGTCATGATGCTGCGTGGATTATGACACTTTTGTGGCAAGTTGATCAAGTTCCAATTCCATCTGAATGCATATCAATTCCAATTCAATTCCATTCTCCCTGCAAGTATCTCTGTACGTGTTTGCTGTACACCCAACTTGCGGTTAAGTAGCTCATCTTAACAAATTGAGCATCTCAACGAATGCATTCAACTGACTTTGAAAAATGGGTGTGGGGAAATTGATATACCTAGAGGAAGCGATGAGCAAGTCAGCAAAAATCATTTGTTAATTCAAAAGTAACTTTTGCAAAGTACTTATTAAAATAGTTGGCAGCATAACTTTGCGACAAAAGTTATCGAGTTCCAGGTTGGTATTTTAATACTTTAATTGAGAAAATGGCCAGTCTCTGGGCACCTATGGCAGCCATTGGAAATGATTGTTTATCGCTATGCAGTGCATAAGCCCTTGACTAAAATATTAGGTTAAAATTTTGACAAAAAATTCATGTTGAAGAAATATTCACATTATATATTTTGATGATAATCTAAAACGGTCCCCAGCATGATCAGCTGAGAGAGCAAGAGTTTCTCACATCAGAATCAACAGTATCACAGTCTTCTCAAAACGGGTGCATTTTGCCTTGCAACATGCCTCAACTGATCGATGATTTGGATTGTTGTTGATATAGAATTCTCATCTTCACATGCAAGTCTCAGTTTTGATGTGCCACAAAATTTTAGATCGATAACGAGCTATTTTCTAGGCAAACCATTGGAAATAGAGCTTGGCATATTCATAGAATCTTTTGGAAGCGTTGACATTGCAAAGATGGTATGTTTAATTCCATTTCTGCCAACTTTCATAAGTAAATCTGGTGTGCATTAACCTACGTCTGCATCATCTGTAAAGAAGCTTTCTTGTCGGTTTCACCTCAGTACAACAATCTGAAGATATTAAGTTCAAGCGTATTGTTTTACTTTTCATAACGCAAGTTTTTGAGATCATCTACCTATTTTGTCACTTGTTCAAAACTACCATAGAAGTTTGTCTCCTTAATTGACAGTTTTCTGGATGGGTATAATAATATGGCAGGATTCTTCCGTGTGCAAAGCATTCTTAACCAGCTTGCAAATTCTCTGTCGAAGCTAAATAGCTTTGGGAAGTTTGGAGTTATCTTTTGCCATCCTTTTCCCGACTAGGACTTTGAGACGTTTAGTTACGTGACACAGACGTGGACCGACAACCGCCTTGTCAATTTAAGTGCGGAATCACAAGTGACTCTAGAAGGGAATGATGTCAGCTGTTTATGGGTGCCTGACATTTACTGCATCAACTGCAAAGTAAGCAACATGGAAAACGGAAGGAATACTAAGCAAGGAACGGCCCATGTCGATCAGCAAGGAAATGTATACATGAGCTTTATGTAAGTTGGAAAATTCCTTTCATTACACTGCATTGGTCACTTTTTTCGATAACTCTGCAGTCCTGAAATGTCTTAGCGTTAACTAAGATTGGAATTTCAATTTCCTTGCAGTTAATCTAAGATTTTTTGACAGTGGTTCTACGTAACTTAAGGTGTTGGTTTGAGATTGAGTCATTTTATTAATCCTTTAGGGCAGCTGTTGTTGCTTCATGTAGAATGGATTTGCATAAATTTCCGTTTGATACGCAACAATGCAGTTTGTCATTCAGTAGCTGTAAGTAAATATATATTTCTTTTGCAAGGACAAATACATCTAAGGAAAGAATTTCTTTATATAGCAGAAAAATAAGCAGCAAGCAGCATTATGTGAAAGAATTGAACCGAAAATTGCTGGATACGTGATATTTAATGTTTGGGTGGAAACCGAAGCTGGGTAGATAAAGCATAGTTGATCAATCATTGTTTCATTAATGAGTCATTATTGCATTTGCTAATTCAAAAGGTCTAATTCGCGTCTTGAGCAAAAGCTTTGCAAAATATGTGATGTTGTGCTTATTTTCAAATTATGTTTGCATCACGTGATGTTACCGCTTTGTATTGTTGATTAATGCCCTTCTGGATATCTTTGTCATTTTCTACTTGTCATGTGATGCTCTGCAATTCTATTTCACTACAGCTGAAATGTTAAGCTGAAGAGGTGACCCATTAATTCCTTTCGCTGTATTAGCTTACGGAAGCCTTAGGGCCTTAGCCAACCTGTCACGGAACTCAAAGATCCTTACATGTGTTGCAAGTATATATTAAATTAGCCCATGCGTTTCCTTAGTTTCTGATAAGCTTATTAGCCATCGCTTAATTGTCCTCAGTTCATTATCTGTTCATCTTGCATCATTATTTTTACTTCCTTAAGATGCTTACAATGCCAGCAAGATTACATATCGATGGGCTGGGAAGCCAATATTACAACAAAATCTCTTGGATCAGTTTTACATTGTAGAAGAGAAGACGGAGACACATTTGTCCAAATATGTTTTGGGTAAGAAGATAATGCATGTCACGTGCAAAGTTTTAAGACCACCTGGCATTTGTCGCCAATCTTCTAGGTTAGCCTGAGAATTTATCGAACAGAAATCACGGTAGGCAATATTCAGCGTGCTCATTAATCCAATGGTTAGTAACTGCACCCATCATCAGTTTAAAATTCGTTGCTAGCTCTCTTCATGTGCACCTCTTGGCACCATGAAATATCGTTACATTGAGAAGAAGGACCAAGGCACTGATCAATAAGCAAAGTTTCTTACTATCCCAAGAATATCTCTGCAGGCTGAATAGAGAAAGACAATGTTAAACTCCGATGGTATAACCAGTTCATGCAAGGTGCTTTTTATCTTTGCCTTTGTGCTTACCTACGGTTTCATCTGACATGGAAAAGACTCATTACAACTGCGTATTCCATGTAGGTTAACTTTTAAACACTGAGTTACGTTTATCCATTATACAAGCATTCCAATACCAGTGAATTTTCAACGGCACCTCATTGCTAAATTTCTATCCATGTTAAGTAATTTCTAACATATGACTTCGTATTTGATAAATAGTTAAAATTTCAAAAAATTGCTATTGCAAATACCCTTCCTTCTCATTATGCAGACAGTTGGAAGACTTTTTCTAGGCCTCATTTCATTTGATTCTTCTGTTGATCAAGTCAAATTCATCACAGGAGACTTTGTAGTGTCAAAGGTTTCTTTCAAATTCAAAAGACGAGTTGGCTATTACATGCTGCAAATCTATATTCCAACATTAATGCTAGTGTGCTTCTCTTGGACAATGTTTTGCTTGAATCATACGCATTCAGGAGAGCGTATCACGATTGGCGTGACTTTGTTTCTTACCATGATATTCCTGAATGGTCAGGCGAACACGTCCTTACCGAGAGTCTCGTACGTGAAATCGATTGACATTTACATGGTTGTCTCATTAGCTGAGGTTCTGTTTATAATCATCGAATCAATAATTGTCACGAAGATGATCGTGGGGAAAGAAAGTAGGCGCACAAAGAGGAGAAAGCTAAGGAGGCAAAGGATGCACTCTCAGAAAAACCTATTCCATGTATGTTAGGTACATCATTATTCTATGTCATTCTATGTAACTAAAACCAATAAGCCATCAATAGGCCATGCTTTTGCATTTTTTGAAAGACAGTTTTTCTTGCATTGCTTAATACCACCATCACCAGGAGTTCGGATGATACAAGGAAAAGAAACTGAAATATCTGCTTTACGAATGCAGCGCTCGTTGGCATTGGGAGTCTAATGGATGGGCTTATAAGCGTCCCTCATCACCGTATTTTTGGCAGCCAGAATTTACTGGATCCCCCTTCACACGTAGCAGTTGCTGCACAGATCAGAACCGGCTTTCGTCGCTCATTCAAACTGACAGTGAGAACTGCAGCCTAATTGTTTGTAAAAGTGCCCGAATTATGTTTGGGTTCTCAATAGAATGATTGAAAATCTCAAGAAATGACTTCCAACCACAGCGTCTCATGTTTCTTAATTAATAGAATCAAAATTCTTCTTACTTTCTGTTAGGAAAAAGAGGACTATAAACTCGTCACGGCTAACGACTGCAAAGGATCTACCATTTTACAAGAAGAGATCTCTGACAGCCCGATGGTGGAAAAACTTGCAAGTGATGTCTCTTGGGCGCCAATGTTTACTAATCAAGTAGAAATGAAAAGCAACGAGTTGAAAACGCAGTCAAAGCCAGTTAAGGGACAGAACAGAGTAGAAAAGGCAAGTGTTGCAAATTCAACTCTGACGCAGTGGTATCCACATCATTCAATCGAAAAAATATCCGTCGTTCTGCTTCCAGTCTCTTACGTAGGATTCAACGCATGGTACTGGCTTACTTTTCTCAACAAAGACGATCATTGGTGACGAAAAGGCATGAAACGTGGAGCAATGAGAAGGAAAGACCGTTCTTTGTTATCTACAATGCGAAGGCATTGGTTTTGACCTGCGATTATGAATTTGAAAGGATCTGAAAACCAATCAATATTATAAATATTGGTCCTTATGAGTGCGAAGTCCCGATAGTTAGTTTATCATATAATGCTTAAAGAAACCAAACTCAGATTATTAGACTGGCAAGCAATTTTATCCTATCTTTGTAGCATACCCTTCTATGATTGATTCCAGTTGATTATTTCCGGATGGATTCAAATCTTGAAGTAATTCTTTTTGGCATGATTTTCTTTTGATGCAGCTCAATACACTTGACTTCGACAGTACTCATTATCAATTGCCACTTGCCGTATAGATAGTTCTTATAGTCGAAGGTAAAACCTGCACATCTCCAAGTACCATAGCAAATTCCTTCAACGAGCTTTCACAGCAGTTGCTGCAAAAATCACATCACAAATGGAACCCCCATCAGTAGATAAGGTGTCAATGTCAACAAAAATAAGTTGAATATCCCATTTGCATTTCCAAACAGTATTTCCAAGATCATATTATATAGTTGAACAAGTCTAAAGGAATTGGTCTTGATGAGCATTCGGTAAAAGTCTTGCTGGAATCATAAATATTTCCTTCAAAGCTGGCTGCTCTTCTAGGATTTGGAAAAGCAAGAGTAGGTGATGTTTTCAAATCTGAAGACCTTTATCAAATAAATAATCATAGGTCAGTATCAGTGCTTTGCTGCTTACCAAAATAATTGAGAGAGTTACATTCAACCACGTCTATTCATTCCGGATGGAGGAACTTTAGCCTTTTGATTTACATGTTAAACAAACAGACGTGTATAGCTTGGTTTAAACAAAAACTTCAAAAAGAAGTCAGACCTCTACTTATGCAACCAATGCTTCTCTTTCTTTGAGGTGTTGCTAATTTGGGGTAAAGCATCTGCTTGATTTACAGAAACACAACATGGTCATTCCGTTTGGCAGGTATTACTGCGCCTTTGTTTCAGTTTGAGCTACAACGTTGCTTTCAGATTTTGCTATTCAGATCAGCGAAGCTCCATTTTCGCTTCAGTTGCGGTCACAAATTCACTAGAAAACCCTTTTATCCATGCTTCTGAGTCATTCTGCTATTTAAGTGACAGCAATACATTCCCACAACTTGAGCACACAGTTTGCAAAGCGCATCAACAAGCCAATTTTGAAATGCTCCTTTGTGATCAATGAGAGTCACTTTCTGTGTTTGCAGTCAATGTCCAGAAAGCTTCGAAGTTTCGTTGCTAACGATGCCAAATAGCCTGCCTATAGGTCAGCAGACAGACTTCAACAAGTTTTCATATCATCGTCGCAAGGGGCAACCAAATATGGATGGAAAGTGAGTCTCAGAGATTGGCAGACGTGTGACAAAATGGAAGTAGGCCTAGAGAATAAAAATATCTTCAAGCTTTAGACTAGCATGGCTGGATGAAGAAGAATGCGGCAGCAGTTAACTTCTATGGCCTACATTCAGTTTACATTATCTACTAATCCTGGCTAGTCATCTTAAAAGATGTAAGCAGGTGGAACTGAATCGCTCTGACTATGGTGGAACTGTTGGTAATATGGGTGAGAAAAAGAAATCAGGGAAGCTGTCCAGTGCTTCAATCATACAGAGCTTCATAGATAGGAGGGAAGGCAACGAAAAGTGCTATCAATTCCAAGTGACGATAATCTGATCTACTGCTTTCAAGAATACTACTAATCCAAGATTCAAAGATATATATTTGTACTAGAATAAAAATGCAACAGGGTTGGCCAGTGAGATGGCCTCTCTTCGCTAAGCCCTTTTAGCAGCCTTAAATCAAATGTACAAATATCTGAGATTAATTCGAAAAGAGTTTGCTTTCCAGCAGAATGATTGCATCCAGTGCAGACTATGAAAAGTAAAGCTGATATGAGATTATTAATTAAACACTTTATGTCAGTCTTGAAGCTGTCATGTACCAGAGCTGATGAAACAAAATAGAAAATCAAGGAACGTACTTTAGATTAAGATGAAATGCTCTTTATAAAGAGTGCACAAATCACGTTATTGCCATAATACGCACCTCAAATACTATTTAATGACTTCACAATCTCGCAGCTGTTTTGGAAGTTTCTGACATTCATTCTAGTGCGTAGGTTCAATTTTTAATAAGGGCAGGGAAAGTGCCTTGCATTTGATTTTGATGGAGAGTAAGATTGAAAATAGTCACTGAATCAAGGGAAGTTCTATTCTTTTGCAATCCAATCCATCAACTATTAAAACAATAAGGGTTCAAAGTTATAGTTCATCACAATGAATATTTGAAGTTCGACTGCATTTCTTTCACAAAATGCTTGGTTAAAAATTTTACCAAATTAGGCTGACAATTCTATATCAAAGCTATTGTGTATGATTGATCATTTTCAGACTAAAACGCAGCTAAATAATTGTCCTTGATCAGGGCTAGTTCATCTACCACAAAGCTGAGGCAATCTCAATCATTCTAAGCTGGAATTTAGGATAGCCTTGCTTTCATTGTACTCAAATTGCTCACACTCATCCAACTCAATCATCTGAATTATAAAATGAAAATATTTCCTTGTGTATCGCATGAAACCATGCGGCTAGAAGTGATTGATTGTAACATTTTCAAAATTCCAAAATCATATTCAGACGGAACGAATTATTGCGAAGAACAGAAAACAGAGTAGCGAAACCTTTATCATATGCTGGCCTAGGTTTAGTTTGCTTTATGCATCATCTTCCTTTTCAACCTACCATATTCTATGTTGAAGAGATTCGGACAGCAGGCCTTTTGCAGAATTATGACTAAATGATTTGACAACTTCGTAGGAAGTAACGCGAGCTATTTGCTTCTACTTATTAAAAAGTAAAGAAATAATTTCCTTTAACCCTGTTGGAAAGAGAGAGGAGAAATTGCTAGTTATGAATAGCTTGTTCTTATTTGGAAAGAGGCATAGCCAACACTGGTGCCGTAGGATTGCAGTTAACTGTGAAAACATGAAACATAGAGGCTGCAAGGTCGATCGTTGCAATCTTCATTGCAAAAATTTTATTGGCGAGGAAGACAAGGGGAAATCACATCTAAAATTTGCTGCTTTTTATTCAATAGCTAATTTTACGTTTCATTATGTTCAATGCATGAATGGTCAGACGATCCAACATTTCATTGAAGTTTTGAAAGCAATAGATATGTTGGATGAAATGTTGCCTTGTTTTTTATCTTCCGCAATTTCCACCCAACGTCGCTGAACATAATGCTGGTGGTGAAACGGTCCAACATTCATTGAACATGGTTGCTCAATGAATATTAGGTGAAATTTTAAATCATTTGATCAGGTTTTCAAAAAAGGTTTGGAGCACCATGTTGTATTTCTACCAACTCAGAAGTTAGTAGGCTAGGCCGTCCATATCTATAAAGTTATATTCATCAAGGCAGAAAGCAAAGCTGCCTGAATCTCCGGATATTAACTTGGTTGCTTCTAAATATTGGATAAGGCTTGCAGCTGCATGAGAAGTAATTGAGCTAAAACTGACTGCATTGTTTAGTGAGGATTTGGTGATAGTGGGTTAGTTATAAATTTCTTTATAGAATAGCAACGGGTGGTATTTATCTACTTACAAATTATATATCACTGCTGTATCTCAATTGCATATGCGGACAAATAACGATGGAATCGAAATAGTGATGAATAACTTTTGCTAACATTCTATAAAAGCATGAGTAAAATACCAAAAAATAATCAGCTAGTAGGAAGCTAATGCTCTAGAAATCCTCAAATCCACTGGAAGGAACAAAGCAGAAGATACACATAAATCAAGCGTATTGCTACAGATCTGCCAGAACCAACTCTCGAGGAAACAAACCCGTTGTCACAAAAAAGAGACCTACGGCAAGGGGCCGTGAGTGAAGGTAAAAGCACCAGCAAGACCAACTGATTAATTATGATGATTCCTGTTGCATTCATAACAATTGGAGAGCACGATGACCCAAACAACCTCATCTGACTAATGATGATGATGCCTTTTTTTTTCCTAGTGGGTTATGTTGAGGAAAGGCCATGGTGACCTATACAAAGCCTCAACAAGGAAGAAAGAAGAAAGCGAGCAGCTAAGAGGATAGAGAGATAAGATCAAGTTTATTTACATTAGATTTGAAAGATGGTAAGTTGTAGGACTCAGGAAAGCAAGAAGAAGGCAAGACGTTCCATAAGTTGCATGTTCTTGGGATGAATGATGATTTGTGGGATAGAGTTCGTGAAATAGGCAGTGAGACTTGGAAAGGGTGTGAATGAGTTGAGCTTCTGGTGGTCCTGACACACCTCAGAGGAACTGGAATAATATCCCTGATCTCCTGAGAACAATGTCCGTTTAAGTATCTGTAAAAGATGGAAAGATCTCCAACTAAACGACGATGGGAAAGAGGTTGGAGCGATTTGGTGAGGTTAGGATTATTGATGAGACGAATGGCTTTGGACTGGACTTTGTCGAGAAGACAGAGAGTGGATTTTGGAGCACAACCCCAGACGTGGGAGCAGTACTCTAAAGAAGGACGGATTTGGGACTTGTATATAGATAGAGGGTGAGAAGATGAGAGGCCTGTTGCATTAATCACCAATGTAGAACACGATGACTCTAGCAACACCAACTGCCTAGCGATGATGATGTCTGTTGCATTCATCACCGATGAAGGACACGATGACTCAAGCAACACCAACTGACTAATGATGATGATGCCTATTGCATTCATCACCGATGTAAAACACGATGACCCCAACAGCACCAATTGACTAATGATGATGATGCCTGTTGCATTCATCAGCGATAAAGAACACAATGTCTCACAAAAGACTAATCAATTGTTGATGATGCTGCCTTTTGCATTCAATACCTATGAAGAACACGATGACCCCAAAGCCACCAGTTGACTAATGATGATGATGCCTGTTTCATTCATTACCTTTGGAGAACACGATGACTCAAGAGACGCCAATTGACTAATGATGATGATGCCTGTTGCATTCATCACCGATTTAGTATACGATGACTCAAGCAACACTAAATTGACTAATGATGATGATGCCTCTTGCATTCATCACCGTTGGAGAACACGATGAACCCAAGAACACAAATTGACTAATCATGATGATGCCTCTTGCATTCATCACCTTTGGAGAACACGATGACTCAAGAAACACCAATTGACTAATGATGATGATGCTTGTTGCATTCATCACCGATTTAGTATACGATGACTCAAGCAACACTAAATTGACTAATGATGATGATGCCTCTTGCATTCATCACCGTTGGAGAACACGATGAACCCAAGAACACAAATTGACTAATCATGGTGATGCCTCTTGCATTCATCACCGATGAAGAACACGATGACTCAAGCAACACCAATTGACTAATGATGATGATGCTTGTTGCATTCATCACCGATTTAGTATACGATGACTCAAGCAACACTAAATTGACTAATGATGATGATGCCTCTTGCATTCATCACCGTTGGAGAACACGATGAACCCAAGAACACAAATTGACTAATCATGGTGATGCCTCTTGCATTCATCACCGATGAAGAACACGATGACTCAAGCAACACCAATTGACTAATGATGATGATGCCTGTTGCATTCTTCACCGATGCAGTCTTGCTGCGAATAGTGCATGAATCCCACCATGAGACTATATTGGCTCCTGATGTCAGCAACACAATCGGACTAATGATAATCAAAGTCCTACAAAGGAAGAGAATCTTCAGAATTTGGTCCAATTGACGCCAGTTTGAATTTGCGGATAACACTGACGTTAATTAACAAGGGGAATCGTCCATCATCTGGGAAGTGTATTTTTTATATACCTCTCATTTTCCATGTATTGAATTTCTTAGTAACACTCTAATTGTTTGTTAGTAGGTTGATATCAATATTATTAATTTGCAAATTAATTTATTCCATTGCTTATACAGGTTTTAAGGTCTACTGTATAAAAGGTGATATAAGACTTTTCATAAATGCAATTTGGCCCAATTTATCTCCATTCATCACTCAACCCTCGATTATCCTGCTATTGCTAGGACAATGAGTAAGAATGAGATCAAGAACAATGAAATGCATTTCATATCAAACATGCTTTTATGAATATTATGATATGTGCTTCAATAGGACATTTAACCATCTAGAATACAGATTGCAAAGCGTCATTAAATGTATTTTTGTTAAGGTACATCTCAAGGTAATTTGCAATTGTACTGCGAATAATATGGCGTTGACTGTTAAGAATGATCAGATATTTCTTTGTCAATGGTTTTATCAGCATCACACTAAATGCATCACTCAGTGAATGAGTCAGTGATTGAAGTTCTACGTGCTGACTGTATAGTTCTATCCGTGCATCATTCACTTCAATTTGGCGTTTTGTGTAATCTAAGCTTCGAGTGAGGACAATGATAATATCCAGTACCAAATGTTAAAGGCAAAGAAAGACAGAGGGATCAAAACCAACGAGGCCTTCTCTACGATAACATGCCACTTGATCAAGTCAAGTTGTGTGTCTTCTAACGACATCTTGCTTCCAGTCTCCGTGTGCTTAGTATTGCCTCCTGGTGTTAGCCATATCCCAACAGCCTCTTTTTGATCCCCATGGTTGCTCGGAGTACCAGTCAATGATTCTAATTCGCGAGGCTCTTCTGAATTTCGTCTTCTTCGAAAACGGCAGCACCCTGATCTCCCAGAATACTTCACGTCCTACAAAAAGACATAAAAATTGTCGAACTAACATTGCTGGTTCGTCAGATACGTCAGCAGAAGATTTGGAAAGGTCGGCATTCAACAGCTCACTTGAGAGCATCAAACAGGGCAAAAAGGGAGATGTGAATGGGAGCTTCAGTGCTTGATGGTGACACGACATTTTTGGCAGACGATTCTTCTGTAGTCAGCGTTTAGTTTATTTGCAGGGAAAATCTGTTTTGACTTGAGATTTATTAAATCCAACGAAGGACAAATAGCAAAATCAAAGTAAGGCTTTAAGCAAATGAAATAATTTTATTCAAATTGACCTGTGGTATATAATTGAGTCTCCCAAATCTACTGCAACCACAATTAATGCTGTTTGGCTTCCTTTTTACGAAAAAACACCCACAATTTTAGAAATATACCTACATGCCTACTGTATGTCATACCACATCCATGGCCCAGTTGGAGAATGTCCGCCGCATTGTATGCGGTGGGTATAAGCTCAATGCATGGTCGAATCATACCAAAGAGTTTCAAATATTCCCCTGCTTGGCAGCCAGAACTTTGAGAAGGAACATGTGAGTTAAACACAAAGTTATACCAGATGGCCCCCAACTATAGCATTCACTGTGGTTGACAGATGTGTGTCCCAAAGGTTAACGAAACGGAGATGGGACCATCATATTCCCCAAAAAGTGGAGAGATAAGAAAATTGACTTTCATCTATGTCGCAGTCAGGAAAACGTTATCGTAACTGGGAGATGGCAAACGGTCTGTGAAGCGTTTACGGGTAACATTGCTGTATGCAAAATTGCCGTCATGCTACTCGAAATAACAGCAGTCATACCATGCAACTCAGCAAATCTTTACAAGACACCGTCATTTTAGCATAAAAGAGCAAAAGTTAGTGATAGCGAATCACGCCAAGACTTATTGGAGATAGAATTTCGTCAAATTTGCAATTCCAGGGAAAGCCATCGGCTCAGTATGCATGTTGATATACGGGAGAATTTATACGCCAGCGCAAGGAGCCGAACTTACCATCAGATTAAAGGGTGTCTTCCATTGACATCAGAGAAAATGGTCAGACAAATAAGAAACGACAACCCCCCTCCCCCCACTACTATATTGGCAAAAAGATCTGTGATATTATATCTTCACGGATAGAGAATAGACATTTTGGATAGAAATGCTATCTCAATTTAATCCTTGAAAATTGATGGTCTCAGGCGAAATCTAACGTCAAGTAACTATAAAGTTTATCCTCTAGATTCAAAAGAAACCAAAGATGGTTGCTACGCGGAACAGCTAACGAAAAAATCACTCCATCAGCATTTTAAACACGAACGTCTTCTAACGGTGATGGGATCTCTATTTACAATAGAGCTTCCACAAAATTCAAACAGAGACATGGCTTACCATTGACTGAGATGGAATTGTTCTGTCTTAAGGTAGAACTCCTGTTAACAACCGCAAACTCTTTTGGTTCAGGTTAAAGATCGCAAAATCAAATTAGAAGGCAAATATTTTTGGTCAATTGGCAAAATTCAAGACAATATCTAAAAGCCTGGGGCACCGAAAAGATCATGTCTAGGCCAGGTTTTGCTCCTATTATATAGTATATCAATGATCTGTTGCGATTACTAAATTCTTCCGCTTCCATGTTTTCTGATTACACTAGCCTGTGTTCTTGGTCAAAGGCATGCATATTTTGAACAAAGCTTTGAACGACGACTTCCAAGATTTTAGCCTTAGGAAGAAGGGAATAAAACTGCTGAGAACTTGATAAAAAAGCCAAACCAATGTTGAATACTACTAAGCAGATGCAAACAAGGATTCTGAAAAGCAAAGGAAAGAGTCGGCATTGAATATCAAAAGGAGATGGTCCCAACTAGAAAATATATAAGCGTTCATTTGGCCAATACCATTAATTGGGAAGAACAAATTTGATTGAACAAAACAAAGATTTGAAGAGCAATTGGCATTCTAAATCATTCCAAACGCCCTCCCTTTCAGCATGAAACATTGGAAATCTATACGCAAGAATTATAGAGGCCTGATGGAGATACTGCTGGTCGGGCTGCTGCAGACGAACTGAAATGGACTGAATCCGAAAACAACAAAATCACACAGCTTTCGTCATAACTAACTGCAGCTATGACGCCCCAAGCAGATCTTTATTTCAAGGTCTGGGATTGGAAACTGTTGACATTATTACTAAGCAGGACGTAAAAGCCATAACCTTGAAATCTGTCAAAAATCTGGAAATAAAGGATCTATTTTATCTTTTCTATGGTTAGTCAACAATTGTCATCATGCAAGCTTACAAATACTGACTCTAAGCTATCTAAGGTTACCAAAGAAAAATTCATCGAATAAGCAATGAATTTCTCTCATTTAAGGGGAAAGGTTTGGAATATCTTAGTAAAAGAAGAAAAAGAGCACCCCCCGGTATAATCTTGAATAGTGTAATTAGTATATTAATAAACTAGTTCATCCTTCCATCAATTGTAGATGCGCATTTTCTCCAGTTTCATCACCAGTAAAAGTATTTGTAAATAGCCAAGGTTTGAGCATTTCCTTCTCCACACTACTTGGAAACAAAGTGAAATGTAACAAAGAAACGGCTAAACTGCATGAAGTAACAGTTGTAACTAATTGATCAAATTGATTCACCTGTTCGCTTTTACTTGAAGCTTGTTCCTTGTAACGCTGCTCTCTTCCTATGTATTTATCATGTAGTTTACTTATCACAATCGACTCAACAGTGATGACTAAAATCTCTCCTAGCGAGACAACCATGAAAAGATCGACCATCTTTACGTAAGACACTCTTGGCAACGATGTATTGGCGTACCCATGAAGAAACATCATGGTGAGAAATAGCGTCACACCAATAGTGATCCTGTCACCTGTATGGTCATGGTTGAGGCAAAACATTGTCCACGATAGTACGACAAGCATGGCAGTTGGAACGTACAGCTGCAATATATAGTAACCAACTCTTCGGACGAATGCAAATGAGGCAAGGGCAATATCGAACTCACCTACAAGAGCAATCATTGCAAACAAGATAGTGAAAGAATGCGGAGGTGATTGCTATCATTCTAAATTGACAATCAAGAAGACATAAACGATGAACCGATTAAAATTTTACCTGAAAAGTACTTTTCTGTGTCCACACGACCTTTTGCACCTTCAATCATAAACTGGTCCATTCTCTTGATCTTAACAAACGGGTCCTTACTCCATGTATACTTTATATAACTTGTGTTGTATCCATCTGAAATGAACACAAAGATCAGGCAGAGTGTCAAATTTCAAGGGCTAGATGAAAGACATAAGCTATGATGTAGATAGTGACATTTAATAAAGCATTATTCTCGAAATTCGATGTTTGAAGAAATGCTGTTACGTAGTAATATCATAACGTGATGACCATATTGAAATAGGAAAGTATTGTGAATTTGCAATGATGCTGTCTCTCTACGATGACATTAAATTTTTGAATGCAATTGCTGTTGATCAACCCGTAGTGGTGCACCATTCCTAATGCCGTAACTATTTATAGACGAACATTTTATGACTTCTAATGACTGTCAAAATAGCTACACGTAATGGAATTGAAAGGTTTAACATAACAATACACAAAAACATCATTGTTCGGAACTCTATCTTTGCTAAACATCTTTTGCATAGATGCGACAGCATGTCTGCATGCAGATTTTATTTTACAGAGATTGCTAGTTCGCATCCCATTCATGCAGGAAATGACCCACAGATAAAAAATTCTTATCATCACACATTAAATAGCTCAAATAACTTGGCAGCAATGAAACCAGTGCTTTAACAAACACGAACTTATGAATTCGCCAGTGAATTTAAATATAACCGCATAAGACACATAATATTTCAAAAGATTTACGTTATACAGAAGCTGCAAACAACTTGAATACTCACAGCTGCTGAATTTAAAAGTACAACGCTGTACGTCGAACGGAAACTTCCTCAGATTCATATAGCAAGAGGCCACTAAATGCACCCTTAAAATTGAACGACCATTTTTTAGATTTAGTAAATGCACTGGAGATTCAAGCCATTACGGGACTAAAAAAGTGGGGGTAATGTATTTTTCATATGAATATCAATGGAAGGGAAGCCCTCTTGCGGCATGAAATAATTTGGAAACTTCATTCTTCATAAGACCTTTTATGAATAAACTGTCACCCGAGTCGGAGAATGATGAATTTTTCGACGATCAAATCCTTTTTCAATATGAAATGCATCAAGTGAATTTTCCCAGTTATAATCTTTCCTTGCTTGAAATATTACAATCTTCAATGAGCTATCAAAATGCTGAGTGCTTTCGTTGCATCTTCAATAAAAGGCAACTGAACAGACGCAGTTAAAAGATTCTTCCTCAAATGCAAAACAGATGTGAAAGACTGTTGTGTAGAGACGAACGGAAATTGCTGCATATTGCAAAAATGGAGCAACAAACACAGCATCGCTCTTATACACGACAGACATGATACTTTAACTGTCACAAACACTAACTCGTAGGCCATTGCAGCATAGAAAATATCCAAATATTAGTTTATAATCATCATAAATTGGATAGTACTTCAACATTAAGCTATGGGAAATTGACTTCAACATTGAGGAAGATCTTGCTAGGTAGTGTACACTTGCTGTGTTGCCTTAAAAGCTCAAAATCACACAAGATTATTTTGACACCTAACTTCACAGGGTAGGAACAGTCGTTTAAAGAATTATCTGGCTGGCTAGCTTTACTAAGGATTACTAAAATACAATTGGCATCAAACGTAGTAGTTGTCCAGAAACGTACCCGGCACTCAGAAAGACACTTCCATTTTCAGCAATTTTCATAATGCCTTGCTTGAGATTTAGGCCATTTTCCAAATTGTAGGACCTACAGTTGACACAATAAATGTCTGGCGCCCAAACCTCCTTCAGTTCATCACCTTTCAACAACAATGTTTTGTTTAAACTAGTCAAGCGATCATCTCTCCAGGCCTGGAGCAAGTATCCAAACGTTTCTATTTCCTGTAAATTCAAATTGGCCGCTTTTTGATATGATGAAATGACACAGCACGAGCTTCGGGCTCAAACATAGGTACAGATCATGTCACAATAAAAGAAAAATTGACGAAGAATACTGCATAGCCAGAACCTACACCACCAAGTTCACCTTTCTTGAAAAACCAACAGCTTTTGTTATAAGCATTGCTAAACTTAAAATCGAGCATGTTAGCAATTGGTAATGATCAACTGTCCACGTCATTTTGTGCATAGAGTTCGAAAAATTTCCAACATTTGCACTGTTCATCGATTACAATGCCGTTGCCACTAAATGCTGCTTTCCCTAATCCTTTTATTGAATTCGGAACTTAAAACGATACATGTGCCTTAAGCTTCTCTTGAGAATGGGGCAAAGATAAACGAAGCCTTAAGCTATCTAACAAATCAAAGTTACTGCAACATAAATACATTTGATGGAATTTGCAACAGGGTTTTACATTTCATGACACTTTTCTTGAAAATCAGACGCAAAGAGCAACTGTAAGCTGGAAAATACTAAAAACATGAAGCGATTTTGTTGCTTTCAAAGTATTATAGCACCTCAACCTCTCAATCCATCAGCGATCTAATTTTACTAAAAAAGTCAAAATAGCTACACAAAGCAGGTGAGATGTCAAGATGAATGCCTATTGGGACATGCAATGTTACAATGAATTAAGGAATTTTTAATCCAGATCACAGAGGGAGGACTGAGACTACATACCATTTTCTCTACGTCCACCTGTCCAAAAGACTCGATGTAGAACTGCATTTCAACATCAGTTGACTTTCCTGCAATTGAGATACTACACTACTTAACATTTCGTCATCTAAAATAATATGACTTCTTCTCGACTCCCCAGCCGGCTCACACTTTGTCACCGTTATTGCTCATAGGCCTTGCCAGATTATGATTATGATTATGATTATGCAAGATGTATCAAATGCTACCATTGCCCCAAGGAATGCATGTCAATGCAATTAAACAACTGAAAAAATACATCATAGTCGACAACGATACCATTATCCTATACCATACGTTTTGCGTTTTGGAACTGAAGACGATATATGAAGAATATCCACTTGCCGTATTTTTCATTTGGTGGGACTTTCTTATCATAACTGCAAGGGATAACTCCACTCTTCTTTTCGCACCTGAGAGGTAATTGAACTTGCAGTAGAAAATACACGAAATCTTGCTGCTAGGAGAAAGAATGCGAGTTTACATTGAGAGTTTCAGAAATCGCCAAGTCTTGCTACAAGCGCGAACTCACTCAAGATGTTTCAAAGTTTATCGGGGGTTACAGATTAAATATCGATGAATGAATAGTGAAAACACTTAAAACAAGGCCAAATCTAACTGGCAATACTTCTATCAAATAAGTCTTTAAGCTGGCGAGGGTATTGCTCTGCATTGAATTGAACTGAAAACAACTGCAGCTATACTCAATTCGCCAACCTGTCTGCATGCATTACTAACAATGGCAATGATATTTCTTCGCTGAAAAGGCATTGATTCGCCTTAAAAAGTCTTCATAAAAGATTTATACGTCACACTAGCATTGCATATTCATAGTCTATGGGGAGTTCTGCGGTTGCAAGTTGCGAGTTCATTTTGCTAAATAAACAGAAGTAGAAAGTTCTGCACAATTCGTAGTGAAATATGACAGCAATTTTTTTACGCGAAGATTTAAGTAAGGACAGCTAGTAGATTATACGTTATTACCAGTAATGTTCTGGAATGGTTACTAAGGGTAAAAGCGGAAAGAATTGAATCGCAAGGAATGTAGAAGAAAAGAAGAGATAAAAACTGTTTGGCAAGTGACTGGAAACTGATTACAGATTCAATGCTCAGACAGCAAGGATCAACAACAGACATCAGTGCCAAATCTTCGTAGAATTCAAATGATCAGTGTAAAAGCTACCCTGAGTTGAGGCAAAAGCGTTCCCAATAAAAAAATTCAAACGATGGAAATTATTTTGAAGCAAGCAATCCTTGTTTTCTCTTTCCAATTAGTTACTGGTATCCTAAGGCTATCTTGCGGGACTTCAGCCAACTTTAACATCGTGCTTGATGGCATGGCTGACACTGGTACAATAGAGAACAAAACTACAAGTGACACCTCACGACAATGCTCTCTGAACTGTGCATCAATGCCTGGATGCAAATCATTGAATTATAAAAAGATTACAAAGCAATGTGAACTTTTTGACAGAGGAATCTTGGAAAGCATTGCATGGTTGCAAGCTCATAGTGATTCAGTTTATATGGCTACCGATGAAAAAGCTAATAATGTAAGTGAACTTTTATTTTAAATGCTTCAGCTGTAAATTAGTTTACTGCATATTCTCTCGGCGATGGATCCTTTTAAAATTGTTTCTTCTTCCGTTTAAGATTGGCCAGTCCACAATCGGAAGAATTATTCTGCTCTAACCTCACTTTCTAAATGGCATAGCAAATTTAGCCTTTTGTAAGCCCGAAATTGAGACAAGAGAAGATGAAGTATGCATAGGGGACAGTTATTAGAAAGATCATATTCACTCAGGGTGTTATTGATACCAAAATGATATACCATATACCATTGATTGATCCAATTCGACTGACATGACACCTCTATTTGATTCGGTTTAGTAAACGTGTTTGCTGAGATTTTATAAACATTTCTATGGTTGCAGCTCGGCCACACTTGCACGAAGTTGTCCCCTTGTCACAATGGAGCAAAATGTGAGAATGCTTGCAACAATTTGGGATACAGATGCATTTGCAAGCAATTCTACTTTGGAACTAATTGTGAAAAACTCATTCAGGGTGAGCACAGAAATTTCCCCTCCTAAAAATTTCCTAAAATTTGTATGATTTGGCTTTTTAATTTTCATTGATGAGCTTCTTTGAGGTAAATTTTTTTTAGTGGGTTATGTTCAGGAAAGGCCATGGTGGCCTATACAAAGCCCCAACAAAGGAACAAAGAAGAAAGCGGAAAGCTAAGAGGAGAGAGAGAGAGATAAGATCAAGTTTATTGATCTTAGATTTGAAAGATGGCAGGTTGTAAGATTCAGGAAAGCAAGAAGAAGGCAAGACGTTCCATAAATTGCATGTTCTTGGGATGAATGGTGATTTGTGAGATAGAGTTCGTAAAGTAGGCAGTGAAACTTGGAAATTTCTGGGCAGTGCAAATAGCATTTTTAACAAACATGAGAAGAGGGTGCACTTCAAAGCACCAATTGTTAGGAAAAAGCAAACAGATGCCCGGCTAACGGAGAATGCGTTTGCATACCATGGTACCATTGTTGAGAAACCCTTTAGGGTATGTAGCGATGGTCGAATGAGAGCATGTTAAGATGCACTTTTCAGATGTTACCAGGTTGAAAATGAACACAAATTAAAACTTTTCCTTTCTCAAACAGTTAACCTGAGACAGGATTGTTGATTCAACACAGCCCCAGGGGGTGTGTATAAAGTGCATTAATTCAAATATCAGTGATGAAGTCCAATTGCTCATAGCACTGATTTAACTTCAGAATATCTCACTGCAGATTGCACATCTATAAAGAATTCTGGCAAAACTCAGAGTGGGGTATACGAAATCAGAGCCAGCCCTGACTACACAACGAATGTCTTCTGTAACTTGGAAACAGGATCAAAAGATTGGATAGTCATTCAAAGGCGGGTCAATGCAAGCGTAGACTTCTATCGTAACTGGGCTTCCTATAAGGCTGGATTCGGTGACGTTGCTGGAAACTTCTGGATTGGCCTTGAAAAAATGCACAAGCTGGCAGGACCTGGAAGGGGTGCTATTCTACGTATCGATATAAAACATCGAAAAAACCCAAATCAGGCATATTTTGCGAGGTATTCTGCTTTTGAGATTGGTGATGAGTCAACGGGCTACAGAATACTGATAGATGGATACTCAGGTAAAGAATGTTTTGACGAAAAGTTCCCATTTCAATATAATCAATTATTTCAGTTGGCTTTGAGTAGATATTAACATACTCAACTGCGTTGATTACTCAATTTCGGGCGTAGCAGAAACCAGAGGCAGGGCCTTCAGATTTTTATAGGAAAGTAAATTCTATAAGGTGGCTCTCCGTTGCCTTTCCCCATTTCACTGATGCAATTCAAAATCTTGTGCAATAACAAAAATGTGTCAGGCAGCAAAATCCACTCTCTGTCTTCTCGACAAAGTCCAGTCCAAAGCCATTCGTCTCATCAATAATCCTAACCTCACCAAATCGCTCCAACCTCTTTCCCATCGTCGTTTAGTTGGAGATCTTTCCATCTTTTACAGATACTTTAACGGACATTGTTCTCAGGAGATCAGGGATATTATTCCAGTTCCTCTGAGGCGTGTCAGGACCACCAGAAGCTCAACTCATTCACACCCTTTCCAAGTTTCACTGCCTAATCCACGAACTCTATCTCACAAATCATCATTCATCCCAAGAACATGCAACTTATGGAACGTCTTGCCTTCTTCTTGCTTTCCTGAGTCCTACAACTTGCCATCTTTCAAATCTAATGTAAATAAACTTGATCTTATCTCTCTATCCTCTTAGCTGTTCACTTTCTTCTTTCTTCCTTTGTTGGGGCTTTGTATAGGTCACCATGGCCTTTCCTCAACATAACCCACTAAAAAAAAAAAAAAAAGCAGCCAGAGATCGCAGAAACAAGTAAGAAAAGGCACTTGGTTCATCGGAGCACTTGTTTAACTATCTTTACACTAATAATTTGATCTCAAGCACTTGCAACGCGATGAAAAATTCTTGCAAACCGAGCAAAGAAACTCATACAGTGTTCTTGTCCTTTTAAGGAACAAATTACTTTGAAAATTCAGAGCGATAAAATTAAAAAGAATAATAATTTCGCAGGCACTGCAGGGGACCCGATGTTATACCACAACAAAATGAAATTTACGACATACGACAGAGACAATGATAGGTCCGGCAGCGAGAACTGCGCGCAGCGATGGAAAGGAGGATGGTGGCATAAAACCTGCCATCGGGCAAATCTCAATGGATGGTATCCCACGACAAGCACGACAAATCCTAGCTATATGTCCTGGTATGATTTGTATAGCAGTCACGGCAACGTGATATACTCGGAAATGAAGATTAAGTATTACAGGTAAGAAAATTGCTATTGGAAACCTGTCATATCAAAAGACGGAAAAGACTTTGAGATAATGCCCTTTAGGAGCAGAAAAATTTTGCTTGAAATAGTCACAGCAGCAAAGAAATATCTCTAGACCATGAATCGAGTCTGTGATGCTGCACATAGCCTGTAAAATATCCTTTAATGTGAGAAGAATTTGACATGAAAGCAAGCCATGAAGCAATTTTCTGGCCGTGAAAGACAAAAACATAATATTGACGCAAAATAAATGCATTCTCACAAGATGGCTGGCCATCAGTTTATCGAAAAATATATTAACACTCTCTTCAATCATGTCATTCCAATACCTTTCTTACAAGCTTATCTTGTTGTATAGTCTCGATTGAATCAAGAAAATCTAGGCCGCTTTCCTACAGAATCAGAAAAATCCATCTATGTCCATTCAACATATTTTAAAATTTCGAATTGACAAACTTCAAATTTCGAATTGACAAACTTCTTAAGAACTTAAGAAAGCGATGCAAATGGAATATGTAGAAGTTTCAGGTTATTAAGTGACTACTCAACTTCATCTCTTCATCAAAACATATGTTCGTTAGGAACCACACATGCCTTTTAGGACAAAATCTTCGAAATGCAAAATGTTTTGAGAATTTATGAATCACGAATAAAACCATTGAGCAAGACAATTTGTCAAAGCATCATTCCTTTATTCAATTTTCCCAATTTCAGATCCAGGAAGCCGTGAAACTATTGATAAAGACGAGAGCAAATGCACCTAAACAGCACGAGTGTAAAAAAAGTTACGTGTGGACGGACACTGCTTCAATAAAACTACATATAATATATTCTGCAAAAGGAAAAAGAGACACTTCAGTCTATTAAAAGTATTTTAAATCTACAAGGCAATCTTCTACATTGCAGAAAAAAAATGATAATTCATAGTGAGAAGTTTCAAAATATTGGATCCATCTGTAATTATGAAGTGCAGTTGTGTGGCATTTTGAACAGAAAATGGGCTAACTGGCCTGAAGAAATAAGTGCAAAATTTCTCAGTTTCTCAGTTTGTCTTTTAGCTGGATATGTTTCCATCTTTTATAGATACTTTCACGGGCATTGCTCTCAGCCGATCAGGGAAATCATTCCTGTTCCTCTGAAGCGTGTTCGACCCACTAGAAGCTTAACTCATTCACACCCTTTCCAAGTTTCGCTGCCTAGTCCAGGAACTTTATCCCACAAAATCATTATTCATCCCAAGAACATGCAATTTATGGAACTTCTTGCCTTCTTCTTGCTTTCCTGAATCTTACAGGTTGCCATTGCTCAAATCTAACATAAAAAAGTTGATCTGATCTCTCTCTCCTCTTAGCTTCTCGCTTTCCTCTTTCTTTCTTTGTCGGGACTTTGTATAGGCCACCATGGCCTTTCTGCAAAATAACTCACTAAAAAAAAGTTGATAGTGATATTAAATTCATTGGTCACATATGTAAAAGAAACAGAAGCCAAGCGTTGCAAATTTATCTTTTGTTAAAGGAGTTTGCAAAACACATGCATATGATTATCGACTGTCGTTTGGGATGGTTAAGTAGGCCAACGTTGTTAATAGAGCTGTCTTTGTTTTACAGAGCAACACCGATGCAGATTTGTAGCTAGGTGTACGTGTTTTCAATTGACTAGCCAAATGTATATAGCCATAAGCGGCTACACAGCTAAGAGTAGGATTGACCCTTCAAATGGCTGTTCTGAATTTTGAAAGTGGAATGTCTATAACCAGAAAACCAGCTTAACAAGTAAGCAAACTTCACCTTACTCAGAAAGAGGATCGTTAGCAATTGTCAGTAGAATGTCAAAGAGTTTAGTCGCAACTGCAAGACAACTTGACGCCACGCATGCTGTAGGTTCATGGATAAAAACAACATTGTACAAGAGCAGCCTTTATGACAGCAACTTCATAATGATAATAAAAACAATTTCTTTAATCAAGGTTGGCGTGCCTAAGAGCTCGAGGCTAATAAATGCCAACAAAACGCTTATCAGTTTTGCCGGCTGACACAGCATGACAAGAAACTTAAACTAAGTTAATTTCGATTGTGGTATTTCGACAGTAATTCAGGTAAGAATATCATGAGAAATATATTGTACGTACCTTTCGCAAAATACAAAGATCAGGAGAAAGAGCTGAAGAGTAATACGTAGGCACAGCTTGGCATGCATTACCACTAATACTGGTGAGTCAGCCTTCAGGAAAGGTGGTGGCTTCAATTGACTGATCTGATAAGAGGAAAATAGCTTTGAAGTGTGTGTACAATCCTCAAAAGAATTGCCATCTACCGATGCTCAACTACTATCAGCTTTAATTCTAACATTGAAATAGTTAAGGCTACTTTTCGCCATGAAAGTCTTTTGCAGCATTCATCTTACTTTCCTTTTTAGAAATTTTATAGAAAATGCCTCGAAAGATGCAATCATTTAACAATAATATGCAATATTGGCGCTGGCATAACTTGATCAACGCGTTTGGTTCAATCAATCGACTTTTCGTTTTATCGGCTGAAAAATTATCCTAATTCACTTGATTGAATATTGCCTAGATATCAAGAACCGTGAGACAAATGGAAAAAGTTCTAAACATTGGATTGAAATGGTGGCAATTTAAGGTAAGCATGGGACGGACTAAAATGACAATGAAAAAGCCATCATAATATATAAAGATAGATATGTATATAGAGAAATGGTCTTTACATTATCTTTCGGTTCGAAAATGGCAATAGTGGTACGTGCCTTGGTATCTTGATTAAATCGTTGAGAGATCCGGTTCGAAAGCAATGCTACAGCAAAGACCATATATTACTTTGCATAGAGAATTCTTATTTGCGCGAGAAGAGGGGTAAGCAAAAGCTTATCAAATAAACATATGCATGTAAATGAACTTCACTAAAACATTATTCATGGATGTGGCTGCGTGGATTGATAAAACGATCAATGCGAAGCTAACTTGCTCCAGTGGGACTATGTATACTCATTGAAGTTCACAAATTAACCGGTGAAAACTAGCATTAATTATTAATTCACTTCATTACCATTCTATATTCTCATCCGAATAGAACATCTGATAAGAAAAAACACGCAAAATTTCTGAAAGGCAAGGCGAAAGAGAAATGACAATAAGATACAAGCAGAGCCCTTGGAATGGATAATAAGATACATGCTGTAATGCAGATGTATCATCGTCATAACCTTGTAAAGGTTTTCCGATTAACTATAATCACTTCAGAGTTACCATCTATACATCGCTGCTTTGATAAACTACCACTAATTTCTACGACATGGTTCAGGAAAATCTATCGTGCTAGGAAAATATCGCGCAAAAATCCCTTTTGTCGGTGATCAAACGAATTTCTATACCTGCGTGCTAAAAAATTATCTGTTGCAATAGCAATTTCTTTCTCTGTTACTTCTATTGTTACTTTCTTTCCTGTTTATTCGCTCATCCTTACCTCTCAAAACAGATAGAAACCGTTGCATGATTCATTTTCCACTAAATTTACTGCATTGCTTTGCTTGGACATAGAAAGTGGCGGGCAGTCTTACACTTATTCACTCCTTGTCGTTCTAATAAAACACAATGAAGAAATCTTGCGAGGTTCATGACTACAGGAATTCCTCTTAAGGCGAAAAACTTTTCCTGTTAAAAACCGTTTGGATGAAAATACCGTAGGTTCGAAAGAAGAAGTCTCATAAAGGATTCGATTGCCGTGAAGCTACGTAATACAAAAGTATGCTGAAAACTGCAACGTGAACGGATTACGAGTGAAAATTAAGCGAAAAGCAGAACTTCAAGGCAACTCCAGTTAATGTAGAAAGGACATTCAAAGCATCGCAGAAGATCGCGACAGTTGGAGACTATGGGCGGAAGGGTTGAATCACTAATTTCGGACGTCACGGTGGCGACAAAGAGTTGGACGACAATCGTTTTATCTATCTTTGTAATGGAAGGGATCTTAAATGCAGAAATATGCGTTTAACTGTTCTTAATCATCTGGTGTTGCTTAAACTTAAGTTTGATTTTTGCCATGTGAATAATACATGCAATGCAAGTTCTGCAAACAAAAGAGAGGTCAACCATAGAGAGATAGACAGTAACAGAAAACTACAAGGCCCATATAAAAATCTTTTCACAATCTGCCTGTTTTATATTACAAGAGTTTTCACCAATTGGCTTTGATACTAGGCACGTTAGGTTCTCCAAGTTACTTCAACTTCGTCTGTCCTATACCTGAAAGTGATTATAGATGAAAAATTGAAACTGCATCAACAAAACTTGCAAAATATAAGGACAGATTAACATATGAGAAAAAGCCCTTCTTACCAGTTTCAGCCATGTCTAGTAGAGTTCAAATATGACAGAGAAGTGTCAGCATCAGAAATCGTCGTTCTTATTTGAAAGCGATGGAGACATGAGATGGAAAACGCAGCTGAATGATAAACCTTACAGCCAATGCCACGATGATTTGAAGAATCGTGATCACAAAAAGACACTTTTATCCATTGTTTAATATTTATTGAAAAATGCGTTCACATATTATTACCAGTGTTAACCATCTATAATACTTGATTCTGGATCACTTGAGGAATTTTGCATTGTGGACAGAACAAATAACAACTCTAATTAGCTCATACATGAGAGCCTGTTAATCGTTGGGGATCGTTTTATACATAATCAACATACTCTTTCATTCCCTTATTTTTTCTAATCCCTGGCCCTCAGCTTGTCTTTCTA
Organism: Pseudorhiza aurosa; assembly: GCA_964026355.1. Lineage (NCBI taxonomy): Eukaryota > Metazoa > Cnidaria > Scyphozoa > Rhizostomeae > Lychnorhizidae > Pseudorhiza > Pseudorhiza aurosa. Next base: position 10,399,041 of record OZ032118.1, on the reverse strand, counting down.
TCACCTTTGCTTTGTATTTTCGTCACGTGACCTTTTCTCCAATACAATTACCTTCCATATTTAACAGCACTCCCTCAATTTATTATGCTTCCTATTATCAGTTGTTTCCTTTTATACATTAACGTGCCTTCATGCGCATTCAGATGATCAGAGATATTGGTATCAATTTCTGCACTGGGTCCTCTAATTTTGGATTGTCTAAATCATGGATTAAGTACTATAGATTGTCTACACATTGAATATTACACTGGTAATATGTCAATGGTTTTGTGAATAAGTATTATACAACGAAAAAACGCTCATTTCTGAGATTATGCCTCTTCTAATCTTCGTGGCATTGACAGCGAATTTCGTAAGAAAATTAACGCGGGAAAGTAACGACAGAAATCCAAAACTTCATGGAAAGACCGCACCATCCTGGCCTAGGCAAGAACACGTACCTCTGCGTACACCAAGTTTCTTCGAAGGGTGTTATCTGACCGGATCGGTACATTTCCCATCCAGCTTGTGCTATCATCACTCCATTGTCAATGCAAAACCTGTTGACGGATAAGGATACAAACCACATCAACTTGCGAGCTTAAATCATATCAAGTATAAAAAGTATGATATGGCTGAAAATTACGACGCCAGCGCCTGAATACATATCAGCTACTTAGCAAGTGAAAAGTCAAAAAAATTCATAGTAGGGATCTCACGACCATTGAATTAGTCGTTAGTGATTCGATTGGGTAGCTGAGTCGCATAAATGCAGACATCAATGCGTGGGAGAAACATGAAACAGCGCAATATGTTTTGCTAAACCCCTGCAATATAAGTCGATTTAACGACAACACCAATATGCACCAATATGCTACAGCACCATGATGGAATCATTCTCATCATCATTATCATCACCTTCATCATCATTATCATCATCTCCATCATCTTCATCATCATCATCATCATCATCATCATCATCATCATCATCATCATCATAATAATAATAATAATAATAATAATAATAATAATAATAATAATAATCATAATAATAATAATAATAATAATAATAATAATCATCATCATCATCATCTTCATCATTATCATCCTTCAGTGCTTGCTTCATGCCAGTTGAGGGAACCCTCCAGGGATTCCTTCCACTGGCGCCGGTCTTTAGCACGACGCGGCCATCTAGGTCATTCATGATGGGATAGCGGTAGAATCATTTGCAATGCGTTCACTTGAAATAGCCTGGCCAAACAGAATTTCAACACCACGAAGCAGTAAAAAGGATGACATCCCATGTAGATAACTTGGGTTTGATTATTGTAGAGTTTAGCTGTTTATTGGATCTCAAATCAACAGACAAACAGCTGAATGCATCATGAGAGACCACAACCGACATTAAATAGGAAAATTGTCCCTCTTTCATTTAATCCTCAAAAGGTTTCATTAGAATTCTTCGCTAAGAAGATCAAAGTCGCAAAATGCATCATTTCATGCAGGATCCTTGCTAAGTGCACGAAGCTACTTATACCTTTCATCTGTTGCAAAGAGCTTCGCACCACGTTCCTCAGCCATAGCACCTAGACATAGAACATTTAGGGATGAATTAACTTCACCAACTGACAAGATTCTTCTGGCCTGATTTCTAACGTGCAACGTGATGTGGCAATATTCCTGAAGTTTACTAACAAGCTTAAACAGAAACTACAGTGAAACATCAAGAGCAGAAAGAGTAAGACTTCAATGTCCATGTCAGGTAAAAGAGAGTTAGTTATCGGTGACTCCGTTTTGAATACTCATGGTAATCCTAACTACTAGAAACCATTCCATGTTGCACAGATCAGTCTCATTAAATTTTGGCGATTCTATCAGAATAGACATTTGAATCTTGAGTAACGGAATTTCAAGTAGTTCCATGCTCAGGTGCCTCAATGATAAATGATTAATGATTAATGATTAATGTCTAACTGTCAAAACAGATACGCACCCATCATGACTTGCAATCTCTCATTGCCTGTGAAAAACAAATTCGTTCGAAAATTATAATCTGTTGTGATGATTCATGGCATTTTCCATGAATTTGTCATTCAGCAAAACTACCACGAATCCTGTCGGATCTAATTTTGCTCCCATGCTTCCCCTGTTTACTAAAAGCAAGCTGGGAATCTTTAGTGCTAAGTTGCGTACAAAAAACTTAAGCACAGTTTAGCTTCTTGCACTCGGCTTTGCTCGTTCCACCTTCACGAAGAGTGGAAATATGAACTGAGAATAGCAAAGGAGGAGGCAATTCGTATTCAAAAATATTAACGAATGAAGAAGGAAATGAAAGAATGAATGTAGAGCAAGAGAATGATTTCACGTCATCTTTTATTCCTCAAAAGTTTAGCAGAAAAGAAAATCGAAAGTTGATTTGCAAAATAACATGTGACTGCAAGCCAAACATAATATCATGAAATTTCTAGGCACTGACTATCTGCCATTAACATTGAAATTTCAACTCCTAGATGCCAAAGGGGTCCCTTGATCTCGTTATTCTATCTTCCTTCGGGGCTCCTCGAAGAATCCTACTACATCCAAGACGTTAATTTGATATTGTATCTGTACTGCATCTGTTAATTTCAATTTTAATCATTTGAAATGAATTGAATGGGATCGTCATTTCTTTACATGCAAAATTTTTGGGCAATTTCTAATCTTCCTTTTATTTTCAAATTTGAACGTGAAACGTGAAAATATGGAAAGCTTTAACCAAGTGCAATTTAAGCCCTTATATCTTTCAACATTCACAGCGTAGAAACGGGTTTCATTACTCAGGCTGGCGTCCGATTGGCTTCTAAATTAGACTCCTAGCACCCCCTTTCCCATAAACACATGTGCGCCTGTCTTTCGAAATGAAAACAACAGTATTATAAACGAAATACACACTTAAAAAGCAATGATATAGAACACAAGCTCGACTTCGTCGGCTTGTAAACATTTCATTTGATCTTCAGAATTGCCCTTAGTAATCACATGCAGCCATTTTTTCCAAACCAGCCCCCGATATCAAAGGACGGCCCACAGGGGGCAGTACTGCCCACTTTGGGTAAAGATGGCGTAGAGCATGCCCTAGCATACTACCGATTTTCCAGTTCCTAAGTGATAATGATAAATGGCTGCTAATTACAGATAAACAGCAAGCAACGAAATCATAATTGAATTCAAAGATGTTTATCAAATAAAGTACATTGAACACCTGAGTTTTTTCTGAATGCCGGTAGCAGCTAATAAATTAAAATTGAAAGTCGTCCCCAACAATGCCGAACTGATCTCAAAACGGTAGAAAAGTTCTTAGGCCATTCAATAATAAAACCGCATTTACAAACGACAGCTGCTGGTGTTATTTGAAAAGGACAAAGCTGATAGAAAGTTGCATAGATGAAGTATGTATGCAAAGAAAACAAAAACTTACATCCGACCCCGCCAACAATGAGAACTTCTTCAGAGCCACAATGAGCCATTGCGCGTTCTTAAAAGCAAGCAGGTTTGTTATTCATACCACTTTTGCACTTTGTATTTAGCAGTAAAATTCGGAGAAAATCGACCGTTTCAAAACTGACTCTGGGTGCCTAATGGATTAACATTAACATAATGATAAACATTAATTCCCTACCAGTGATCTCAACAAGCATCGCAAAAACCGTTTCCTTAAAATATAAAAAAGACGGTTAATTGGCTTAGAGCGAACTGGTAGAAGGTAAACGACCACAGTAAGCGTGAAGCAGTAATACAGGCATATACAAAAGTTGCAAGATTGGTTATGGTGACGGAGAATAACCGAAAGCTGCAACCTAAATAAATATTCGTACATGATTTCATTCGAGCATTTTCCCCTGGTTCAAATTAAATTTTCAAAACATAAAATCTTTGAGTCATGATCAAAAGATCATTCAAGATACAAATAGTTAAATGAAATAACGAGGAAATATGTATACGAAGCAATCATTAGATGAAGCAATAAGCAGATAAGAAATATTCAGATAAATAAATTAAGAGCCAAGATCACATTCAAAATACGCTAATTCAAATCATTCGGCGAACCAATATGATGGATTATATTTTCGTTCTATTTCACGGAGCAATTTTAATCGAATACGAGTGCTATTTACTTATCATAATGGAGCATACCTGTAATGAAAAACACAAGTCTTCAGGAGTGCATTGGCCAGAAAGAAGCAACTTGTCTGCCATTCCCTTAATAAGCAATAACGAGGTGTAACTACAATATAAAGAATTCTTGTTCAATAAAACCTAGATAGAAGTAACAATTTAACCCTGGAAGCACCCAACATTGCGTCGATAAGTAACATAAGAGAGAAAAGATTCCACATGTTCATTGGAGGATTTCATATGAGTAATGAAGATATACTTTTTCAACATAGAGACGTGATCTACGGGAAAACTGATAATTTCAGCCTTGAAACTACTCTAGATAGTGACACGATAGTCCTTCTGGATCTTCAATCAGAAATGTGATGACTGAATGACGTAGTGAAGGGGCACAGAGACACATTACAACAGCGTAGAATGCTATGTGGAAGCATTTACATCGCGTTTGACTGCTCTTCTTGCAGAGGACAGTCAACGTAGTAATCAGACCACTTACTCACCTTGCTCAAGGCTACAGGCTCAGTCTAGGCTCGGCTACGCTTTTGGATGATCTCAAACTTTCCATCTAGTAGTGAATGGGCACCTGAGGTTTAGCTGTGCTAAACTGCGTCGAGGAAAGGAACTGGCTACCTTAACTCCCAGAGTTCTAGATGGAAACTTTCTGGCAAGGTGCTTCAGACACTTGCATCGAGTATGGCACTCAACATAACATTCTAGCAAAATATGGTTAAAAATCGAGACGAAGAAAGCTCTATCTGTAGACTTACCTCAATATAGGAAAGGATTCCAGAGAAGCTGACATCCATACCTTTTACTGTGTATGGTAGCTCAATGTACTTTGATCCTCTAAATTACCAAACATTGGAAAAATATTGTGTAAAACTAAAATAGGCAGTTGCGATGGGGAAACATTTAACGTCAGTGTCAAAAAGCTTCAAGGCCATTGTGATTTTCGCCAATCTGGTCGGGTTATTCGCACTTTCAAACACCATACGCTGGCTCTAAAATCAATGCGATTGAACATCAACGTAATACTTAAGAAAGGAATGCAGTCGCCCAACCATGAGCTTCGCGGAACTGATTAAATGAATATAAACAATAGCAAACTCAAGTATTTCTGAGAAGACCCCAACAATCGAAAGGCTGGAGAAAAGAACGACTGCATTAAACTGCAATTCATCGTACGAATCGCTTGGGAATGACAAACAAATAATGTTCTAAATGAATAACATTTCTTGCAGACATTGCAAATAACACAAGCTTTCAAAATGATTCTATATTCATAGCAGCGCAAACTTGGATTAGCAAGCCAGCCAGATCCTGACAACTACGAGAAGATATGAAAAAGATCCAGTGCAAATGAAAGCGAGGAATTAAATCATTTTTTATAGCTCACTTCACTGTCACTGAAAAAGTCCTGATCATTACCTTTTTGCCAGCTGCTCTATGTTATATCCAGGGCTGGGATCATTAGAAAGCTGGAAAAGAGATATCATACCACTGAAGTCAGAGAAACACTACATGATAGAACGCGTGTGGTCCTAAAATCAAGCTTTTAGAAGTCCTCACTTTGGCGCCCTTCTCAAAGACAACGATCGTTCAAATAGTCTCCTTTGTTTACTCAAAGATAAAAAAATGTGCAGAAATGGTCAAGTACAGCAAAGGAAAATAAAATCCAGCAACAGCATAGCAAATCAATTGAATAAAAACTTTCTCGGAAATATGAAATCGCCGAAGACGATACTTACTTTTAAGACTCTGGCAAATCTGTCGAGGCAGTTGCCAACTGCTATATCTATAGTTTCTCCAAAAATGCGATATTTCTGTTCAGAGTAAGCAATAACCTAAAAAGAGAGGCAGAAGTGAAGAAACGAAATGACATTTGCGAGGGAAGATTTCAGGAGTATCGCAGAGGAGAAGAGCAAATCGAATGATATGTGACGTAAGAAGTTTGGATCGAATTCAACAAAGGCTATAATCTTTAATTCACTGTAGCAAATATGAATTTCGCATCAAAGGTCAAAATACCTTCGGAAATGTGCTCAATGAATTCATGAATATATTCCAAATTTCATACAAAGATGCAACTACAGATACATGGAAATATAACATACCTGGGTGTTTCCACCACTAACATAGAGAACAGTTGGATTGATAGCACCAGTTACAAGTCTGCCCATCTCAATATCTTTGTTTGTATCAAGACAATATCAGATCAACAAGTGTAGCACCATTTAAATCATTAACTATATGCATTTTCATGTTTCTAAACCTTAAGCAAACCTAAATTCTCAAGTTTATGGTGGTTAATCAAACGAGACTATTGCACAACATATAAATAGCAAGTTGAAATAAAATCTCTTGCAAAACTTAAACAGATACTTTGGCTTAATATATCTTACTACGATGAGAAGGTTGAAAAGCAGATTTCCAGCTATCAAAATATTCATAGCCAAAAAAGAATGACACTGGATGAGTGAATAATTCAAAGTGCACTGCTATTTGTGTGCAGTCTGGTTTTTGCAGGTCATCCTATTGTACAAAAATACCACATAGACCTGTGATGAGGCATTAAAACATGGGAGGAGTATGAAAAGATACGCCCAATGCAGTGATTGACTCCAACAATTGGCTTACTCCACAATTGTGCAACAGTTCTTGCAACAACAGCAACAGATACCAAAGGTGCACCCATTCCTGGCCCTTTGATGGCAAGAAAATCAATCAATAGATTGTTGGAAAAAAGAAAATTCAGATTAAGCAGAACTGAGCTTTTAAGCGTCTGAGAATTAGAGTCTGAGAACATACAGAAGCCATACTAGCCCAGCATAAACTAGGGCCCTTGACGTGACCACGCATACTACAAGTGCACGCAAAGATAAAATTGTTAAAAGGAGCAAGCAAGATAAAAGCCACTCAAATTCGTGCAAGAGCAAAACTCAATCCAATCAATGTTGGATAGGCAAGGAAAGTTTCTTTGTGCTTAGCACATAGCTTACACCAAATAGAATTGACAAACGTTTTTCATTTTTGTCTACTGTCTTGCAACCAGCTATCTCCTGCTTGCCATAATTTTGAAAAGCAGATAACTCAATTTTGTTGCCCTTAGCAGCCATCTTCAAAAAGTCGTTGTCACTCTCCAGAGTCACAAGAGAAAATAAAATTGTTTCCAACAGCCACTTGCTTTCAGGGAGCAGTAACGTTGTGACAGGAAATCAGTTATCACACTTAACATGCTAATGGCAACTTAGCTGAAAGACGAGCCCCTAAGTTGAATGGAGAGCATTCAGAAAAAAGCTGAATATCACTTCTGACAATTGGATAAATCATATGTGACCTGAAACAGTGGAGAGGGAAAGGATTAGCAGAAATCAGAAGAAAAGCAGAGGACAGAGAGGTGGAGGAGAAATTTGCAACAATGGGTGCACTCACGACCTCGATAGGCTATGGAGAAGAAGATATTGTGGTCAAAGGTGCTAATCAAGTAATCAAGGAACAATGGAAAAGGATAAACAATCATGAGAGCATGGGAAATTGATGTTGACAGAAAACTGCAAAACACACCTGTTTGCGAGTGTAATGAAAAGCACGCGCAAGTTAAATTGCGCGTATGCAGAGGTGTGCGGGTACAATAGCACGCGCTAAACGAAAAGGGCTGTAATAGGTAGCGAAAGGTCAAAAGAGAAACGTGAAAGTGACGTATAGGACCAATTAAAAGTGATACAGGTGAACTACTATCAAATGACCAGCAGATAGCAGAAGATTGAATACATTTTTTGCCAACACAGGAGAGCAACTTGCTGGCAAATTCGAAGAATCTAGCAATGAGGTAGCACAATACATCTGCAGAATAACACCAACAATGTCTGAACTGTATCTAACAACTGAGAAGTTTACAAGGAAATTAAAGATGCTGAATCCTAGGAAGGCAGCTGGCCACAATAATATAACAAGGGAACTGAAGTTGCTTTCTGAGAATATGAGTCCCTGCTTGTTTAGTATTTGCAGAAAAAGTTACCTTGAGGGGAAATTTCCAACCAAATGGAAGATTGGAAAGCTGAAACCAGCCCGCAAAGCTGGGGAGCAAATGGGGAGGAGCAATTACCGACCCCTTACAATGCTATCCATCCCCAGCAAGGTATTTGAAGCAGTAATATGTGACTAACTTGATGATCAAGTTGACCTGTTGGAGCTATGTTTATCGACCGCAGTAAAGCATTTGATTTGATAGATCAACAAATTTTGAAACAAAAGATAAAAGGAATTGGAATTACTGGTAAACTTTACGATTTAATAGAAAGTTATTTGGAAGAGAGACAGCAATATACTGCAGTAAATGGAACAGCATCTGAACTGAAAAAAGTGAGACAGAGTTCCACAAGGCTCTCTATTAGGCCCAAGATTGTTCTCTCTATTTGTGAATGACATATTGGAATCAATTTCAGCTGGAGAGGTTCACATATATGCTGACGACATAACAGCTTTTGTCATAGGGGCAACAACAGATGAAACTATATACAAATGCAAGTCTTAGCTAAAGAAGTTACGCAGTGGTGTAGAATGAACAAAATGACAGTAAACATAAAAAGACAGAAGCAATGATCGTAAAAAGGAGAAAGTTCACCGGTCCTTCACTACCGGTTGAAATTGCTGACAAAGTAGTAGATAGATCATAAAGAAGAATGCAAGTTGTAGGGGTGTTTATAGATAGACAACTGGAATGGAAAACACAAATAGAGAAAGTCCAAAAGAAATATGATAAATATAATGCAATGTTAAGAAAAATTAGCTTTCTACCATCTGAAACATTAGAAAATATATATTACAGCATGATCTTACCAAAGATAACCTGCAGTTTGCTGATATGGGGACATCATCAAAAAACCTTATGCAAGATATTGAAATGCAGCATATGGAAGCAACAAGGATAGTGAAGAAAATTGGCATTAAGGTAAAGGAAACTGATGTCCTGCAAAGTGTAAACTGGAATGGAATTGATTATACTTATAAAAGAAAGGTTGCTACCAAATGCATGAAATACTATAGGGAACAGAGGGTCACAGACTGAGTGGTGTGTTTGAAACGAAAGTCAGCAAAAGAAGAGGTCTGCAGTTGGAGGCTACGAGATTGAGTACAGAAAGCGAAAGGAACACATTGATTTACAGAGGAACTATTGTTTGGAACAGTTTGACAACAGATGTAAAGAATGCTAGCAGTAAAGAAGTTTTCAAAAGACTCCTGATCAAGGAATGTGACAGTATTAAAAAAATTACATTTGGAAAAGGAACAGTAACAATCAGAAAATAAAGATCTTGAAACCCTTATATACATTAAGGAATAGGGACTAGATTCTATAACTTTAAATAGGATAAATTCCTTATCTTATCATTATTATTACTATTACTTTTCTATCAATGCTTAGATTTGCATGTACACATCCGTCAATTTGAGGCTGACATAATATTAACCTGCATCATTAAATAAAGAATTTATGCATGTATGTATGTAGGTATAAAAGATAAAAAATTATGGAAACTACTTTACCTTTGGTATAGGCAATACAGTCAATATGCTGTGGCTTGACATTTGCAACATCTAGTGATCTACAATAGTTTTCAAGTATTATGAAATATGTGCGTGGTTCTAGGAATTAAATGGTTGGCAAGAATGACAAGAGGCCTATAAACTGTATACACAAAATTTTTCCAATTTTATTAAATAAATGTATATTTTCATTGGCAAAGTTAATTAAAAATCTGCAGAAAAGAATTCTTACTCTTTTAAAATCTGCAAAATATTTTGCTGATGATGTCTGGCAGTGTCTTTGGGAAGAAATCCTAGAAGGGATTCTATACATGAACTCAGCAATTTAGCACTTGCAAAAATGATACATTGAAAAAATGAGTTTAGGTGGACTTCTTTCAAGGCAAGATCGTTAGACAGATGTTAATAGGAAGTAGTCATAGGTGCCATTTTATGCTAGTTCTTCCATTAAACTCCTGTGTGATCCTTTACAATGATGTAACATTTCAAATTTATCCTTTGTTGCTGAGCGCTTGCATAACATGTGATTACGTTTGCGTGAAATGACAGCCTGTTTCGTCTTGCTTTGGTTGAACGAAACTAGGTTGTCTTTACCCCACTTCTCAATAACTGTCAGATCATTGGAGAGAAGCGAGGCTGAAATGTTTCTGTGGAGTTGGATATCGGTGGAAGCATGGTCATTTGGATTGAATGAAAATGAGGAACTTAGGAAGGTATCATCAGCAAAGGAGTGAATCCTAGAAGACGTGGAGGCGAGCAGGTCATTGATGAAGAGGATGAAGAGTACACTAAAATAAAAAAAAAAACATAATCCATTCTAAAAAGTGATAGACATAATGGAGAAGTCCAATGGCCATATCAACCAAACAGCAAGGATTCAGTTCTGTGTTAATCTGCATGATACCAGGGTGGTTCTTTCTGCCAAGGACAAACAACAGATTTCAAATAAGGTTGTGAAAGTGAAAATGCTCTAAACGAGAAGCTTAAAATAGCAACACAACAACCTTCACAAGCCTCTATCATCATAATCATCATAATCATCATAATCATCATAATCATAATGATAATCATAATATTTCTATTAGCTTCTCCCGCAAGGGGTCGATTCGCCAGCCTCCATCATTGTAGGGCAAAAATGCCCTCCCATACAATTTTCCTTATATTTCTAATCGCTGATGCATTAGAAATCAACGTAAGCACTAAAGTCTTTTCAGTAGCACGTGAAAACATCTGAAGGACCAACAAGGTTAATACTAGAAATCTTACCTTGCCCCGGAGGAGTCACATATGTGCGTCTGACATTGGAAAGGACTTTACCATCTTCAATCACACCAATTCCGATTTTATTAGCACTCCCTTCAAAGCCAATAACGATCGTCATCCTGTACCTCTCTTTTTATCAAGGAAATTGACTATCAACCGCCATGACACTTGCCGCTCTATAGCCTCGAGCTGGTGCTACCGAAGAGTGACCAACAGTTTTTTTTTTTTTTTTTTTTTTTTTTTTAGTGGGTTATGTTGAGGAAAGGCCATGGTGACCTATACAAAGCCCCAACAAAGGAAGAAAGAAGAAAGCGAGCAGCTAAGAGGATAGAGAGATAAGATCAAGTTTATTTATCTTAGATTTGAAAGATGGCAAGTTGTAGGACTCAGGAAAGCAAGAAGAGGGCAAGACGTTCCATAAGTTGCATGTTCTTGGGATGAATGATGATTTGTGAGATAGAGTTCGTGGATTAGGCAGTGAAACTTGGAAAGGGTGTGAATGAGTTGAGCTTCTGGTGGTCCTGACACGCCTCAGAGGAACTGGAATAATATCCCTGATCTCCTGAGAACAATGTCCGTTAAAGTATCTGTAAAAGATGGAAAGATCTCCAACTAAACGACGATGGGAAAGAGGTTGGAGCGAGTTGGTGAGGTTAGGATTATTGATGAGACGAATGGCTTTGGACTGGACTTTGTCGAGAAGACAGAGAGTAGATTTTGGAGCACCACCCCAGACGTGGGAGCAGTACTCTAAAGAAGGACGGATTTGGGACTTGTATATAGATAGAAGGTTAGAAGATGAGAAAAACCCACGGGCTCTGGTGAGGAAACCGAGCTTTTGAGATGCATGTTTAGCAAGGGAATGGATGTGAGTTTTCCAAGTGAGATTAGATGAAAGAGAAAGACCAAGTTGTGTGAAAGAAGCTGAAGCGTCCAGTTCATCACCATTCATGAAGACAGCCGTTTTCAGCTATTTTGAAACAGTAGTTGCAAAATAGCCGTAAATTACGTGGGGCTTGGGGGCTCCAGCCCCCTGTAGGAAATTCTACGAGGGGCTCAACTCCCTCTGAAATATTGATGTAGTGCAAAGGATTTGAGTCGATGATCTGCTTGACGAATTCATCCTTAGATCATCTGTAAGAAAGGACACTTTTTGGTTGACCAAGTATCAGAAATCCGAAGACTGAATACTTTATTGCAGCGTCCTCACTTTTCTTATCGATATGGTCTGTTCTGCTCGTTAGTTATCTTTTTTCCCTTATCTTCAATTATTTGTAACTTCATGCATGGCTTTGAGAGCATGTAGCGTGTTTTTCAACGTTCAAGGCTGAGCCCCCCCCCCCCCTCAAATTTTTTCAATGTTCAAGGCTTGGGAGTGTTTACTAGGGTACTCATTTAATGATGCTTTTTACAAGAAGAGACGTTTTCAATCATCAAGTCACCTGTCGAGAAGAAGGGGGGCAATCATGGTAGCAGGAAAAACGGATGGAAGCAAGCAAGAGGAAGGAAGAGACTCACTTTGATCAGAAACTGGATGAAGAAAGCATCAGAGCAGCAAAAGACAGGGGATTATTGAGTACTATGGCTGCCAGAATTGACTTCGCATTTGAATGTGCAAGATCCTTCACCTTGTCTCTGCAAAACGCAGGGGTGCACTAAGCTCCTGCAAGATCCTGTTAGACGCAAGTAGTTAAGAAAGGGCGGTTCAGCCAACATTTCTGATTTATCTTTTCAATTAGTGTTTTAAATTTGCTACTGTATACAAGAGTTACAAAGTTTACGAGCAGAGTAAAAAATTCACAACACACCGAACTCAAAGATGAATCAATACTATGTACCATTCTCAAAGTTGGCAGTCGATACTGTCTTTAAGATTCTTGATAAAGAAGAAACTGAAAACAAATATGGCGAAACACTTGTTATCTATTTGGAACAAAACCCAGTTGATAATAAATATGGCGAAGATATAATAATAAAAACAAGCGCACCAAAATGCTTAAAAGAAAAGATGGCTGAAGATACAGAAAAAGATGAATATATTATTTCAACAGGTAAAGTTAAAGGAAAGAAATGTTTAAAAGTAATGTATCTTAAATCACACAGTATTAATTATCAACATGATTTTCCACAAGAAGCAGACTTTGAACATATAGAAGATGATTTAACACAAGCACAAAAGATTGACGCTGCGTTGAAAATAGGTTCTTTATATGCTTTGAGAGACGTGTTTTACTTTGATACAAAATATGGAGAAAGTGGCATCGCCAGGTTGAAAGATGAAGAAACTTACGAAACCGTAAGAATATATTTACCAAAATCAATCAAACAAGATATCAAATTGACTAGAAAAATAAATAAGGACAAGATTGTTCATGAAAAATTGAAACATGAAGGTTTTGAATTCAAGGGTGAAGTGAAGGTATATAAATATAAATACACCTTTGAAAAATTAAACTAATTGTTTAAAGAATGAAAATATCAAACCTATGATATTACCAAACGAAGAAATTTTTTTTGCAAAAATTTGTTATTAAATAACAATATTCACTACCATAGCCATATCTATTGTAAAATCGGCCATAAGCATAATGAAATATGCTATGTGCATGACAAAATGAGTATCGAGAAAATTGTGCCTCTAAACAGCGTTATTTTTCCATTACCAGGTCCAATCAAACCAATTTCACCTTGATATGAATCTATTATACTTTTTACACTATCTATTTTACTTACATACTTTATTTGTAGATATTGATAAATTATTGCTGATATGATAATAACAGGATCAATGTCAGCCTCAAAATCAGACTTTGTTTTTTCGTAAAAGTAGTCCACACATTTTCTAATTTCTCTTATTTCACCAAGATTTGACATTCTGTTATCAATATTTAACCACTATACTCATGTATATATATTTTTTCAAAAAGTTTATTAAAATTCAATTCATTTGTTTTAAAAAATAAAATACAAGATACTAATATACATTCGCTTCAAAGTAGAAATTGCTAAAATGACGACAATCTACCACCCTTATAGAGTAAACTTGACGGCTGGAGAAGCCGAGACAGTTGCGAAAGCAATGAAACATAAAACGCCAATAACTCTAAGATTAACATATAATAATCTTATGAGAGGTGATGAGACAGTAAATCTTACTCAATCTCAAATCAATAAGCTTGAAAAGCAGAAGATAAAGGTGTAGGAGCTGATATTAGAATTAGTAAAGCTCAACTCAGAAAATTTGCAACAAGCGGAGGAAGCATTATGAAGTTGTTTAGAATAGTAACCGGTGTTGCTAAAAAAATATTGCCAAAAATCTTAGCTCCACTTGCAACAGGTGCAGTTTCTGGTTTAGGAGAGACCGCCATTAAAAAAGCAGTCGGTGGATCATATCAATTATCACCAGAACATGTTAAAATGATAGTAGATACACCAGAAATTAGGGAACAAATCAAACAACTATTACCTTTAGCACAACAAAAGAAACTAGAAGATTCATATAAATGTGGAAGCGGATTAGTTTTAAGAACAGGTGGTTTTCTTGGAAGCTTGTTGGCAGGAATCGGAATTCCATTAATTGCAAACGTAGTTGGAAAGTTGTTTAGAGGATGCCATGGGGAAAATAAAGATGAAAATGAAGATGAAGATGCTAGGCTAAGAATGTTTAAATCATTATTACCACTGATTGATCAAGGTGAAATAGATGTGTCCCAATCAGGAAATGGTCTTGTAACTAGGTCACAACCAACTAAAAGTGGCGGAACAGTTATGCCCGCTTTAAGATATTTATTATCTGAAAATAGAAGAAGAGGATCAGGCCTTCTTTTAGGACCAAACAGCCCATTCAGTCAAATACCTTCGTTGGGGAATCTGTTGGAAATAAACCAGACTTTATAAATCAACCAATATCTAATTTTGAAATAATGAATTGGGTTAGATATTTAGGAATTAAAAATTTTAGAGTTGTTATATCATGAGATGAGATTCCGAAAAAAGTAAAGAATATACCAGGCCAATGATTTATTATAGATTTAGATGATACTGAAGGACCAGGAACACATTGTGTGGCAGTAAAAATAACAGAATATTATGTCAATTATTTTTATTGTTTTGGATTACAGCCACCACAAGAATTGGTAAACTTATGTTATACATTTAATAAGTTATATAAATACGAATCAAACCAACTACAAGACTTGAGCAGCATTTTATGTGGATATTATTGCTTGTATTTCTTAAAAGTATTCGCAGGAATTAATTATTTTAATAATGTAAAAAAATTACTCGTAATAAATATAAGAAGAATGACAACTATATAATAAATTATTTTAGTTAAAATATGGGGCTTATAAACAATATTTCTAGAGGTGGCACAGCAGGAGCAAACTCCATAGTAGCACAAAGAGTAAACGAAATTAAAGTTGATGTTGGAGTTGTTGAAACAAAACTAAATAGCTTACCCTTTGATAGTACGGGAGTAACAGTGGATAAAATTTTGATTTAAACAATTTTGTATTCGATAATGTACCAACACCAACAACATCAAATCATATAGCAAACAAAGGATATGAAGAAGCATGGATTAAAAAAGATGGGGTGGGAAACATAGACGTTGAATCTAAAAAAATTATAAACTTAGCGGGGCCAGTATCTGGAGATCCAGCCACAGTTGTAGCAAACAAGGGATATGCAGATCATGGATTAGAAAAGATGGTTCAGGAAACATAGATGTCAAATCTAAAAAATCATAAACTTAAAGGGGCCAGTACTCTTCATTCTCTTCATAAACGACCTACTGATCTCTACGTCTTCTAGCATTCATTCCTTTGCTGATGATGCCTTCCTAAGTTCTTCATTTTCATTTAATCCAAATCACCATGCTTCCACCGATATCCAACTCCACAGAAACATTTCACCCTCACTTCTCTCCAATGATCTGACAGTTATTGAGAAGTGGGGTGGAAAAACCCTAGTTTCGTTCAGCCAAAGCAAGACGAAACAGGCTGTCATTTCACGCAAACGTAATCAAAACTTTCCAGCTGTCCTCATGAATGGTGATGAACTGGACACTTAAGCTTCTTTCCCACAACTTGGCCTTCTCTTTCATCTAACCTCACTTGGAAAACTCACATCCATTCCCTTGCTAAACATGCATCTCCAAAGCTCGGTTTCATCGCCAGAACCCACGGGTTCTTCTTATCCTCTCACCTTCTAACTATTTACAGGTCCCAAATCCGTCCTTCTTTAGAGTACTGCTCCCACGTCTGGGGTGGTGCTCCAAAATCTACTCTCTGTCTTCTCGACAGTCCAGTCCAAAGCCATTCGCCTCATCAATAATCCTAACCTCACCAAATCGCTCCAACCTCTTTCCTATCGTCGTTTGGATGGAGATCTTTCCATTTTGTACAGATACTTAAAAGGACATTGTTCTCAGGAGATCAGCGATATTATTCCAGTTCCTCTGAGGCGTGTCAGGACCACCAGAAGCTCAACTCATTCACACCCTTTCCAATTTTTACTGCCTACTTCACGAACTCGATCTCACAAATCATCATTCATCCCAAGAACATGAAATTTATGGAACGTCTTGCCTTCTTCTTGCTTTCCTGAGTCCTACAACTTGCCATCTTTCAAATCTAATTTAAATAAACTTGATCTTATCTCTCTATCCTCTTAGCTTTCCGCTTTCTTCTTTCTTCCTTTGTTGGGACTTTGTATAGGCTTTCCTCAATCATAGCCTTTCCTGAACATAACCCACTAAAAAGAAAAAAAAAAAAGTATCTGGAGATCCATCAACAGTTGTTGCAAGCAAAGGATACGTAGATGTATCTGTTCTAAATTCCCAAAACTTTGTCATTGGTGATACAGCAACAAAATACTTAAACAAAAACACAGGAGGAACGATGGGTGGTGGAATGAATATGGACAACCGGGACTTATTCGGAATTCAAAACCCAGCCACCTTTGGAATAAGTGCTACTAGCAAGGATAATGTGCACAGTTACATTAAAAAGATGGCTCAGGAAACATAGATGCTGAAAATAAAAAGAGAATAAATTTTGCATTATCTCCATCTGCTGATGGTGATGTAGTAAGCTTTGGATTCTTAAATCTCTATTTACCAAGATTTGTTAAGGGAGATATTTCGAGCGACTACCACATGCAAAACAAAAAGTTAAGTGCATTAGGTAAACCAACTGCATTCGCTGATGCAACAACAAAAATTATGTCGACACAAACATTATGAATGCAACACTAATAAGCGCAACAGGAGGGATAAAGAAAGACGCGTTAAACCAATTTGAGCTCGACGTGCCAAAAGCATAGAGTTTAGTAGCACAGGTCCTGCTAAATGGAAGTATCATCACAGATGCTGCCGGTAATATGTCAGTAGATGTGGTTCCAAACAGTGGAATTAACAAAGATGTAGTGGATAGGCTACAAATCGATGTTCCTACAGCACAAACATTGGTAGCTCCTGTTTTAACTAATGGCGGAATAGAAAGAGATGGAGCAGGAAAATTAAAAATAAATGTTGCAACTGCACAAAAATTAATAGCCCCAGTTTTACCCACAGGCGGAATAGAAAGAGACAGTGCTGGTAAAATAAAGTTGGTCGAGGCCGTTGTTAGAAGTATTATTATGATGGACGGAAATTATCACAGCTGGTCAAACGAATTTATAAAAAATAATGCTTCCGGACATTAGCTAATCTCTGACAATAGTTCATCTAAAGTTGCATCATTTGATGAAATGTTGAATCATTACAGTATCAAGGTTTTGGAGAAAGGGTGGACATTGTAAAATATTCAGATGCAGAAAGACCAACCTCAGGAGCAGGATCAATTAATAATAGATACAACTTTTGATGGTGTTAATGATCGAATGAAATGTACTATGAATTTGGATATATCAAGTGGAGATAAAACGTTGTCAATAGCTGTTGTTTATAGAATTACTGCCTATGGTACTTGTGTCGGGTTAAAAAATGCTATTATTGGAAATGATAATCCAGGATGGGATCATTTTATTTCTATGAATAAAGATCAAAACTTTGTTGTAAGTAATGCAAAAAAAGAATCTACATCATATAATGGCGGCGATAATATTCTAATTTCAACATTTCCAACAAATGCAGATCCAACGACATCAAATAAGTGGATTTTTATAACAGTTATATGGTCACCCCAATTAGGTGTGGATGGATCACAAGTATGGTGCAACGGACAAAAATTGAGAAACTTTGCTGCTAAAGAAAACGTTGGTGCTACAAATTTTGCCATAGGTAGTGTTAATGCAAGCAGACTAGAAGCTGCATTTAATGGAGATATTGCAGAATTGATAATATTTAAACAAAAAGACGAATTAAATAATGCATCAACAATAAAAAGAATTCAGAAACATCTGCTTGATAAATATGCTATTACGCATGAACCAATTCTTTCAATGTAAAAGAAATAAGAGAAATAAAAAGAAAATAATTTTTAAATTAATTAAATTTTTTTTTGTCTTTTTTTTGTTTTTTTCTTAAATTATTTTCTTAAAATGTCAATTTAACTGAGCCAGAAATAGGATCAGACGTTATTTGTCTTTCATACAAAACTACTGCCTTCCACACATAAGCTGTTGGTACTCCATCAAGAGTGTATGAAAACTTCAACTTATGTGATCCATCAATCATATCATTTCTCTGATCTCTTAAATCGAAGAACAATGCTGAATGGACATCTTTAAATGGTGTTCTATCAATGAAACTACCTTCGAGTGAGCCTTCATTAATAAATCTCTGATATTCATTGAATCGTTTGTATGCTCTTGTTAATTCATTTTTTGGATTCAGTTCAACCCGAGGACATCACCATTTTCTACCTCTAACTGTGCTCTTGTCACTTGTCTTCCACGGGGAATATTATATGTATCATAATGAAAACTGTTTTTTGTTACATCACCATCTTTTGTTGAATCAACTACATACAACATAACGAATCTTGGTTTTTCAATACTGCTTGAGATATCAAATGTACCAGTTTGCAGCGTAGACACTGGTGATATTTCAACTCTATCAGCCAAATATCCCCACGTTCTTTTTTCAGTCAATTCTGAACTAAATTTATTCATACAAGCTGAATTCAACTCCATTTTTGGAACCCAGAGTCTCATTTTTGTAACAACATATCTACCTTCAGCAGCTGCTGCATCTTTGTACAAGACATTTTCATCTCTTTCAAGAGAAATGTTTAGCTCCATTTTACCAGTTGGATAAACCACATCTTGTGACGCAGCAAAGAAACTATACTTATTTAATGGCACGATAAGATTATCACCACCACCAGCATTAGTAAGTGCAGCTTTTGAAGTCAAGCCAGTATTTGCAGTATGACTAGCAGTACCAGTTCCACTATCAGGATAAAATAATGTAGAAGTTGCTTGATCAAGATGAGCTCTTGAATATTCAGCCTTTTTTCTAATCGCAACACTTTCATTTACATTTGGTGTATCAATAGCCTGAACACCTCCATACTTTACATTCAGCTCTCTGATGATTGAATAGGCATCTGATGCAAAAGTGATATTATCAGCAGCGGCATAAGTTGTACCATCTGCTTTCTTGTTAACTTTTACATCAATTCCAATATAAGAATTATACCAATCATTGGGAGCAGTTACCTCACCAGTTGAATTTACATAAAATTTTTATTTTTAAATGCTCCATTTGCTAGAAGCTTAATTGGATTTTGAAGATCATACACAACTTCCTCGTACCTTTCTAGAAAATCAGCTTGTTTGCATTCCATTATTTCAACTTTAATAGTTGTATAGCATATATATAAATAGTGTCCAAATAAAATAATTTACAAATAGAAAAATAATTAATTGAAAACGAGCCTAAAATAAATTGGACTAACTGTTGTTTTAATAATTCAACTTCATTGGGTTGAACAGGTGAGCATACTTTTTTCATTACGTCTACAGTTTTTTCGCCACTGTTTGGAGTTGGCTTATTTTCTTCAATTATACTTGGTTTGAATAATTTCTGTCCTAGGCAATACGTTAAACTGCATCCCCGGGGCACCCTTAGGCAAGTTGAAGCACCCCTGAAGCCTCCCGTTCCAGGGTTACGGTGAAGCCATGGTAAAGCAGGTGGTGGATACCGCTGGAATAGGCGGAAAGCTCCTTCGGGACAACGGCTGAGCCAGCAACGATGCCAGGCGAAAAATCCTTAGGGACACCGGTTGGGATCACTTGCCTTGTAAAGACACTGCTGCTGGGAAGAAAAATGGCAAACTATCCCAAATCCCTAAGGCTTGGGACTTGCCGAAGAACAGAAAATGGAACAAAACCGAACAAAACCAAACATGCTACCAACATCTGAGCCCCCCGGGGATCGAGGTAGCCCCGCTGCTACTGGGGCAGAGACAGCCAAGGTGGAACCAAATATGGAGAAAAATGAAGCCGCTATCCCAAACCCTCCTGGAAGGAGAGTGGCTGATACCCGTTTGAAGCAACACCTGCGGAATTCTTCAAGATAATACGCGAAAAAAGGGAGAGACGAGAACACACTAAAACTTGCGACATGGGATGTAAGAACCATGAAACAGCTTGGTAAACTCCACTTACTCCTCCAGGAAATGGAATGTCAAAACGTACAGCTACTTGGTTTGAGTGAAGTCAGGTGGGATGGAGATGGCCATTTCAAATATGGAGAACACACAATCGTGTACAGTGGAGGCACCAGTGTCAGAAATGTTGACGCGTTGGTGCTCAACAAAGAACTTGGAGGTAGCCTTATCAGCTATAACCCAATTAACGACAGGCTCATCGTCGTAAAGCTACAGATGAAGCAAGCAGTGTGCTTACATGTGGTACAAATATACTTGCCAACTTCAGAATACGATGAGGAAATCATTGAGAACTACTATAATGACCTGCAAGCAGTCCTAGACAAAGTACCACATAAGGACGCAATGATAGTGATGGGTGACTTTAACGCATAGGTTGGAAGCATTGATGGAAACATTACATGTGTAGGAAGGTTCGGCCTTGGAGAGAGTAATCGAAACGGCGATCACCTGGTTGATTTCTGTGAGGTCAACAACCTTGCTTTAACTAACACTTTCTTGAACCATCACCCAAGAAGAAGATAGACATGGACCTCCCCATGTGGCACGTGCAGAAACCGGATCGACTACATAGCAATTCAGAAGAAATGGATGAGCAGTGTTATGGATGCTGTAAGTAAACCAGGAGCAGACTGTGACATGGATCATCAGATGGTCACTGCAAAGCACAGAATGAAGGCCGGCAGGAACAAGAACAAGGGAAAGGCAACCAAAAAGTACGACATCGAAAGTTTGAATGACCCAGAAATCGCCCACCAATACAATGTGGAGACAGAAAACCGCTTCAATCTTCTTATCGGACAAAACTCTGAAAATGACACGCCGAGTGTGCTCTGGGACTAACTAAACGAAACGTGGTGCAGCGTAGCAGAGTCAACCATCGGTTTAAAAAAGGCGAAAAAGAATAAGCCATGGATCAGCACAGAGGTGCTAGATGTAGCCGATGAGAAGCGCAAAGCTCGAAAGAACAGCGAAATGGTCAATTACAAGCGGTTGAAAAGCCTCCTGAAGACTACAGTGAGAAGAGACAAAAATGCCTGGCTTGCTGACCAGTGCGACAGAATCCAAAATAGCCAAAACATAAAAGACGCCAAAGTGCTGTTTAACACTGTCAAAAAGACTCGACAACAAAACTTCAAAGCACAACAAGCCTGCATCAATGATGCCCAAGGTAAAACGCTCACTGATCCAGATCTAGTGCTCCAGAGATGGAAGGAATACGGAGAACAGCTTTTCGCAAAACAAGCGGGAGAAGTCGACATAATTCCAGACCAACAACGTAAACTGGAACCAGAACGGCTGTTGGAAGAGGTAGAGCACGCCGTGAAAAAGCTGAGGAAAGGCAAGTCACCATGGCTGGATGGAATTCCCGCTGAACTTATTCAGCACAGTGAAAACTCTGCCATCAAAGGGCTACACATTCTATGCAGGAAAACCTGGAACACTGAGAAATGGCGGGACGAATGGAAGAACCAAGAGTTCGTAGTCATCCACAAGAGCGGCAGCAGAAAGGATTACGGAAACTATCGAACAAGAGCACTCATTTGTCATGCCAGCAAAATCCTGCTAACGATTATTCTGAACCGATTGCAAAACAAGATTGAAGAAGAACTCCCTGAAGAACAAGCAGGTTCCCTGAAGAACAGAAGAACAACGAACATGCTCTGCATTCTGCATTCTGCCTTATCGAAAAAACTCTGGAAATGAACGAGCTGGCCTTCATCGTCTTCATAGACTATGCAAAAGCATTTGACAGCGTCAGCCACATGCAGCTTTTTGAAACTATGAAAAGGATGGGCTTCCCGAAACACTTAGTTGCACTCCTACAACAGCTGTACTGCGACCAAAAGGGAGTAGTGAAATGGAACGGAACACTCAGCCAACCCTATCAAATCCTCAGCGGTGTGAGACAAGGATGCGTGATTTCACCTTCATTGTTTTCACTATACACAGAGGACATCATGAGAGATGCTGAAATTGGCCATCTAGGAGTGGACGTTGGTGGTCAAAAACTTTCGAATCTCCGGTACGCTGATGACACAGCAGTTCTTGCAGACTCTGAAAGGGACATTAACGAACTGGTCGAGAGAGTAAACGAAGCTGGGAAAACAAAACTGCTCAACTAAAACGTAAAGAAGACTAAGCTGATGCGTATCGACAAATGAGACGAACACAAACATGAAGTGAAATGAGGGAGTTGCAATTGAAGAAGTAGAAAGTTTCAAATATCTGGGTTCAGCAAAGACGAGATTCGGTGACTGCTCGAAGGACATCAAAACTCGAATCGCAATTGCGAAGAGAAAAACGCTAGAGCTGACGGATATTTGGAAAAGTCGACAAATTGATAAACTGTGGAAATAAAATCGGTGAAGACCCTAATATGGCCCATCATCTCCTATGGAGCAGAGGCTTCGACAATGTCCACTGCGAACGAAAAGAAGCTCATGGCAGCAGAACAGTGGATATACAGACGCATGCTCCATGTCAGCTGGACGGAAAGAAGAACAAACAAGAGCATCTTTGAAGAAATTGGAGAAGCTCCTGGCCTTTTACCACAGGTAGTCAAAAACAAACTGTCATACTTCGGTCACACCTGCCGAGAAGGTGGTTGCCAAATTGTGAAAGCAGCCATTCTGGGACTCAAAGGAGGTAGGAGGACACGCGGCCATCCACGGCTATGTTATACAGATAACGTGAAAGAGTGGCAGAAACCATCCAGTCTCAAAGAGGCAGTAGCATTGGCACAAGACCGCGGGAGCTGGCGAGGATTAATCAGAAAAGTTTCATATTCTGTGGCTGATCGTCACCGACGACAGCCCTGATGATGATGATTGAATAATTTATCTACAGCTTTGTCTGCAGCACTATTGCCAAGAGCTTCTGCACCAGACACAGCAAACTTTTCAACACCTGCTTAAGCAGCTTTTTGGCGACTTCTTTTGAAAACTTTGAAGTTGCAACTTCTGTAATTTTTTTACTTGCCGATTTAAAAATATCAAACAGGCCTTCACCATCTTGCTGTTGTGCGACATATTTTATTCTATTAAATTTTGCTGTCTGATTCATTCTTTGTCCACTGATTTTATTACAACTGTTAAACTAACTGGTACTTCGTTGAAATCGAGGGGTCTATATATTGAGTCTGTCATATATATCCTTACTGGAGAAATAATATTTGTATTTAATTTATTATATAATCTTCTTCTTGGTTCTACTTTAAAAGGATATGCACGTGAAAGTATCTGACGTGTCGAAGGAATATAAAACATATGTTGACACACCACCATCTAAAGAATCATTTATCAACGATGTTTCAATTTTTATATTATCAACAGAATTTGTAATGTTTGGCAACGCTTGCCCAAACTGAGATGCTGTTACATTGATTTTTGTAAACCCAATAATATCATTAAAGTTTCTATCCACGCCTCTAAGATCAACACTTTATCCTGTCGAAAGCAACACACATACTCTAGATCTAGAAGCGCTGAATTTAAATTTTATGCCAGGAGTCTTGCCATCTACTGTATGACCATTTGCTCTTATAGAACTATCAATATGATTATTTATATTATTACAATCATAAACTACGTCTGGAAAAGTAATTACGGTGTTAGTTCTTCTATTATCATGTGAATAGCTAATCTTATTATTATTATATGTTGAATTGATGTTATACCACGAATAATGACCATTAAATTTATCAAGCGCAATACAATGTTCAAAATTTTTATTCAAAATAAGATTTGGAATATGTTTTATTGTAAAATCGCATGGTTTTGCTCCAGCAATTCCATTAGTTGAACTGAAAACAAACAGCCTTTCCAACTCTTTCATTTTTGTTAGTGTCTAATGTATATATTGTATATATATTTCTAATTTTTAATTGATTTAAATTATTTTTTACTGTTAACCTTTTTCTTGTTCATTTGTTATTACATTTTTTGCTGCTGCAATATCAATTAGTTGAACTATTTCATTTCTTATATCTAAACTATTGTTACCAGCACGTCGCGTGACCAGTAAAAGATTTAACCGTGTCAAAATATCTTTTGGGGTAGCTGATATCAAAGTAACAGTTCCGCCTAGTAGTTTTTGTTTGCCTGAACCTCTACTTTTTTTCAAACCAGAAAATTTTTGTCAAATCTCTGAAAATATCTTTTGCTTCCGATGTGTAATCAACTTTTGGATCGTATCTTTTTGTTAACAAGTCTATAAGAGAACTATCAGCAACATTATCCATGACACTGTTTCCAGCCATATCTATAACACTAAGTCCATTCCTTCTGAGTTATGCTGGATCAATATATACATTACCAAAGGATCCACCTTTTGACAACTTGTAAGCATTTCTTATTCTTGGGTGAGCAAACCCCTTTCCAGATTGCTTAGGTAATTTGGGCCAGAGCGAATCAATATCCTTTTTAAGCTGTATGAAAGTGGCTCTATCAGCTTCAATTTCTTTGATTTCCTTATCATATTCTTTGATTTCCTCATCATATTTTTTGATTTCCTTATCATATTTTTTGATTTCCTTATCATATTTTTTGATTTCCTTATCATATTTTTTGATTTCCTTATCATATTTTTTGATTTCCTTATCATATTTTTTGATTTCCTTATCATATTTTTTGATTTCCTTATCATATTTTTGATTTCCTTATCATATTTTTTGATTTCCTTATCATATTTTTTGATTTCCTTATCATCACATTGAAGTACAGCATCCTCACGTGCCTCTGCAACCCAATTTCTACGCGTACTGGCAGATCGTTGTGCATTTGCTGCTGCGTTGATGAACTTAACTTTTTCTTCTTATGTTTTCATCATTAGAATGGCTTCAGGACCTGGTAAATTAAATTTTTTATATTTGTCTCGAAATTATGGATCATATTTTTTTATCAAAATGCAATGTTATCGGCTGCATTGGCTGCATTGGCTGCATTGGCTGCATTGGCTGCATTGGCTGCATTGGCTGCATTGGCTGCATTGGCTGCATTGGCTGCTTTGGTCTCTTTGGTATCTCAAGTGATTACGACAACTCAAGTGATTGTGGTGATTGAGATGCCTCAATTGCTAGTTGTGGTTAAGAATACATCAATGATAATTGGTTTTCCTTCAATTGATCAATCATTTCATCTTGTCTTTTATCTATTTCAGTCATTTTTAGTCTAACTTTAATAAGTTATCTTGTAATTGGTAAAGCTTCCTTGTCTCTTTCTTCAATGACTCCAAGTTGTAAATTTTTAAATGATCTTACATCCTCTTTAACTTGGTCAAAAATATTTGTTGTCACAACTTCTTTTTTAATTACACTTTTCAACTTGTTCAAATCCATACTTTTTTGGTTTCCATATACTTTAATAGTCTATATTTACTTTAATTTTGTAATTTAAGATATTAAATTATTTAAGTAACTGTGGAGTACTTAAATAGAGGTGTCATTTTTAAGGTAGATAAGTACTGTATAGTTACTTAAGTCTGAAGATAAGTACTCTATAATACATAAGTCTGAACATAAGTACTCTATAGTTACTTAAATAGAGGTGTCATTTTTTAAGGTAGATAAGTACTGTATAGTTACTTAAGTCTGAAGATAAGTGCTCTGCAATTGCTTAAGTCTATTGTTATTTAATTTTATAATTTAAAATATTAAAATACATATAGACTATAAAGGATACATCAAAATAAAGATTCCAAATTATGATAGTGAGTTGGTTGGTTTCAGACAAAACAAAGCATAAATCATTGATTTTGTAAAGCTTGTCGTATTTGATGATTTAATGAATGTTGATAAAAAATACAAGCAAAGATTGCAAACCATTTTACTGATGGTAGACACCACAAGATTTGTCCAGTCTACTTGAGTCAATCGTATTTTACAATACCAAAAGATATAAGAACAAATTGTTCCAAAGTTATTGTCTATGATCCGCGAACAGATGGAGAAAAAAGGAGAATTTCAAAAGAATGTAGATTTGATAAGTGCAAATTTGAGGGTCTTGATAAACACGACTTTCTATTTATAAATCAAAACAATAGAGAGTTGTTTAAAAATTTTGATGAATTAATTTAAATAGTTTGAAAAATTGCATTCCTGTATATGTATATAGTAAAGGCTTTAATCATGGAAATTTATTGTGTCAAATGTAAAAGAAAAACTCCGTCTTTAAACATAAGGCATACCACCACAAACAATAATAGACCTGTAATAAAAGGTGAGTTCGAAATATGTGGTACAACAAAAAATTGTTTTACTAAAAGCAAAGCCGGTGGAAAACTTGATATTCATTCATGGATTGATAAATTACCAAAACCTAAAGCTGGTTGGACTCCTACTAATTATGAATACATGGGTCCGTTTAATCCATTAGATAAGCAATTAGAATTTAATCCAGAAGCTGGTGAAGCTACTAAATGGATAGTCCCTCCTTTTAACAAAGTTGATGAATTTTCTGCACATCATGATGTATGTTATTCAAGAGGCGTTGATAAAAACGAATGTGATAGAAAAATGGTTGCTGAAATGGATAAGATTCCTCTTGGTGAGCTGCCAAAATGGGTATGTTTGCTAAAATAGTTATCAATACCAAACAAAAACTTGGACTCGGTCTTTTAAAAGAACAAGTTCAAAAATTGGAATGAACAGTTAGCAGATGAGTTACACAAACCAATGATGAGAAAGTTTAAAAAGAGAAAAGTTATTGTCGGTAATATTGATGATATTTGGAGTGCTGACTTGGTTGATATGCAACAACTTAAAAGTTACAACCATGGATTTAGGAATATTCTAAATGTTATTGATGTATTTTCAAATTTTGTATTGAGTGTTCCTATGAAAGATAAAACAGGTAAAACAATTACCAATACATTTCAATCTATTGTTAAGACTAGTAAGAGGAAACCTAAAAAATTGTGGGTTGATAATGGATCTGAATTTTATAACAACGTATTCAAAAAATGGCTGGTTGAGAATGAAATTAAAATGTATAGTACATTTAATGAAGGTAAGGCCGTTGTTATTGAAAGATTTAAACGTACTTTAAAAAATAAAATGCATAAATTTTTTACTGTTAATAATACATATAAATATGTCGATGTATTAACAGATTTAATCAATGAACATAACAACCACAAACACTCTACAATAAAAATGACACCAACGGAAGCTAGCATTAAATATAATGAAAAAGTTATTCAAACTGATGTATATTCAATCCATGATAAAACCATCTATAAATCTAAGTTTATGGTTGGAGACAGAGTAAGGATTAATAAGTACAAAAGAACTTTGTTTGATAAAGGTTATACACCAAACTGGAGTGAAGAAGTTTTTGTTATAGTAGTAATACAACATACCAATCCTACTAAATATATAATAAAAGATTATAGCAATGAAATTATTGAGGGATGGCTGAGATTGCAGCAAAAACAAAACTGTGTAGAAAAAGACTGGTCGCAAGTTCGTGGCATCTTCAAGGACAGCCAGGTTATGTCCGAGCAAGTCAAATTTTTCATATCAATAGATGTGCCGTTAAGGAGGTATTGTTGTGACATCGGATCAACAATTCTTTGGCCTCGTGTTCAGTAATACAATGGTACCGATGACATGTTCTCCTGCCGATCATGGGTAATGGGACACCTCTCAAGGGGATCGTACCCAATCCCTTTTATTATAAATTGATTGTAGTGTTCTCATCCGGAGGTTCTGGTTGATTATTATCATTATTATCATTATTATCGGCACATACTAACTACATCATTACTAAATTATCAACTATAATCATTCGCACAACTTACTACATATTCTGTATGCGTAATAAACCCTGGACTAACCCAGATCTTCTTTCCTACTAACAGTCTCCTTGCAACCTTTAATTCTTCTTATTAAATTTTTTTATTATTTTTTTTTTATCTTTCTTTTTTTTTTCTATTCGTCATCTTATCGTTTTATTTATTCATTCATTTTTCTTATACTAGAAATACCTGTAATTAGGTCAGCCGAATACAAATTACCTATTATTAGAGAGATTTGTATTTGTATGTTTAGCTTACATATCAAAATGAAGTTTTAAAAGAATTACATATGACGTAGCATAGTCATTATCTCGTCTCGCACTTGCTGAAAACCGAAGATACAAACAAGTTTTGCTCGCATTACCCGGTGCTACATGAAAGTCTCCACCAGTAACACAAGACAAACCTTTTCTGCAGGGATCTACGTCTATCATCGAATGCTTTATACACGACTCCAATGGAATATGTTGAATTTGCAAAATCTGCTATGAGGACTTGCCCAACGGCGGTCATTGACTTTAGAAAAAGGAGCTGGGGAAATTTCGCTTGCAGTTGAATATTAATCCTAGTCGCTTTCCTCGCTGGTATCGGTAATGTCATGAATGGAATCCATAGAGCACTTAAAGTTGCTTCCAATTTCTCGCCTTGAGATTGACAAATTATAGTAAAAGTCCGGTAATGGTGGAAACTAATATCTATGTTAACAGATTCATAACTCACGAAGATATGAAACATTGGACGGAAAAAAGTCAAATCATGTGCACTATGACATCGAATTGGTTAGTCGACATTACAATGTCAATATAATGAAATACAAACTATATGTATCATTCTCTTGCTGGCAATATATTTATCTTGCTATCATTCACATTCTTGGTTTCATTTAAAACAGTTCTCTTCATTTCAAAGATTACCATATCAAAAGTCGTTTCAATGGCTTTATTGCAATACCCTCTTTTAAAAAGCCAATTTCACTAACTGTTTACCTTTTAATTCTGTATGCTACGTGTGCATTTATGAAGAAAAGGCTTTATGACTCAGTCAGGCCATGGAGCACCTTATCCAGTGATTGGGGAAAACATGGGAGATATGCAGAAGCTTCATGGCTTCAAGTAATAGAAGAAGGAAAAGTGGAAGGTAGCCTCAAAATGAGGCCTATTTATGGTTAATAAAGTAACAGAAAAGACAACGCAAAACTTACAGACAAGGCTACTGGATACAATCAGCGTTTAAAATATCCTTTTATTCACATAAGTAAAAGGGTATTTAGGGATATTGCTTCTAAAGGCTTGTCCCAAAATGTGAGGTAAACTTTCAAGTACAATCAAGTCATTCTGATCTCTTTATTTGCCAACAGCCTGCCAACTTGCTCTGCCAGGATAAAATATGGGCTGTCCTGACAACCGTGCCTTGCTACAGTTACATCTGCCATTCTGCACGTTGATGGTCATGTATAGGAGTAAGCCATGATCTCGTTCGTATCAGTAGAGGCAAATAATCCACATCTATATTGCATATTTCATTCTTTTAAGGAGGGCTCCCCTTCAGCATAAGGTGGTCTTCAAGGGGCCCTCCCACAAATCAACAATTACAGTGTGTGATAATGAACAAGATGAACTGTTTTATTTTGCAGCTTTACGACAAATTAACGGTGAAACTGTGAATGCTTCATAACGTTGAAATTGTGCAGTTACTTCAACTTTAATAATGTGCGCCTCTGTAACAGACAGGCATACTAAATGGAAAAATTGAACATGTTAAGAAAAAGTGGCTAGACAGGTGTACAAAATACATGTCTAATAAAATCTAATCCAGGTTCCACGGGTATCTTCTTGTCCAGTGGTGTTGACAATTGAACGATAAGCATCTATATGACATGCTTATTTAGATAGCCTTCAAAGCTACTGTATCTGCATTTGGCTTGTTACTTAAAAAAATCTGCCGTAAGAATGACCTGGAAGTTTCGTCCCTGTACAGAAATACTGCAGCATTCAAAGAGGAATTGAGAAATAATGTACTGTGTAACAGGTAGTACATAAATCTGGCGAGGTCTGGAGCATATACATTCCTGAAAGTGTAGAACCCTGTCCAGCAGTCAGTGACGATGACAGGTGTAAATGAAATCGCATAAACAACAAGCACAAGAAATATGGTTGTAGAAAAAGCATCAAACCATTTCTCTATAAGAGCTTGCTGCACCGGAGATGGATGCTTTGACGGACCCCGATATTCGGCCATAGCCATCTGATGCCGTCTCATCGTGAAGTACAATCGAAAGTAAAGAACATAAGTCAATATCAGCAGGACTGCACGTATAGTCATTACCATAATATTGGGAATAGTTGACGTCACTTGACCAAAGAAGTAGATAGATACCAGCCCATGGAAAAGTGACCATATGACGGCTGTTGCCAGAACGAGTTTTAGGCCATTTGAAGAAAACAATGCAGCATTGACAAAACGGTTACTAATGACTCCTGCATTCGGTCTAACTGCAAAATACCTTTGAATGGCAAGCAAAATCAATAGGTACAATGAAAGGTGGCCATTGGTCTGCCCACATAGCATCAATAGTCGTTCAAAGAGACAAACACGGCTATTGCCATAAACCGTGAACAAAACAACAGATGCTGGAATTATGAATAAGCCAGACAGTAGATCGGACAAACTAATGAGAAAAACAAGTAATCTTGATTTTTTCTTTAGCTGATCTGTTTTATACAACGCGTAGCAGAAGGCGGAATTGAACAAGACTGCTGGTATGATAGTGACGCTGTAACACAGTCCGATTGCTAAGTTTTGGTTCGGTGAAAGCATTGTTCTCCATGAAACTGTTGTGTAGCAATAGGGTTTTCTGTACATTACTGAAGTCAGATTTTTCTCCAAGTTGGTTTGGTTCTCCATACCGAGTGGCTTTTGCTCCATCCATGGCTTTTCCTAGTCACGTATTCTTCTTAATGTCATGTTGTGTTAGGTGGATTTGACGTACATCCGGTTTTGGGTCGTAAACCAATTAAACTGCACCGACTACCAACAGTGAGGCATATTGTGACCTCAGAATAGACAAACGGCTGTACTGTGAACAGTATTCAAGTTGGGAAACGAGAAAAAATTCCTTTCCGCTGAACAAGTGCAGCACAAAAGGATCCTAACGTCACTAGGGGAATCTTCATTATGAAAGAAAAACCAATTTGATGAAGTGCCTGAACAGGGATGCTCTTGAGAACCACACTCATTAGAAGCTGCAGATTGCAATGGTGAATCCGAATTGGTTTTGTAGTAAACGTTTAAACTCCAGTTGACTGTCATAGCAAGCGATTCCGAATGGCCTTTCATGTATTGCTGTGTTTTCAACTCGCTAGGCTAGCTCGCGGTGACCGTTTAGCTAGGTTCTCCGTTAACGATGATAGTTGTCAAAAAATCAATTAGAGAAAGAAAACAAGTCCACATCTATCATAAACACAAGTGCTTCTCCATAACATTTAACAAACATGTGCGAAGAACATAACTTTTCTAAGTGGCTTTTAAAACGAACTAAAAGTGTGAATAGTGTCTTTAGACAATACTCGGATAAGTCCCAATGCACAAAGTGGCTATTCAACAACGCTGGGGAAATCCCACACCTATCTACGAAACAAAGGATAGGGGATGCCGCAGCTATGGTGCACTGACTGTGAGGTAGACTGTTGACGTGCATCAAGGGGTATGCCTATGCTAACGACATGCAAAGGACACAATCCTAAAATGAATGAAACAATGGCAAAATGTAAGCAAGCTATGGAGAGGGGCTAAAGGGGTGAGAGTTCTTACCTAAAAAAGAGGGGTCTTAGGAGGTTCGTGACAGAGGCTAATGGTATTGGGTTTTTCGTTAACTTCAAGTAAAAAGTATTTGTCGTGACGTTCGAGTACTTTGAACGGACCATCTTAAGGTAGGGGACCACTGGAAAATGCTGATTTTTCAAGAAAAGTTCAAATTTCTGGTTTTACTTATTTTGCTATCTTCATCTATCCTACTTCTGATCTCTGAACTTGTTTTCCAAAAACCTTGCATCATTTCTGCAAAAAGAAGGGTATTTTGCGACGTGGTAGCCTCCAAGAATGTTTGTAAAACTTGTTTATGTTTTAGGCCTTCAATTCCTGTGTAGAATGATGCTAGTTATCTTATGCCGGGTACCATTCGATAGCTCTGCGCATCGTGTATTCGTTTCTACGGATTTTCTGCGGGTAGGAGGGCAATAATACATCATTTCTTTCAGTTTTCTGCCCCATATAGACAATAGATAGATTACAACCACCATTTTAATGAAACCTAATTGGACGACCTTAATCACGTGGTACTCCTTCTTTGATCCCATTGGTTACCTATCGTACGTAACCGTGATCAGCTGTGAGTGTAAGGGCCTATTTTTTATTTCAAGATCAAGCATATTTCATAAATCGTAATAACTTCGAGTACATATAACGAAAGTGAAAAACTATCGAAGCTTTTGGAGGATGACGAAAAAGGGTTTATAACCGATCCGTTGTACAGGGAATCGTTGACAGAGAAGAGAAGGTTGTGGCATCAACATCGAAGGAGGGGAAGCCGTCAGTTTCTGCGAGCGCAAAGAAAATGGACTTGCATGGTTTCGATCTGGAGGTTTTAACCCAATGTAGTAAATATTCAACTGCCCTGTATCTGAAGATGAGTCTGATGTTGACTGTCATTTTATTGTTCTGGAGAGCATGCTCTCATATCTTCTAAAAACGCTTTTCTGTCCTTCATGCAAGCAAGATGGAGTCACAGTGAATATTGATCAGCACACGGGAAGGGATTTCTCTATCTATTGCTCGCTGTATTGCAACTCATGCGAGCAAGTGGTCATTGAAAGCTATCTAAGTGACAGGGTTGGTGGGACAGCAACCCAAAATGCACCTTTTGAAGTGAATGTGAGAGCTGTATTGGCTTTTATGGACATTGGTTGTGGCTTCAGTGCCATGAAAGAATGGTCATCAGATATGAACTTCCCAAGAGTTGGTAACAAGAGTTAATACCAAAAAACCACTACCAAACCAATTCTTGGGACTAGCAATGCAATGGAACAAGAATATGCAAAAAGAATTTTCTCGAGATCAGTAGACCAACACAAATTCAGGTACACAGCTGTACTAAGTAAACAGCAAATCCTATGGCACTCTTGTTGCAGAAAAAGTTGATGGAGATGGCATAGAGATAAAGAAGGAAGAGTGTATCAATCACGTTTTGAAAAGAATGGGCACAGCATTGATGAAACTGAAAAATGAACTTAAATTAGACAGTGAAACTTGGAAAGGGTGTGAATAAGGTGAGCTTCTGGCGGTCCTGACAGGCCTCAGAGGAACTGGAATAATATCCCTGATCTCCTGAGAGCAATGCCCATGAAAGTATCTGTAAAGATGGAAAGGTATCCAACTAAACAACGATGGGAAAGAGGTTGGAGAGATTTGGTGAGGTTAGGATTGTTGATGAGTGATGATGAATGGCTTTGGACTGGACTTTGTCAAGAAGACAGAGAATGGTTTTTAAAGCACCACCCCAGACGTAGGAGAAAACAGTAGAGAACAAAGTTGGAATTACGCATAAAATGACTTATAAATTGAAGGAAAATTGGAACCAGGAGCATAATTTAAAGTTTCTGACATGAAGAAGTCCTTTCCTTTCTTTTACCATGAACCATAATTGATCCTAGATGAAGTGTGACTGATCCAAACAGTTACAGTTATTTCAAATCCCATTTTCTCGTTTCTGAAAATTTGTCGTTTGCTGCTACTAGGAGCAAAATTTAAATTAGGAAGATGAATATGCAATTTAGCATCCTTGGTATCATCTGAAAGCTAAACTATCAAGGAAGGTACTTATCTATATATAATTTCTGATATCAACCACTATTGCAAGATATGCTTGGACAAACAGTGAAGATAATTGCAAATGTTCAGCAATTTTTGAAAAATGAGCAAAAATGTTTCAAAATTGGAAAAAAAATAGATAAGTCCCTATAATAGCATATCAACTAAACATAGACCTTTGTAAAACATCTTAAAAATCATTTGCCTTTAGAGGAAAGTTGTTCCAAGCAGTGCACCTTATTCTCCATTGTTTCCTAGTTTCCATGGTAACAAAAAGTTATTTTTTGAAAATAACTAGATATTTGAAATTAGAATGTTTAATTACATGTATGTTCCAAAAATGAGATCAGTATCTTGTGTTTTGTTGAAAATAGGATCTTGAGTGGTTCCCTACCTTAAGGTAAAGGCTTTTTGACGGCGTCGCTGCGAATGAAAATGAATTTGCAAGTTGATAGTGCGGAAGGACAGTGCGATTTCGGAGACTGTGGTCGTGGTGGTACTGGTCGAAGTTGATGCATGGCCAATTGAAGGTGGTCAGCATATACAGAAGGATCAAGTGGGGAAAATTTCAGTAGATGATGTGAAGAAATCTCCAGGCAAGCGGAGGTTGGAATCGAAAATGAGTTTTGCAGGAGTACAATCAAGATCTTCTTTGACCAGCATACGAAGTGTGAGAAGTATGGTGGAAGAGATTCGAACCATCTCGTAGAATTGGAAGAAACCTTGATGCATGATTTGAGTTGTCTGTGAAATCTTCAATCATACCATTGGCACAGGGATGGTATGCTGTGGTATGGATGCATAACTCGAAATCCTCTTTTTGAGCCTTGGCAAGGAGCGTGAAATCGAGTGATTGTGGGGAAGTAATAATACTGAAGTTAGTTATCGTACTGATATCCATTTGCAAAAGAGAATCAGCCAGTATTCCCCGCCTCTTGAAAGGCGGCGCATGTTTGAAGCGAATTGTGAAATATAATCCAAATGCCGAGTTTCACGTGGAGAGTATTGGTCTGGTGTAGCAGATAGTGCATGAATGAGTGGCTTGTGATCTGTAAAGATAGTAAAGTGGTCCTTCCAGATTATGATGGAAATGGCGGACAGGGAGGTAAACAGCGAGTGGCTCACGAACAAAAGTACTGTACTTTCGTTCAGCAGGCTGTGAACGCTTCGAAAAGAATGAAATCGGTTTCCAAACATCATCAATACATTGATTAAGGACCCCTCGATCTGCATCGTTGGAGGCATCAACTATAAGGCAGTATGGTGCAGTAGGAGACGGATGAACGAGAAGAGTAGCTTTTGTAAGATAAGTTTTGATTGCGGTGAATGAAAATTCAGCTTCGCCGGTAAAGGCCCATTTCAAGTCCATTCGCAGATCGCAAATCGCATGCGATCTATTGTTTTAAATTCCATTGCGGACGTCCATTCACCGCATGCGAACGTTCTCAGTGCGATTTTCAAAAATTCGCAATGTTTGAGTTTTTCCAGTCGTTCGCATGCGAAAAAAATTCCCGGATAGCAAGGAATCAGCCAGAAACGATATGGCGATGGCTGCGGAAGTTGAGTGGACTCCCGAAATAGTGGAATTGTTAATTGAAACTGTTCGCTCGCAGAAAGTTGTTCTTCTTTTTTTTCCAGTGGGTTACGTTGAGGAAAGGCTATGGTTGCCTATACAAAGCTCCATCATAGGAAGAAAGAAGAAAGCGAGCAGCTAAGAGGATAGAGAGATAAGATCAAGTTTATTTAAATTAGATTTGAAAGATGGCAAGTTGTAGGACTCAGGAAAGCAAGAAAAAGGCAAGACGTTCCATAAATTGCATGTTCTTGGGACGAATGATGATTTGTGAGATAGAGTTCGTAAAGTAGGCAGTGAAACTTGGAAGGGTGTGAATGAGTCGAGCTTCTGGTGGTCCTGACACGCCTCAGAGGAACTAGAATAATATCGCTGATCTCCTGAGAACAATGTCCGTTAAAGTATCTGTAAAAGATGGAAAGATCTCCATCCAAACGACGATAGGAAAGAGGTTGGATCGATTTGGTGAGGTTAGGATTATTGATGAGGCGAATGGCTTTGGACTGGACTTTGTCGAGAAGACAGAGAGTAGATTTTGGAGCACCACCCCAGACGTGGGAGCAGTACTCTAAAGAAGGACTGATTTGGGACTTATATATAGATAGAAGGTGAGAAGATGAGAAAAAACCGCGGGCTCTGGCGAGGAAACCGAGCTTTTGAGATGCATGTTTAGCAAGGGAATGGATGTGAGTTTTCCAAGTGAGGTTAGATGGAAGAGAAGGCCAAGTTGTGTGAAAGAAGCTAAAGTGTCCAGTACATCGCCATTGTTGAGGACAGTTGGAAAGTTTGATTACGTTTGTGTGAAATGGCAGCCTATTTCGTCTTGCTTTGGTTGAACGAAATTAGGTTGTTTTTACCCCACTTCTCAATGACTGTCAGAGCATATCATTGGAGAGAAGCGAGGGTGAAATGTATCGGTGGAAGCATAGTCATTTGGATTGAATGAAAATGAAGAACTTAGGAAGGTATCATCAGCAAAGGAATGAATGCTAGAAGACGTAGAGGTCACTAGGTCGTTTATTAAGAGCATGAAGAGTACAGGGGAGATAACAGAGCCCTGGGGTACACCATCATTGATGGAGTGCAGATTGGAGAGGAAGCCGTCCACTCTGACGGCAATTGACCTATCAGAGAGGAATCTAGCAATCCAATTAATGAGATTGTTTGGGATAGTAGCTGCAATGGTTATAAGGGCAAAAATGCACTGGAATCTGCATGGGTTCCAGATTGCAATTGACTATGGTTTAGAGGGGAAAGCATCTCACGTAAAGGCAAAATGGTGTGACTTAAAAGACACATGCAGAAAAAGTTGAAGATGCTGACCCCGAAATCTGGAGATGCTGGGGGCGCGAAAAAAGTTTGCTGACAATGGATGGACAAAATGAGTTCTTAAAGAAAATTCTGTGTTGTGGAAACTCCAACAGCCTCCAACTTCTTGACCGTAGATGACAGAAGTAGTTAGAAAGTGGGGAGTTGTCGACATTTCTTGGATTCAACAGGTTTTTTCCACTTTCCGACCCGACCATTCCACTCGCGAGTAGAGCAAAACCATTTTTCCCCACAACACAATTTATTTATTTTTTCATTTAGAGTTTTAAATTTACTACTGTATATAAGAGTTACAAAAACCCCAGATCAAAGAGATGACTGAAACTATTCCAAGATGTAGCTGGCTAATGTTAGGTCAAGAAGAAACTTGTTGTAGATTGGCAAAGCGCGAAGGATATTGTGATTATCATGCCAAGCAAAAATTAATATCCTTGCATAACCTGCGGTAAAGGGACAAGATCAAAATATAGAACATGCTATAAAAAAGGTTGTGCTTATGAAAAACTAAGACATATAAATGAAATGGCAAAGAAAAATAAAGAAAGGGATGATTGTCTAATAACCAAGCATTATAAAAAAGAAATTACACGTAGAGTTGCTTAAGAAAGTAGAAACAATATATTAAATAATTAAATAATTTTTTTTCTTTACTTATTTATATACGAATAATTATTTATTTTTTGTATTAGACATTTGATATTCTGTATCATATAAGGTGTTTAAAAACCTAGAGTATAACACAACATGTCTCAACTAAAAATGGTACGAAAAGAAACTGCTCTGAACGATGTATTTAAAACGTTCGAAGTCAACGGACTAGATGACGTTGGTTTAAAAACCTATCTAGAAATGGCTGCTCCACTTGTGGAAAAACAAATAAAAGAAGAGTTAAAAAAAGATATATCCCTGAAAGTTGAAATGGCAGTAGAAGTTAACATGGCAAGAATGTCTGATGATAAAATTATCAAAGCATCATCATCCTTTCGCTCTGGAATACAACGCTTTAACAGCTCAACAAACATACTCGAGGCTTATGAAAATATGAAACAAAAGGCAATCGAATCATTAGCAACATACACCAGCGGTGGTAGTGTTTGGATATTTCAAAGCATTAAAAGTTTGGAAATTAAAGTCGATAGATTTAATCCACTAAGAGGAGAAGGTTATATCGACATACTCGCTGCTATTAAGTCAAAAGGAGCAATTATAAACGTACAAAACAAAGATAACAGATGCTTTGAATATGCAATTTTGTCAGCACTGTATCACAGCGAAATAAAGGAAAAGTATGAAAGGACATCAAAATATAAAGCACACTTGGGTAAACTTAATTTTACTGGTATTGAATTCCCAGTTTAACTAAAAGATATTGACGAATTTGTAAAAAATAATCCTGAAATAAAAGTTAACGTGTTTGGATATGAGAAAATCGTACACATATTAAGGTTAAATAAAACAGACCCACAAAATGCAATTGATTTATTATTTATCACCAACGAAGAAAATCAACATTATTGCTGGATAAAAAACTTTTCAAGGCTGGTTAGAGCACAAGTTACCAAACACAAAAGTGCCGCTTATTTCTGCAAAAGATGTTTGAATAAATTTGCTTCTCCAGAAAAGTTGAGCGAACATATTGAGATTTGTAAAGAAAACTCAGCTTGTAACATTGAAGTGCCAAAGCCAGGTGAAACAATTACATTTAAAACTTCAAAAAATCAATGAGAGTTCCATTTGTAATCTACGCAGACTTCGAGGCAATTACAGAAAAAATAGATTCAGCCACGCCAAATCCAGAAAAATCGTATACCGAAAAATATCAAAAACATACTCCATCAGGGTTTTGTTATTATGTAAAAAAAGAAGGCATCGAAAATTATGCTGAACCCGTTGTATACAGAGGCGAAGATTGTGTGGAGAAATTTTGCACAATGATTGAAGAAGAAGTAAAAGAAATTGCCGACATTTATAAAAATATAATTCCTCTTGAAATGACGGTAGAAGATAATGAAGAATTTCAATCAGCAGTGGATTGTCATATTTTAATAAAAAATTGAACAACAACAAATTAAGTCCATTCAAGAAAGAACCAATTCATCAATCTTGTTTGCCTGGCAAATATAAAGGTGACACAGAATTTAGTTTAAGTGGTGTAATGGACAATGATGATTGGTGCAACTACTATAAAAAATCTAATTGTGCAATTTGTAAAGACCCCTTGACAGGTGAAACAGTTAGAGATCATGATCATTTAACAGGAGAGTTTAGAGGTGCTGCACACAGCCAATGTAATGTGCAATATCAGTTACCAAAATTTGTACCTGTAATATTTCATAACATGTCAGGTTACGATTCACATTTGTTCATAAAACGATTGGGTAAAACACAAGAAAACATCAACTGCATACCAAACAATGAAGAAAAATACATCAGCTTTAGTAAAACGATTGAGCTGGATGATGACGACGATGATGAAAAGAAAAATAAAATTGAAATAAGATACATTGACAGCTTTAAATTTATGGCATCATCAATTGACAGTCTTAGCAAAAATCTTTTGTGGGAACAATTTAGGGAAATGAACAAAGTTTTCGAAGGTGATACAGACTTGTTGATCAGAAAAGGAGTTTACCCATACGATTATATGGATAGTTTTGATAAATTTAATGAGACTGTGTTGCCTCCTGTAAATGAGTTTTATTCGCAACTAAACGATTCAAATGTGGATGTAAAAGATTATGAACATGCACAAAAGGTATGGGCTCACTTTGACATAAAAAATATGGGTGGATACCATGACTTGTACTTGAAAACTGATTTAATCTTGTTGGCTGATATATTTGAAAACTTTAGAGATATTTGCTTGAAACATTAAAAACTGGATCCGGCTTGGTATTATACATCGCCTGGTCTTAGCTGGGATGCACTGCTAAAGAAAACTGAAATAAAGTTGGATTTACTAAGTGACATAAACATGATTTTGTTCATTGAAGCTGGAATAAGAGGTGGAGTTAGCACGATTTCAAACAGATATGGAAAAGCCAACAACAAATACATGGAAAACTACAACCCTGACGAAGAATCAGAATTCATAACGTATTTAGATGCAAACAACTTGTATGGATGGGGGATGAGTCAAAAGCTACCGTACAAGAACTTTAGATGGGTAAATGAAAAGAATTTAGTTGGCCTAGATCCCACTCTACTAGGAGCAGAAGACGAAATTGGTTATATATTACAAGTGGATCTAGAATATCCAAAAGAGTTGCACAACGCACATAATGATTACCCACTTGCACCAGAAAACATTACTATTAATGAAATAGATAAATTAACACCAAACTTGAACAACAAAACAAAGTACATTTTACATCTAAAAAATCTTCAGCTTTACCTTAACTTGGGACTAAAGTTAACAAAAATTCATAAAGTGCTAGCCTTTGATCAGAAAGATTGGATGAGACCTTACATTGACTTGAACACAAGTCGTAGAACTGCTAGCAAAAATGATTTTGAAAAGCATTTCTTCAAGTTAATGAATAATTCTGTATTTGGAAAGACTATGGAAAACATAAGAAACCGAGTTGATATAAGACTTGTCAATGAAGAAAAACAAGCCGAAAAGTTGGCATCAAAACCAACGTTTGAAGGAAGAACAATATTTTGCAAAAATTTAGCAGTGGTTCAAGAAAAAGAGTAAAAATAAAATTCGACAAACCAATTTATGTAGGATTTTGCATTTTAGATTTAAGCAAGACGCTCATGTACGACATTCATTACAACTACATTGTAAAAAAGTATGGACAAAAACAAAAGTTGCTGTTTACAGATACTGACTCTTTGGCTTATGAAATAAAAACAGAAGTCTTTTATCAAGACATCAGTAACGATGTAGAGGAAAAATTTGATACAAGCAACTATGCAAAAAATCATCCATCAGGAATTAAAACTGGTTGCAACAAAAAGGTAATTGGCAAGATGAAAGATGAATGTGGCGGTAAGCAAATATCAGAATTTGTGGGGTTGAGAGCAAAGATGTATTCTTACAGGTTAGACGAAACAGAAGAGAAAAAGGCAAAGGGTGTTAAAAAGGTTGTTATCAAAAAAGATATAAGCTTTGACGATAACTATAAATGTTTGATCGAAAGAGCAAATCCAATCTATAGAAAAATGAATTTAATCAGAAGTCATAAGCACAAGATTTATTCTGAAACTGTAAATAAAGTAGCTTTATCTGCTGATGATGATAAAAGAGTTATTGGTGCAGATGGCATTTCAACATTAGCTTATGGTCATCACATGTTATAAGAAGTAAATAAATAAAAAAAGTTATTTTTTTTTAAATTTTCTTTTGAATTTTTTAACATCATTTAGTGGAATCCAACTATTAAATTCCTTAGGATAACCTTGCCATGATACTAGCGCTAATTTTTTCTTATAATCTTTCTTGATTACTTTATCAATTTTATAAAAATCTTGATCAGTTTTTTGTAACTCAATTTCATAAAAACTTCCTTCAATAATTTCATTGTTATAGTCTTTTATTATATATGTAGTAGGATTTGTATGTTGTATTCCTACTATAACAAAAACTTCTTCACTCCAGTTTGGTGTATAACCTTTATCAAACAAAGTTATTTTGTACTTACTAATCCTTACTCTGTTTCCCACCATAAACTTAGATTTATAGATGGTTTTATCATGGATTGAATATACATCAGTTTGAATAACTTTTTCATTATATTTAATGCTAGCTTCCGTTGGTGTCATTTTTATTGTAGAGTGTTTGTGGTTGTTATATTCATTAATTAAATCTGGTAATACATCGACATATTTATATGTATTATTAGCAGTAAAATATTTATACATTTTATTTTTTAATGTACGATTAAATCTTTCAATAACAACGGCCTTACCTTCATTAAATGTACTATACATTTTAATTTCATTCTCAACCAGCCATTTTTTGAATACGTTGTTATAAAATTCAGATCCATTATCAACCCACAATTTGTTAGGTTTCCTCTTCCTAGTTTTAACAATAGATTGAAATGTATTGGTAATTGTTTTACCTGTTTTATATTTTATGGGAACACTCCATACAAATTTTGAAAATACATCAATAACATTTAAGATATACCTAAATCCATGGTTGTAACTTTTAAGTTGTTGCATATCAACCAAGTCAGCACTCCAAATATCGTCAATACTACCGACAATAACTTTTCTCTTTTTAAACTTTCTTATAATTGGTTTGTGTATCTCATCTGCTAGCTGTTCATTCCAATTTTTTGAACTTCTTTTTTTAGAAGACCTAGTCCAAGTTTTTGTTTGGTGTTGATAACTTTTCTAGCAAACATACCCATTTTTGGCAGCTCACCAAGAGGAATCTTATCCATTTCAGCAACCATTTTTCTATCACATTCGTTTTTATCAACGCCTCTTGAATAACATACATCATGATGTGCTGAAATCTCATCAACTTTGTTAAAAGGAGGAACTATCCATTTAGTAACTTCACCAGTTTCTGGGTTGTATTCTAATTGTTTATGTAATGGATTAAATGGTCCCATGTATTTATAATTAGTAGGAGTCCAAGCAGCTTTTTGTTTTGGTAATTTACAGATAGAAGAATGAATATCGAGTTTTCCACCGGCTTTACTTTTAGTAAAACAATTCTTTGAGGTACCACATATTTTGCACTCACCTTTTACTATGGATCTATTATTTTTTTGTGGTTGCTGTCCTTTTATTTAAAGGCGGAGTTTTTCTTTTACATTTGACACAATAAATTTCCATGATTACTATACATATACAGGAATGATCTTAGTTGTTCAAATTAAATTATTTAAATTAATTCATCAAAATTTTTAAACAACTCTCTATTGTTTTGATTTATAAATAGAAAGTCGTGTTTATCAAGACCCTCAAATTTGCACTTGTCAAATCTACATTCTTTGAAATTTTTGCTTTTTTCACCATCTGTTTGAGGATCATAGACAATAACATTGGAGCAATTTGTTCTTATGTCTTTTTGTATTGTAAAATACGATTGACTCAAGTAGACTGGACAAATTTTGTGATGTCTACGATCAGTGAAATGGTTTGCAATCTTTGCTTGTATTCTTTTATCAGCGTTCATTAGATCATCAATACGACAAGCTTTACACAGTCATCAGATTCTTATTCATCTGTATTTAATATATCTTCTTGTCCACATAATAACAAGACTTGATGACCTACCAGCTGAGAAACTTGAGCAAACTTAAATTTTAGTGAGACCAACTTTTCTTGATCTTTATTAGGAGTATATATGATAATCTGATCATAATAACATAACGGTTTTTTAATGATGTGCATTAAAGTATTTGTTTTTCCACAACCAGAACTTCCACAAACAAGCATTCTAAAATCGTTACCCAACAATGATATATGCCTTGTTTTGTCAGCAACCAACTCACTATCATAATTTGGAATCTTCATTTTGATGTACCCTTTATAGTCTATATAGCTTGTAAATTTATAATTTTAAATTATAAAATATTTAAGTAAGTGTAAGCAAGTTAAAAAAGGGTGTCATTTTTTAGGGTATATAAGTAACTGACAGTTAGTTATGTCCAAAGATAAGTAACTGATAGTTAGTTAAGTCCAAAGATAAGTAACTGACAGTTGGTTAAATATCTTAATATTTTGAATTATATAAACTATATAAGTATATAAGTATATGAAAATCAAAAAGTATGGATCTGAACAAATTGAAAAGTATAATTAAAAAAGAGGCTGCAACAACAAATATTGTTGACCAAGTTAAAGATGATGTAAGGGTATATAAAAATTTACAACTTGGGATCATTGAAGAAAGAGAAAAGGTTGCTGCTCCAATTACAAGAGAACTTGGTTAAGTTGGACAACAAATAACTGATATAGATAAAAGACAAGATGAAATGCTAGACCAACTGAGAGAAAACCAACTAGCTCTAATGCTTGCCCAACCACAACTAGCAATTGAGTCACCAGAGCCACCACCAGCGCTTGAGACACCAAAGCGACTAACGCAACCAAAGCAACCAATAACACTTAATTTTGATAAAAGATTTGATCCAGAATTTCTAAGAACTTATGGTTTACCAAGTGCTAATGAATTTCCAAATATAGCAAAAGATGAATTAGAAATGATAAACCAAAAGGTAACAAAAGCACGAAAATCTGTTGGTGGGAAAAAAGCAAGACGACAAGCGTTGAGAGGGATAGACTTGATGTGGCTAGAATGGCTGGAAACAGTGTAATAGATAATGTTGTTGATAGTTCTC
This sequence comes from Pseudorhiza aurosa, assembly GCA_964026355.1. Lineage (NCBI taxonomy): Eukaryota > Metazoa > Cnidaria > Scyphozoa > Rhizostomeae > Lychnorhizidae > Pseudorhiza > Pseudorhiza aurosa. The sequence goes on along the minus strand of OZ032118.1, from coordinate 10,354,606 downwards.
TTATAGATTTGTTAACAAAAGGATACAATCCAAAAGTTGAGTACACATCAGAAGCAAAAGATATTTTCAAAGATTTGACTCGCTTTTCTGGTTTAAAAAAAAGTAGAGGTTCAGGCAAACAAAAACTACTAGGCGGAACTGTTACTTTGATATCAGCTACCCCAAAAGATATTTTGACACGGTTAAATCTTTTACTGGTCACGCGACGTGCTGGTAACAATAGTTTAGATATAAGAAATGAAATAGTTCAACTAATTGATATTGCAGCAGCAAAAAATGTAATAACAAATGAACAAGAAAAAGGTTAACAGTAAAAAATAATTTAAATCAATTTACAAAATTAAAAATATTTACAATTTATACAATATACATAAAACACAAACAAAAATGAAAGAGTTGGAAAGACCGTTTGTTGTCAGTTCAACTGATGGAATCGCTGGATCAAAACCAGGTGATTTTACAATAAAACATATTCCAAATCTTATTTTGGATAAAAATAAAGAACATTATATTGCGCTTGATAAATTTGATGGTCATTATTCGTGGTATAACATCAATTCAACATACAATAATAATAAAATTAGTTATTCTCATGATGCTGGAAAAACCAACAATGTAATTACTTTTCCAGATGGAATTTATGATTATGATGATTTAAATAATCATATTGATAGTTCTATAAGAGCAAATTGTCATACAGTAGATGGTAAGACTCCTGGTATCAAATTAACTTTCAGTACTTCTAGATTTAGAGTATTTTTGTTGCTATCAACAGGGTATAGTGTTGATCTTAGAGGTACAGATAGAAACTTTAATGATATTATTGGGTTTACAAAAATTAATATAACAACATCTCAGTTTGGACAAGCATTACCCTACATAACAAATTCTGTTGATAATATAAAAATTAAAACATCGTTGATAAATGATTCTTTAGATGGTGGTGTGTCAACAGATGTTTTATATTCGTTTGACACGTCAGATATTTCACGTGCATTTCCTTTAAAATAGAACCAAGAAGAAGATTATACAATAAATTAAATACAAATATTATATCTTGCGTAAGGATATATATGACAGACGCAATAAATAGACCAATCGATTTCAACGAAGTACCAGTTAGTTTAACAGTTGTAATAAAATCAGTAGACAAGGAATGAACCAAGCGAAGAAGTATATTGGAATAAAATATGTCGCTCCACAAACTTCAGTTGATGGTGAAGGCTTGTTTGACATTTTTAAGTCAACAGGTATAAAAATTACATCACTTGCAACTTCAAAATTTTCTAAAGAAGTCGCCAAAAAAGCTGCTACAGCAGGTGTTGAAAAGTTTGGAATGTCTGGTGCAGAAACTCTTGGCAAAAGTGCTGCAGACAAAGTTGTAAATAAATTATCTGCTCCAAGTATCATTAAAGAAAACAAACCAACCCGAAATAGTGGAACCAAAATTGCAGTCAGCTTAAAGAAAGTAGACTATTTGCCTGCACAATCATCAGAAATTGAAAACCTAAAACAACAGCTGTCTCAATTTATGTAGGGAGATTAATTATTTAAAAAAAAATTTATTTCATTTGGACACTATCTATTTATATGCTATACAATTATCAACTGTACACGATTGTGTGTTCTCCATATTTGAAATGGCCATCTCCATCCCACCTGACTTCACTCAAACCAAGTAGCTGTACGTTTTGACATTCCATTTCCTGGAGGAGTAAGTGGAGTTTACCAAGCTGTTTCATGGTTCTTACATCCCATGTCGCAAGTTTTAGTGTGTTCTCGTCTCTCCCTTTTTTCGCGTATTATCTTGAAGAATTCCGCAGGTGTTGCTTCAAACGGGTATCAGCCACTCTCCTTCCAGGAGGGTTTGGGATAGCGGCTTCATTTTTCTCCATATTTGGTTCCACCTTGGCTGTCTCTGCCCCAGTAGCAGCGGGGCTACCTCGATCCCCGGGGGGCTCAGATGTTGGTAGCATGTTTGGTTTTGTTCGGTTTTGTTCCATTTTCTGTTCTTCGGCAAGTCCCAAGCCTTAGGGATTTGGGATAGTTTGCCATTGCTCTTCCCAGCAGCAGTGTTTTTACAAGGCAAGTGATCCCAACCGGTGTCCCTAAGGATTTTTCGCCTGGCATCGTTGCTGGCTCAGCCGTTGTCCCGAAGGAGCTTTCCGCCTATTCCAGCGGTTTCCACCACCTGCTTTACCATGGCTTCACCGTAACCCTGGAACGGGAGGCTTCAGGGGTGCTTCAACTTGCCTAAGGCTGCCCCGGGGATGCAGTTTAACGTATTGCCTAGGACAGAAATTATTCAAACCAAGTATAATTGAAGAAAATAAGCCAACTCCAAACAGTGGCGAAAAAACTGTAGACGTAATGAAAAAAGTATGCTCACCTGTTCAACCCAATGAAGTTGAATTATTAAAACAACAGTTAGTCCAATTTATTTTAGGCTCGTTTTCAATTAATTATTTTTCTATTTGTAAATTATTTTATTTGGACACTATTTATATATATGCTATACAATTATTAAAGTTGAAATAATGGAATGCAAACAAGCTGACTTTCTAGAAAGGTACGAGGAAGTTGTGTATGATCTTCAAAATCCAATTAAGCTTCCAGCAAATGGAGCATTTAAAAACAAAAATTTTATGTAAATTCAACTGGTGAGGTAACTGCTCCCAATGATTGGCATAATTCTTATATTGGAATTGATGTAAAAGTTAACAAGAAAGCAGATGGTACAACTTATGCCGCTGCTGATAATATCACTTTTGCATCAGATGCTTATTCAATCATCAGAGAGCTGAATGTAAAGTATGGAGGTGTTCAGGTTATTGATACACCAAATGTAAATGAAAGTGTTGCGATTAGAAAAAAGGCTGAATATTCAAGAGCTCATCTTGATCAAGCAACTTCTACATTATTTTATCCTGATAGTGGAACTGGTACTGCTAGTCGTACTGCAAATACTGGCTTGACTTCAAAAGCTGCACTTACTAATGCTGCTGGTGGTGATAATCTTATCGTGCCATTAAATAAGTATAGTTTCTTTGCTGCGTCACAAGATGTGGTTTATCCAACTGGTAAAATGGAGCTAAACATTACTCTTGAAAGAGATGAAAATGTCTTGTACAAAGATGCAGCAGCTGCTGAAGGTAGATATGTTGTTACAAAAATGAGACTCTGGGTTCCAAAAATGGAGTTGAATTCAGCTTGTATGAATAAATTTAGTTCAGAATTGACTGAAAAAAGAACGTGGGGATATTTGGCTGATAGAGTTGAAACATCACCAGTGTCTACGCTGCAAACTGGTACATTTGATATCTCAAGCAGTATTGAAAAACAAAGATTTGTTATGTTGTACGCAGTTGATTCAACAAAAGATGGCGACGTAACAAAAAATAGCTTTCATTATGACACATAATATTCCCGGTGGAAGACAAGTGACAAGAGCACAGTTGGAGCTAGGAAATGGTGTTTACTATCCACGGGTTAAACTTAATCCAAAAAATGAATTTACAAGAGTATACAAACGATTTATTGAATATCAAAGATTTATAAACGATGGTACGTCTGAAGGTAGCTGAATTGTTAGAACGTTGATTAAAGATCTTCTTTCAGCATTGTTCTTCGATTTAAAAGATCAGAGAAATGATATGATTGATGGAGCACATAAATTAAAGTTTTCATACACTCTTGATGGAGCACCAACAGCTTATGCAACAGCTTATGTGTAGAAAGCAGTAATTTTTTATGAGCCAAAATAACATCTGATCCTATTTCTTGCTCAGTTAAATTAACATTTTAAGAAGAAAAACTAATTTTACAAAAATAATTTTCCAAAAAAAAATTTTTGTATTTTTTTTATTTTTTTTCATTTTTTTACATTGAAAGCATTGGTTCATGCGTAATAGCATATTTATCCAACAAATGTTTCTGAATTCTTTTTATTGTCGAAGCATTATTTAATTCGTCTTCTTGTTTAAATATTATCAATTCTGCAATACCTCCAGCTAGTGGTGCTGTTACGCTGTTTGCGCTAATACTGCCTATTGCAAAATTTGTAGCACCAGAGTTTTCTTTTGCAGTAAAGCTTCTGAGCTTTTGTCCGTTGCACCATACTTGTGACCCGTCTGCACCTAATTGAGGTGACCATGTAGCTGTTACAACAATCCACTTGTTTATCTCGGTTGGGTTAGCTTTTGTTGGAAATGTTGAAATTGTTATATTATCACCACCATTGTATGATGCAGATTCTTTTTTTGCGTTGCTTACAATAAAGTTTTTACTATCATTCATACAAATAAAATGATCCCATCCTGGATTATCATTTCCAATAAGACCATTTTTACATCCAACGCCAGTGCTGTAAGCAGTCATTCTATAAACAACAGTTATCGACAGCGTTTTATCTCCACTCGATATTCTATCATTTGTGCCATCAAAGGTAAGATAGTTGTATTTGCCGTTAATTAATCCTGCTCCTGAAGTTGGTCTTTCTGCGTCAGAATATTTTACAATGTTTTTTCTTTCACCAAAACCTTGATACTGTAATGATTCAACATTTGTTCCTGATAAAACACCATATGTAGCAACTTTAGATGAACTGTTGTCAGATATTAACCAATGTCCAGCGGCACAATTTTTTATAAATTCATTTGACCAGCTGTGATAATTTCCATCCATCATAATAAGACTTCTAACAACTGCATCAACTAGCTTTATTTTACCAGAGCTATCTCTTTCAACCCCACCTAGAGGTAAAACTGGGGCTATAGTTGATCGTGCGATTGATAAATCGATTTTAATCTTATCATTACTATCTTTAACAAGTCCATTTTCTTCAACAATGTTAGCAACAAGAAAGTTTTTAACATGGTTAACCAAATAATCTTTACTAGTAGCACTTGTTCCAAATTTTGGTTGGTTTTGTAAACCAAATCTATTTTGATTGTCCATATTTATTCCACCACACACTGTTCCACCAGTCTTTTTATCTAAATATTTTAATGCAACGTCGTTGATAACAAAAGTTTGAGAAGTTGTAATTGATGTATCAACATATCCTTTGTTTGCTACAGCTCCGTCTGAATCACTGCTTGATGGTCCTACTACGTTTATGATTTTTTCACCTTCCGCATTGATATTTCCTACCCCATCTTTTTTAATCCAAGTTTCTACATATCCTTTGTTTGCCAAATTATTTGATGCTGTTGGTGTTGGTACATTAGTAACAACAAAATTTTTTAAGTCAAAATTTTTATCCACTTTTACACCAGTAATATCAAAGGGTAAACTATTTATTTTTGTTTCAACAACACCAACATCAACTTTAATTTCGTCTACTATTTTCGATGAAATTGAATTTTTTGCTCCTCCTGATGCACCTCCTCCAGTAATATTGTTTATAAAACCCATATTTTTTTACCCAAAATAGTTTATTATGTACCTTTCGTTCTTCTTATAGTTATTACGAGCAAACTTTTTTACTACTTTTAAATAATTATTTCGTTCAAACTCTTTTAAGAAATATAAGCAGTAATATCCGCATAAAACGCTGCTTTAATCTTGAAACTGGTTTGATTCATATTTATATAACTTATTAAATGTATAGCATAAGTTTATCAATTCTTGTGGTGGCTGCATTCTGAAACCATCGAAATAATTGACAAAGTCTGCTGTTATTTTTACGGCTACCCAATGTGTTCCTGGTCCTTCGGTGTTATCCAAATTTATGATAAAACATTGGTCTGGTATATTTTTTAATTTTGTTGGAATCTCATCTCGTGATAAAACTCCTTTAAAATTTTTGATTTTAAGTATTCAACCCAATTCATTATTTCAAAGTTTGATATTGGATGATTTATAAATTCTGGTCTACTTACAACAGAGCCCCCAACAAAGGCATTTGACTGAATGGGCTGTTTGGTCCTAAAAGAAGCCCCGATCCTGTTTTTTTATTTCCACTTAATAAATATTTCAAAGCTGGTATAACTGTACCCCCACTTTTAGTTGGTTGTGATTTGATTACTAAACCATTTCCTGATTGGGATACATCTATTTCACCACGATCAATTAGTGGCAGCAGTGATTCAAACATTTTCAACCTACCATCTCCCTGAGATCCACCAAGCAACTTTGCAATTAATGGTATTCCAATTCCCGCCAACAAAGTGCCAAGAAAGCCACCTTTTTGTCCGCGTCCTGTTTTTAAAACTAATCCGCTACCGCTTTTATATGAATTTACTAGCTTCTTTTGTTGTGCTAAAGGTAATAGTTGTTTGATTTGTTCCCTAATTTCTGGTGTATGTACTATCATTTTAACATGTTCTGGTGATAATTGATAAGATCCACCAACTGCTTTTTTAATGGCGGTCTCTCCTAAACCAGAAACTGCACCTGTTGCAAGTGGGGCTAAGATTTTTGGCAATATTTTTTTAGCAACACCGCTTACTATTCTAAACAAATTAATAATGCTTCCTCCGCTTGTTGCAAATTTTCTGAGTTGAGCTTTACTAATTTTAATATAAGCTCCTACACCTTTATTTTTTGCTTTTTCAAGCTTATTAATTTGAGATTGAGTAAGATTTACTGTTTCATCGCCACTCATAAGATTATTATATGTTAATCTAAGAGTTATTGGCGTTTTATGTTTCATTGCTTTTGCAACTGATTCGGCTTGTCCAGCCGTCAAGTTTACACTATAAGGGTGATAGATTGTTGACATTTTAGTAATTTTATTTTCAAACGAATGTATATTAGTATCTTGTATTTTATTTTTTAAAATAAATAAATTAAATTTTGACATTAGTATATACATTATTATAGTTGATAGCAAAATGTCAAATCTTGGTGCAATAAGAGAAATTCAAAAATACGTGGACTTCTTTTACGAAAGAACAAAGTCTGATTTTGATGACAACGTTAATCCTGCTACTATCAAGTCAGCATTAATTTATCAATATTTACTTGTAAAATATACAGGTAAAAAAGATAGTGTAAAAATATAATGAATTCGTATAATGGTGAAATTGGTTTAATTGGACCTGGTAATGGTAGAATAACACGTTGTTTAGAAGCATTATTTTCTCTATACTCATTTTGTCATGTTCATAGCTCATTTCATGATACTGATGGTCGATTTTACATTAGATATGGTTACGGCAGTGGCTATTGTTATTTATTTCACAATTTACCAAAATTTTCCAAAAAAAATTCATTGTTTGGAAATATTATTGGTTTGTTATTTTCCCTTTGTAAACAATTGGTTTAATTGTCAAAAGTATACTTATATTGATATACCTTTAATTTCTTATCCTTAGTTGTAAACCCATTGTATTCTATTTTTTCATGATAAATTTTTTTGTTTATTTTTCTGGTTAATTTAATATCTTGTTTGAGCGATTTTGGTAAATTTATACGAACTGTTTCTTTAGTTTCATCGTCTTTTAATCTTGCAATGCCACTTTCACCATATTTTGTGTCAAAGTAAAATACATCCCTTACGACATAAGTATGACCTACTTTTAGTGCAGCGTCAATATTTTTTGCTAATACTAAATCGTCTTCCATTATATCAAAATCTGCAACATAAGGAAAACCGGAGTGAAAACTATTGCTGTCTGATTTGAGATATAATGTTTTTTTTTATTTTTTTCTTTCCATTCACTCTTCCCTTTGAAACAATACATTCATCAATTTCTGACTCTTCAGATATCTTTTCTTTCAAACTTTTTGGTGTGTTTGTTTTTATTATAGCATCAGATGTATAATTTTGGTTGGCAGGACTTTGTTCTAAATATAAAACAAGTTTTTCACCATAATATCCAGCTGTTTTTTCTTTATCAAGAATCTTAAAGACGGCGTCAACGTCAAGCTTTGAAAACGGTACATATGATTGATGCATCTTTGAGTTTGGTGTGACTTTTTATTTTTACTCTGCTAGTAAACTTTGTAACTCTTATATACAGTAGTAAATTTAAAACTCTAAATGAAAAAATAAATAAATTGTGTTGTGGGGAAAAATGGTTTTCCTCTACTCGCGAGTGGAATGGTCGGGTCGTAAAGTGGAAAAAACCGGTTGAATCCAAAAAATGTCGACCACTCCCTACTTTCTAACTACTGACAGAGAAAGCAACCAGACAGGCGAACTGACAAACGCCCATGAAAATGATACTTCGTATCAGTAGCAACAGTTTTCTTCTACAAATGGCGACCATCTTGTTTTAGGGAGTTGTAGATTTTTGCTTGGCGCCAATATAAAAATAGGCAGTTTGATTGGCTGACCTGACAATGAGGAATCGTGCGAACAACCTTTGACTGTGTATTGGGCCCTGGTCGCACCAAAATATAACAAACATTTGGCAAATCTGATAATCGTAATTGAATTAAAAATCTTTTTCATGCTCACCAAACATTAAAAAAATTTAACAAGATTTTCGGTTCCACTGGCAGTTCCACCATGTCAACAAACATGATAGCACGTAATAAACCTGTCATTTGTGATAAAAACACAAGCATTTAATAAATAGCAGTGGCTCGGACATGAGTGGAAACTGCAGAGCGAGTCAAAAACAAATCGTGAAAGTAATAACTTGCAGGTCATTGATACTATCGACGGACAAGAAATAAGAGACAAATTGAAGGACTATGTGAACAATATAGTTGCTTAAACAGCATTTTTTTATCAACTACTTCGATAATTTACCCTGGAAACAGTGCTGGGGATCAGGAACCATGCAAACGACAGAGAACGGGGTGGAGCAAAGAGCAAACTACCTTTTTGCTCCAACCATGGGCCGACAGACAATCGTACATAAACGGTGCTTCCTCATAGAAGGCATGGAGAAAAGTGGCGTAGCAGTATAATGAAAGATTTGGACTACCTAGATCTTTGGAACAGCTGAAGAGAAAGGTGATTGTTTTCATCTGTTCTACCTGTTCTTCAACGAATCGTTGTTTGTAATTCTGCAATTTGCATATATCCGTTATAAAATTGCATTCATATTCTTTTAGATCAATTATCATATTGACAAGTACAAGGACGCGTTGTGACTGGAACAGGAATCAGTCTGGGGGCCACAGAAAAGACTATGAGTTCTTTAACATTCTAAACGATGTGCTTGGGAATAGAGACGTCGTTAATTTTCCATCTGTTTTCGACGTATGAACTGAAAATGGGCCTTAAGAGGGAATAATGTAATAATAATCACTTCCTTTTAGGTTGGCTTTTCGTCTAGCCAACTAATCAGCTATATTTTGGTGATAAGAGATCCGTGAGGAACTGTAGAATCGTAGCACAACGGGATAAATCGGCGATAGAAGTTGACTACACCAAGGAATTCGCAAAGCTTGCGAAAAGAATTCGGTGGCGGAAAATATCTAATTGCTTTGACTTTATCGGGCAGGGGTGAAATTCCCTCAGCTGATATTTGATGTCCAAGAAAATCCAGAAAGGAGGCGCCGAAAATGCCTTTGGCAGGGTTAATGACGATACCATATGCGGATAAATGAGTGAAAAGGGCGTCGAAGTGCTGCAAGTGCTGAGTGACAGAGGAGCTGGCGATTAGCAAATCGTCGATGTATGCGTAAACGAAATGAAAACCAAGAAGTACTTCGTCGATAAAATGTTGAAATGTCTGAGCTGCATTACGAAGTCCGAAAGGCATTCGTATGAACTCAAACAAACCGAAAGGAGTGTTGATGGCAGTCTTTGGGACATCGCTTGGATTGACAGGTATTTGATGGTAGGTGCGGACAAGATCGATCTTGGAAAAATAGTAGCACCGCGGAGATTGGCAGAGAAATCGTGGATATAAGGAATGGGATAGGATCAGGCATGGTTATTTTGTTGAGAGCTCGGTAGCCACCACATGGACGCCAGTCACCAGGTGTGGGTTTGGGTACCATGTGGAGTGGAGAGCTCCAACGACTTTCGGATTGGCGAATAATTCGAAGGTGCAACATATGCTCGAATTCTGCTTTTGCAATAGCAAGGCGACCAGGAGCGAGACGTCTGCGTCGACAAAAAACGGGAGGACCATTAGTGCGGGTGTGATGGGTTACGGTGTGCTTCACAGGAGTGTCGATGTAACTACAGGGACGAGACAATTCAGGAAATTTTGAAAGAAGTAGTTGGTAGGGAGAATCGGGATTCGGAATGGAAAATATAGGACATGGCGATGGATCTGAACAATGAATGCCAGAGATGGAAAGATTGGTAGTGGTGTGGATTAATTGCTGGTGACGAAAATCAACCTTCAGGGCAAAAGCAGCGAGAAAATCGGCACCAATAATCGGAAATGGTACTGCAGCAATTAATAAAATCTTTAGGAATCACCAGTTTCAAGGTGTGCGTATGAAACTGGTCCTAAAAAGCTGCTGTTCGATCAACCCACATGGACGATTCTTGCCTTGTAGTCTTGTTTAACGTGCAGAGAACACGGAGTCAGAGAGACGACGATTAGTGCTGTTGTGCTTGAATGACTGACTAACTAACTTATTGAAATTCAATACATGTTTATATAGGCGAATAAGAAAGAGCTAAAATTACCAAACTCATCGAGTAAGAAGAATAGGAGCGGAAGGGTTGGTTGTGAATGACGGTGTGAATGACACAAGTAGATGGATAGGTGATGAATTGGTGGAAATTATGACAGGAAATAACAATTGATTGGATGAATAGAATTGTATTGTTAAGCAAGGTGGTAATGACGGCATAGATAGCGAATATGAGGGTAAGAATGCTGAGTCACTACAAATCCATCGGTACGTACGGCAAAGTCCGATATCGAACGTCATAGATTTTTGACCGTACGTAGAAATGGGCGATTTGTTGACTGCTTACAGAGTGTGAGACGATGCTGAACGACGTTTCTCAGAAGGTAAAGGAGATGGAACACTCACCTCAGCGCCTGTATCTACCAAGAACCGTGTACCAGAAGTGCGATCAGTAATGTAAAAGAGACGACCTGGACGGGAGATACCAATGGGACTTGCCGCCGCTAGTCGCTGGCTTGGCAGTTTTCCGACTGTCGGCTGGAGTTAGTGGATGAGGCGAAGGAACATGGCTTTGTACATCTTCGGGTTGCTGAATGGAAACGTCGATGATACTAACACACGCGAGGGAAATCATCAGATCGTGCAGGAGCAGGGCTGCTTCCAAGCGAGCGAGAACGAGAATCCACGCGAGATCGGGGATTAGAACGAGGTTGGCGGACAAGTGTGGCTAACTGGCCAGTCAGGCTGGCGATTTGATTCGAAGATCTACGATTTCTGGAGCTGTGGAGGAGGTAGGTGGAGACGTTGAAATTGAGGCCAGGGCAGGCTGTGAAGGAGCGATGTCAAGAATTTTGTCGGCGAGTTGGGAGAGACTTTCGAGAGACGTCATGTCAGCGGAAGCCAAAACAACTTGTAGGTTCGTTGGCAATCGCAGGAGAAAAAGTTGCTTCATGATGCCTTACTCTAAGTGTTTGTCAACGAGTAACTGCTGCATGCGTCGCAACAGTTGGGAGGGTTTCCGGTCGCCGAGCTCTTCCAATATCAAGAGCTGTCGTAAATGCTTCTGTTCCGAGACGGAGGTACGCTTTATCAGCTCCGCCTTTATAACATCATAGGGTTGATTGATCGGAGGCGAAAGTAGGAGGTCCCGGATTTCTTGGGCAATCTCAGGTTGCAAGGACAAGACGGCGTAGGCAAACTGCATGGCTTGCGAGGTGATGTTGCTCGTGAGAAATTGTGCCTCTACCTGTGCGAACCACACGACCGGATCGTTCGACCAAAACTGGAGGCCATTTTAGAGCAACGGTGTGAACCACGGGAGATTGAGCGATCGGCGTAGATGGCGATGAAGCAATAGACGGTGTCGGTGGATCAAAGCGAAATAGCCAAAAATATTGGAATAAAAAATAGCGAGATGTAAAATAAGGGAAAAAAACTGCAAATATATCTGAGAATCTTTGAACGTGGCGTCCGACTCAGGCTTGCAGTAGTTCACAGTTGTTGTCAACAATTTAGTCGTGTTCACCAATTTAGGCGTGGTCACCAATTGAGGCGTAGTCACCAAAATTAATAGAATGTTTGGTTCATGTTTTACTAGTAAGACTTCGCTTGAACATTAACTGCATCGCCAACGTATATGTTCAAAAAGGAAGGGCAAAAGAAAGATCACCACGTTTTGTGCGTCCATTCGTCTTCTCGCAAAATTCCAACTAATCATCTAAAAGTCGCTAAACTTGTTAATTGAATTGATACCAGAAGGAAAAGAAAAGAGACCGATCATTATATATGTGCACAATAGATTTTAAAGGTGCTGGGAGGAAGATAGAAAATTCGGGTTAGTGTTCAATACAGGATTTTACATCAAGAGAAACTGTCATTAATGAAAATATCAAAAGAACAGGTCCCAGGAGAGGTCATTGAAGAAGGCCAATTTCTATTTCTACGCGATTCTATTTGCACTAGAGCACACTTTACAACTAATTTGTTTAGGACCCACGAGGCCACCAGGTAGTAGTCGCAACATTTCTTGACTAATACCATCTGCAACAAGTATTGAAATAAGAGTTTGCTAAAACAGTCCTGCCGAACGCTTGGGGATAGCCAAACGAGCCAGTTGAATCACCTATCCGGTGCAAGCTGGAAATTGACTGTTTATCAGCGAGGAGCCGTTTGATAGGTCCACGGCACTCAGCAAGTCCTTGCAACGTCACACAACATTTTAAGTCACTTAATAGCCACGAGGAATGCACTTCAATTTAAAAGCTCGCGAATGTGACATCAACGTCATTCGATCAAGCTGTGATCAGAGAGGGACCGATGTCATTTTTGAACTATTGGTTTCAGGTTTTGTAGCTTAGATCTTACAAAGATGGATCGTCTTGTTAGTTTTCAGCGAAATCTTGTTCTCCCTGACGAACCAGGAAAAACGTGAAGTGGATAAGTTAAGCCACTTTTTCTCAACCACCATTTCGCATTGTGATGCATCTTGCCTACATAACAGCCAAATATATGCACTTGGTCAAAAAACCATTTTAGTTTTCTTTTGATAGTTTAACGATACTATTTATAACTAAGGCTTTGCTGGTGCTCATTCCTTCAATATTTTGTTTCTGTATCAATTTTTTAACTCGATTGATTAATAGATAAGGGAAAATCGCTGTAATAACGCCCAATTTTAGAAGAATTTCACACGTCATCTCTCTTCAAAGAGCAACAATGTGGCATTTTCATGCCGTTTAAGCTTTCCTAATTTCATTATCAGGAAATTAGGAATTCACGTTATTAGATTAGGTTATAATTATGGCAGGTCTTCAGGTTATTCTCTCTGCGTAAATATACTGCAGCAGATCAAAGATGCTTTACATTGTTCTTACAAGAACTGGAGCGATTCACAAGGGGGCTTGAAGAAGATACTGCAAAAACCGTGCAGACGCTGGTCCATATACGACATTAATTAACAGTCAGTACAGAGATATGTCAACGAAAAGCAGATTAGAAATACAAAACTAGTCTGACTTAGAATGTTGCGTGGTCTCAAACTCCTTCTTAGTGCATTTCCTGATAATTCTTGCAAAATTCCACAAGTAAATCATCATCACAAGCCTTAGAGGGCCCATTAGCAATACCTTTAATGACAAAACGATGAGAATTATGAGCATTACGAAAATCAGCTGCTTTTAAGAACAGTGAAATTTAACATGATCAGACATACGTTTAAAAATGGGCGTTAATTCTCCAACACTTTCCCTACCCACTCTGACACGGCCAGAAAATGGCATGAAATAGCATCCAAATGCAAAATGGAATTAATACATAAAATTTTCGAAACCTGGAATGCAAAACTTGCCGAAGGTGAACGAAGATATTCATGATTGCAGTTGGCTTTCAAGTGATTATTTAATTTTCTTAATCTGAATTGAACGAGTGACGTTCCCTTGTTTTCAGGAGAAAATAACAACCCTTCCCCTGGATGATGATCGAAGAAGAAGCCAAAGTGCAAAGGAGCCTCCTTTTAAAGGGTGAACGCGTTGAAACACAAGTGATTGGTCAATCAAGACGTGGGAATATCAGGTGACTTTTAACAAGCTCGAAGCACATGGCCCAGTCATCAAATCAAATAGCATGAATGCCGATACTCATAGCGAGAGAAACAAATAAACAGACGTTAGCAGTATATCTATATCACTCGAAGAACAGTTTTCGAATAACCTTATCTAGAAATAGACCTGAATCAGACTATAGCAACCCACCTGGACTATGACCTCAGACAGGGATGATGCAGGAGCCGCTCCACATGTCAACGTGTTCATAGCAAAACCATCGCTACCACAGTAGATTAAGTACTGACGATTCTGAGAGGAAATTTGCAGGATTGCTTAAATTTCACGGACGACAATAGAGAATGAATCTCATTTGAATCAAAAATGAGAAAATCCAGGTTCAAGTTTATTTTTGAAAGGAAGGAAAGGGATTAGTGGAATGTTCCATTGACGTCTCAACAGTATTGCAACTACTTTTGAGACCTACGTTGCTTCATTGAATATTACAAAAAATTATACCAACCTTCACTCCTACCTTGACTGTGCAAATAAATTAAGGCAAAAAGAATTACGTGTATTCGCCGTAGTTAATAAGATGCATTAAACTGCTAGGTGCGTTCAACGGCATGAGACTAAGATACCTTGATTCCCTCGATGATAACTTTTGAAACTTGATCTGCAGAGAAGAGACCTGCAGTCTCTGAGATTTGCCGCGTTGCCTCAGGCTATGACGTAGAAAGAGATTCAAATTAAGCCAGAAAGTTTCAGTGAATAATGATTCAAGCTAGTCAGGCATTGCTCTTCCTTAATGGAGTCACAGTAGAACGGCATGATACAGTCGATCTATTAACTTTGTGATCTGCTCATTTCTATAAAACAAATTGCTACGAATTTCGGGCGATGCTTTTACAATAACCTTCCTGATTTATACGGACTTAGCACCTGCTCAAAATGACACCAGCCTTTTACTTCCAAAAGCTGAGCTTATAAGAGCAGCGTGTTGAAATAGAGTGCCAATAAAGCATACAATAAATACCTTAAATTGGTTTTCATTTTCAAATCCCGGGGTATCCGTATCAGGAGGAAACACAATCGATACTCCCACTTCATGTGGCTTCAACTAACAAAGTAAATGTAGAAAAGACATCGATGAAAGCTACCACATGCTTAATAACGAATCTCAAAAATTAATGCAATCTCTTGACTTATCCATATTGGCAACAAGCATTCTTAAGGTCAATCGAACAATGAACACGACGAGTCACTATGAGAACTGGGTTTGGAATTGAAATTGTGTAGGTACGTACAGCTAAGGATTTCATTTTGACCTATTATTGGACGAAGGAAACCAACGATGCGATCAGCTAGGTATTTTAGATAAAAGCATTTGTCATAATGATAAAGAAGAGAACCGAGAAGAATTCACAAGAAAACTGAAATTATCTAAACGTTAACAATGGTAGCAGAGACAGTTTTGCATTTTTTAACAGCGAGCTTGCTGGTTGGCTACAGCTCCACCGCACGGAAACAGAAAAGATCCGTTTCATCCTGGCTTCTTAATAGGTATGTAGAAAACAATTGTACAAACTCTTTATAACGATAGGATACCTTGCCCTTTAAGTGAGTTATGTTAGGGAAATACCATTGCAAAGCCCCAATCAGGAAGAAAGAAGAAAGTGATAGACTAAGAGGAGAGGGAGATAAGCTCAAGTTTATTGATCTTAGATTTGAAAGTTGCAGGATTCAAGAAAGAAGAAAAGGAAAGACGCTCCATAAATTCATGTTAGTTAGAAGCCTAAACTTAAACTTTGGGGGCTCAAATGATTGGACCATATGGCAAGAATAAAGCCCTGTTTAAACTACAACTTTTAACCCGGGTTAAGCTCAACTTGGGTTCAACCCGGGTTCAACCCACTTTCGTTTACACTGCATTCATTACGAAGTGTAGTGTAAACGCAAAATTCGGTTGATCCCGGGTTAACGTAGCTCCGCATGCGCTTCGTGGCGATTGGAGCAAATATGCAACTTTCAAAATAGCGGGTACTAATGATCAGAATTTTCCGTTTGGAATGGCCTTTTCGAGGCAGGTGTTTTTGTTGAAGATTGTTACGATGTTGGTTTACCAGACCTTGAAGCTTGGCTATATGAGACGAAGAATATGATAGGAGAGATGGTTCTGTTGAACCCAGCCAGGTTGGCTGCATTTACACTACCAAATTCCTAACCTAGGTTAGCGTTAACCCAGGTTCAACCCTGGTTGAAAGTTGTAGTGTAAATAGGGCTTAAGAGGGGGCTTGGCCTCAAAGGCATTAAGCAATGGGTTTTTGCTGGACTCGTCCTACTGAATACTGGTAGAAAAAATCAATTTCAAGATTGCCTTCCCAGTTGGTGTAATAATAACTCAATCGACATGGAAGCCGGAACACAAAGTTCAAGCAATTTTCGTCTTTCTGGGAAACATTCCTCATTCTGCTGTTACCTTAAGATATTTGTTAGAAATTTCTTATACGGCGACTTATCGATACGATTGACAACAAACGAATGGCCTAACCGAACAGAACGATGGAATATAATACAAAGGGGAATGCGCAGGAGGACGGGGGCACATAACATAACACTGCTACGAAAAATCTTGTGTCCCGATTTAGAAATGAAGAACGTAAAGTTCTTCTCTCACCATTTTTTGGGGAATAGGGCGACCCAATTTCCGTCTCTTTGCCTTTGGGTTACGCAGCTGTGCAAACATATTGACTGCTACAATTGGGAGCTGGCCGTCTTGCAGCACTGTGCATTTAACTCCCATGGTCTTTCCCAAACTGCTTCATGCAATGCTTGAGAATAGCATACATTCTTTTTCAAGTCTTCGGTATAACTTTACCGGGACCTCAAGCCTCTATTTGTCACATACAAAGCGATCATTTGACGAATGGGCCATGGATGAGATACATGTGCGTAACGAGAGGGCGTTGATTAGTCAAGAAGATGAGAGGATCAACAAAAAATATCTGAGCCCCATCCATCACTTGGAAATAGTCGACATCCTTCATGTTAGCTTTATTGTTGAGGCCTAAAAAGGGTGTGCTTCGCATATCTAACACACTCAAGCATATGCATCCAGAACACAACTTGTTATTGAGTCCAATCAACAAGCTTTCAATTCTGAAAGACCGGCCTCACAGCACCTGTGCAAGTACCCCATACGTTTGCGACATACCTTGCTAAATTTCTAACCATTGAATAAATATATTTTGGCATGCAAACTAAGGCTGTCTTACTCTTATAACCATTCATGCATGCATTCGGAAATTTTTCCTTTAAACTTAAAAAAAGCTAAGTTTTCAACACCCTTACATCTACATGTGAATATAGTAACAGCCTTTCCCCATTAGAGGTATTTAACAAATAAAAGGTCGTGAGAGGACTTATCATGGACCAGATCTGTTAATAATCAATTTCAATACCTCAGCATATAAAGATTCGGCAAGTCCTCTCAGTGCATATTTCGAAGCAGAGTAGGCAGTATAGCCGTACAAACCAAGCTAAAAATTAATATCATCACTATTATCCACAAGTAACCAAGTGATTAGGTACGGCGGTGCAAAAAACTACTACAGTCTTCATAAATGAATTCAAAAGGTATGCATCAAATATTACTGCATATGTTGACAAATTGCTTAAATTCTCACCTTATGAATAACAGGACAACTAAAATACGGCACTACCATAAACAAATTTCCAATTTAGAAATTTGAAAAAAGTTGCTAAATTACCTGACCTCCTATTGATGAGACAAATACAATATGTCCTTTGGACCTTCTTATCATATCATTCACCACACACTTTGTCATGTTAACACTGCCAAAGTAGTTTGTATCCATCATAACCTGAAATCACAATATCAAGTTATCAAGATTGTATTGGTTTTTCTCTGAACATCAATATCTGAAGTTTTTGATGGCTTGCTTTACCTTGAAATCGGCTGCATCCATGTCCACAAAAGTTCCACATGAAGCAAAACCAGCACAGTTGATGAGTATATCAACTGGGCCATTGCATTCACAAGCCTAGAAAATAAGTATTTTGGGCTGCTATAAATGAAAATGAAATATGAAAGGTTTGCTAGTGAATGTTGAATTTAATTAGTAGATAATAACAACAAAAATCGACAAAGAAGAGGCATAAAACACTGCCAATGTGGACACTAGGATCTGAAATTGAATAAGTTACCAATTTAACATTTAAGATAAAAGCACAAAACACGTTTTTGCATTCATTCGTTGGCGCAACTATTGCAAAAATAGATCCTAGCTAATGCGCAAGGTGACATACAAAGAATTAAAAGAATCTTTAGCTTTCAATTGGCTCTCTCGAAATTCAATGTCACCTCATTATATGACTGCTTCACATATGATAGTTCTTTTGTTAAGTCAACAGATACTATGGAAATCTAAAAAAACAAAGAGTCTCAACAGATTTAGATTAATTTCACAAAAGCAATGTTCAAATCTGAAAATATTTCAAAATACAGCATTACCAAGCTATCAAAAGTTGATAGGTATTGTGACAGATGGTCTGCACTTCAGCTTTTCTGCTGGATAATGTTACTGTGACTCTAGCAGTTTTTCATCAGAACCCTTTCAAATTCATCCTACTCTAACCTTTCTCCCTAAAGAATATTGTTTTCATAACAATTGAACAATTGAATATACATATATAAAAAACTTGGATTACACAAAAGCAGTCTTTTGTTGCATAAAGGTGACTGCAGTGGCAGGCTGGAGAGCAGAAGGATCAAGAGGATATAGAAACATATGAATTGGCAGCCATTTTGGTAGATTACTGAATTGCACTTTTAAAATTGCATTAATAGCAATTCATAACTTCTCTTAGCTTAAAAATTAAGAAAATAAGGGACATTTTTGTATTGGCTGATTGGCTTAACCTCTTACTTTCTTTTCTTACCAAAAAAAGTTAGGATAAACTTGTACTGCACAGGTTTAACTATAATTGGTGGGAATTAATAAAACTGTTATGGAGAAGAAGAGTTCAGGTAAGTTTGATCAGATCAAGAATGAAATGCTAGGCACTGAATCAGGATGGAGGCTTGGCAATGGTGGGAGAGGCTGCAGCAGGTGGGATTTCAGGTTGAGAGGAGACGTGAAGACAAACCACTTGACAGATTGCAAAAAAGAAATGCAAAGAAGCAAAGGAATGTGAGATTGGAAAACTTGGTTAGTGTACAAATATGGATGAATGACCAGCATACCACTATGGATAACCAGATACCATTTCAGTGAAATGAAGAAAAATGTAATGTTATATCGTGATAGAGAATCGCAGAGAGAAAAGGTCTTAGTAACTTTCAACATAACTTTGAGTAATTTAACGATACCCTCGGATACAAACACAGGTGTGAGAAATCAATTAGGCGTAAAATGGAACAATAACACAGCACAATGGAACAAAAATAACACGGTACAACATATCAAGTCACAAATCTAAAAGAAAGCTTTAGACAAATCGGTTCAAGATACCGTCTACCAATAAAAAATATGAAATCAAATTTGATAGTTTAAGAGAAACAAGAAATATCCCAAGCATGTTGTGGCAAGTTTGGGAACATCTGAAAAGCAAACCAACCAAGTGTGGATGAACAAAGTCAAATCTCTGAGGGGACAGTGGCACTAGGTAGATGCAGTTGTTCGACCCTGAAGAAGGCAATTAAATTTTATTGACAGTATCAAACGTTCAGATGCAGAAAATTTTGAATGCGAGAAGGAAGAGGATAAAGAAGACTCTCTGAGCAATGCAACTGGTATTTATACTAGAAACTGGAAGAATGCTGCACAGTTTGGTTTTTTTTTTTTATTTTTTTAGTGGGTTATGTTGAGGAAAGGCCATGGTGACCTATACAAAGCCCCAACAAAGGAAGAAAGAAGAAAGCGAGCAGCTAAGAGGATAGAGAGATAAGATCAAGTTTATTGATCTTAGATTTGAAAGATGGCAAGTTGCAGGACTGAGGAAAGCAAGAAGAAGGCAAGACGTTCCATAAGTTGCATGTTCTTGGGATCAATGATGATTTGTGAGATAGAGTTTGTGGATTAGGCAGTGAAACTTGGAAAGGGTGTGAATGAGTTGAGCTTCTGGTGGTCCTGACACACCTCAGAGGAACTGGAATAATATCCCTGATCTCCTGAGAACAATGTCCGTTAAAGTATCTGTAAAAGATGGAAATATCTCCAACTAAACGACGATGAGAAAGAGGTTGGAGCGATTTGGTGAGGTTAGGATTATTGATGAGACGAATGGCTTTGGACTGGACTTTGTCGAGAAGACAGAGAGTAGATTTTGGAGCACCACCCCAGACGTGGGAGCAGTACTCTAAAGAAGGACGGATTTTGGACTTGTATATAGATAGAAGGTGAGAAGATGAGAAAAACCCACGGGCTCTGGCGAGGAAACCGAGCTTTTGAGATGCATGTTTAGCAAGGGAATGGATGTGAGTTTTCCAAGTGAGATTAGATGAAAGAGAAAGCAGTTCGTGGTTGGAAGATTAAAAAAGTGCAAACAATCTAAAAGATGTATAGAAAGTCAACTTGTGACAGCAACTGAAGAACTGGTATTAAGAAATGGCACATAATGAGGAAACCTTTGATCGATGTATGACAACAAACCATAGACCAGCAATACTGTCTGGCAAAATAGTATATAATACATTTATAAAATAACAAGATGAATATTTATACAGGATTTACACTTCAGCTGTAGCTCTCAAAAAGCTATGTCATGTGCATTATAATTTTGCCGCAAATCAACATACGGCAAAACAGGCTCCACTTAGATACACTTGGATAGACTCCACTCCACTATAACTGCACGAAAAAATAAACAAGCAATACCTTTTGGTTGCTATCTTTCTTTGATTCTTCTAAAGCTACAACTGCATGCACAAGTTTGATCTAAAGCACAAAGTATAACCATGACAGTTAATAAATCTGGTGGACTTCAAGCACAATCTCCCTTGCTCCCAACGGTGCCAAAATTTAGTGGCTAAGTGTGTGAACTTGTAGTGTAATGGTTCTTAGCTCAAATCTTCCACTAGTCACAACAAAACACCATCAGTGAGGCGAACAGCAGGAGAGGGCTGTAGAAAATCTACTTTCCTAGAAAAACCTGGAGCCCTATTTCTGATTTCTGCCCAGCTAAAATTGAGGAAGCTATTTGGGCTCCAATGCCAGCGTATCAGTTCAGTTCCCTGGTTAAACTGGTAAACTGTTTGATTACCTTGCCGCAGCCATAACAAAATTTTTCAATTTGAGAGGCAGTGAAGTTCATGAATGCATTACAACTTTCACGAAGGGTGGTCCTGACGATGGTGGTCATGATGGTCATCACTGTTTGAATGGTAACACAGAGAATGTTCAATGTAGGAAGATTTCAAATAGGAATAGATTATGTGATGAGAGCCATGAGACCATCAAAATATGGGAACTATGCAAATGGCAATTGATTTGTAGTAATCACTCAAAACTAATGAAAATGCCATTAGTTGTGATGATATCATAATAAAAATCATTACGGTGTCCCAATTGAATACACTTTTTTTTTTAGTGGGTTATGTTGAGGAAAGGCCATGGTGGCCTATGCAAAGCCCCAACAAAGTTAGAAAGAAAGCGAGCAGCTAAGAGGATAGAGAGATACTACACCTATATACACATGAAACTACAGTTATGCCAATTATTGCCACCGTCCACTCAGAAAAAATAACAGAATTATTCCAGGAGGCTCCAGATGTTCATAAAAATCACTTGTGTACCCATAACTACTTGCTAGAAGAGGAAAATTGAATTGTTCTTAAAAAATACAAAGACAGCAACCAAGGTAATCACTTGTGAAAATTTAGAAATAAAGAGGATAGAGGCATCGTTTGGAAGTAGAATAAAGTTTTTGCAAAAGATACCTTGCTTCTTCCAATAAGGGTTACATTTGCTCCTTGAGTTACAAAGCATTTTGCTAATGACAATCCAATGCCGCTACTCCCTCCTGTTATCTGTGATCAAATAGAAGTTAAAAAGCACCCATTAACCATGCAGCTTGGGGTTCTTCAAGCATTTAAATACTATTGACATCTCTTTAACTACAGAGATGCTAGCGTAAAATCGTACAACTTGAAATATTAATTTTTAAGTTGTCACGATACTTTGCAATTTAGTCCACAAGACTAGATTTTAACACTGCCAGAGAAATGTGCTCAGTGCAATGCCATGCAATATTCACTATCAAACCTTTTTTACTAAAGAATCAAATGCTTGCAGACCCTTACGTAAATACGGGTTATTGTGCAACCTAGCGAATGGGGAATGCCATAAAAACAATACTAAGGTTCGACTGGATGTTTGGGACTGACAGTGACCAATCAAACGTAAAACCGTTGGTCGGTAAGAAAGCTTGCAACTTTCAATCAGTAACAATTCACTAGTAGTTCCATTACTTTGTCATTTCATTTCAAAGCACCTGAAACGCTTTTCGTAGTACTGATAGAATGCTTCTGTCCAAGATCTCCCCAACACAAATCTGACGCCAAGTCATGACCCTCTTATAATTCGAAAGACAAGGAGAAGTCTTGACGATACGGAATAAAATAACAGATTCGGTAGCATCTGGGACAGCCTGATAATTTTGCAAAAATTGTCTACTCTTCGGTATTGAAATAGACTATCATGGAAGAGGTATTACGACGAAGGACAAATTATTTGCGACAAGCTCTTTTACCATGACATGACTGTCCTTCAAATCAATTCTCGTATTGACTTTGATACCTCTGATAATCCAATCTAATGTACACAGGATGCAAATAACAAACAAAGCTGCTAATAAAACGTAAAACAACATCTTCAGCTTGAGCTTTAAGGAGTAGCCTAAATGAGACCGTTCACCATTACGAAGGTTGGGAACGGAGCAATGGTTGGTGTTGCTCAGACTACTATAGAGCACTCCGGCCGACACGGCAGACTCAAATTTCGGGTGACAGGGCAAAAGTAAAATTCCGCTTTTAACGCACCGCAAGCAACAAACAAAGGTAGCAGTCAAACCTATAACACTCTTTTCCTCTTATTTAAGTAATTTTCGCATCTTTTCAGCGCGTAGAAGCCATCTAATTGCAAGTTGTTTACCGATAGACTAGGCCTAATCAAAAAAGTTTCCGCCATTATCAATTTCACCCACGTTCCGCAGTTTACTGCAGCCACTTGTCTCAGATGCAGTTGTTGTCGTGTTGTCTGTCCATAGCAGACGACGTTTTTCAAGCCCTCGCTCGTTAAATGTCGCTGGATTTGCGGGCATCATCTCAAACTTTTGCCAAATAAGCATTGGAAAAACTCTGCAGAAGGATATGTGGTAGTTACAAGGGCAACTTTCTTCCGAATATTATCGGAGTAATTCTCGTGAGGAGAACAGGACCACATCGTCCATATTGCCATTGTTTCTCCATCAGCGAACACTACATGTACCCCCGACCTTGACATGTGGCGAGCTTCGGCAATTCGTGAAGATATTGCTAGTCGTCTCTCTCCTTTCTGTTGTGGTCGCCGTTCGCTCGTGGAAAAGGCAAAACTATAACAATGAAATTATTGAAGGAAGTTTTCATGAAAATGAGTGACAAAAAACTGATCAAAATTTTTATAGAATTGATAAAGTAATCAAGAAAGATTATAAGGAAAAATTAGCTTCTGATATTTGCTTACCGCCACATTCATCTTTCATCTTGCCAATTACCTTTTTGTTGCAACCAGTTTTAATTCCTGATGGATGATTTTTTGCATAGTTGCTTGTATCAAATTTTTCCTCTACATCGTTAGTCTTGATAGAAGTCTTCTGTCTTTATTTCGTAAGCTAAAGAGTCAGTATCTGTAAACAGCAACTTTTGTTTTTGCCCATACTTTTTTACAATGTATTTGTAATGAAAGTCGTACATGAGCGTTTCACTTCAATCTAAAATACAAAATCCAACATAAATTGGTTTGTCAAATTTTATTTTTTTCCGCTTCATGTAAACTGCTGCTAAATTTTTGCAAAATATTGTTCTTCCTTCAAATGTTGGCTTTGATACCAACTTTTCTGCTTGTTTTTCTTCATTTACAAGTCTTATATCAACTTGGTTTCTTATGTTTTCCATAGTCTTTCCAAATACCGAATTATTCATCAACTTGAAGAAATCCTTTATTCCGACATGGAATAAAACTAGAAGGATTGAGCCTTCACTTCATGTAGATGAATTGCATTTACTCCAATGAAATGCAAGGGGGCAGCAAGGGGTTATTCCGTTTGCTAAAAAAACTAGAATACTATGGTTTCAGATGAATCGTATATTCCTGGTTTCAATAATATCTATCGAATAGAACTCAAGTTGTTACAATTAACGGTATGAATGCAAATGAGCTGGCTATCAACTGTGGTGTCCCACAAGGTAGTGTACTTTGGCCACTACTGTTCTTAATTCATATAAAAGACATTTAAAAATCTTCCCAGATTCTTCAGTCTAGATTATTCGCAGATGACACAAGCATTTTACTAGCTAAGAAAAATCTTGATGTTTTAGAACAAGTTGTAAATTCTGAAGTAGAAAAGGTATCTGCATGGCTTTTGGCCAATAGGTTATCCCTAAATGTGTCCAAATCTAATTTCTTGCTTGTAAGTTCTCGTAAAACTGATAGAAACATCAAATTAAATATTGATAACAGAGAACTAAAACAATAAAATTATACAAAATATCATTGATAACAAATCAAATATGAAATTACATATAAAACAAATAAATTTAAAATTATCCAAAGGAATTGGTGTTCTTTATAAGTTAAGACATCTGGTGCCAAAACAGTCTCTTAAAAGTTTATACTCCTCTTTCATTAATTCCCATGTTCTCTATGGTATATTGAACTGGGGTTGTGCTAGTAAAACTATCCTGGAACCTTTGAAACGTAACTTACGTAATGCAGTTAGGATTATTGACTCTGCAAACTGCACTGCACATAGTGAACCCATCTTTAAACGCCTAAAAATTTTAATTTCGACAAACTTTACATGCTTGAGCCAGAAAAAATGATCTTCCAAATTAATAATAGCGCTAGCAATAAGTTTCTTCAAGACGAATATATGAAAACAAAAAATTTACGCAAGTATAACATAAGACAGTCTTCATCTGAAGGGTTTTCTCTTCCATCTATCCGTACAAACTACAAGAAGGTTTCTTACTTTTGATGGAATTAAACTCTGGAATTCCCTAATTCTATCTAAAAGCGGTGAAATAATCAAGGAATTCTACTGCCCTGTCAAACGGAATAACCCCTTGCTGCCCCCTTGCATTTCATTGGAGTAAATGCAATTCATCTACATGAAGTGAAGGCTCAATCCTTCTAGTTTTTATTCCATGTCGGATTTTGCCTTTTCCACGAGCGAACGGCGACCACAACAAAAAGGAGAGAGACGACTAGCAATATCTTCACGAATTGCCGAAGCTCGCCCCATGTCAAGGTCGGGGGTACATGTAGTGTACACCGGTGGAGAAACAATGGCAATATGGACGATGTGGTCCTGTTCTCCTCACGAGAATTACTCCGATGATATTCGGAAGAAAGTTGCCCTTGTAACTACCACATATCCTTCTGCAGAGTTTTTCCAATGCTTATTTGGCAAAAATTTGAGAGGATGCCCGCAAATCCAGCGACATTTAACGAGCGAAGGCTTGCAAAACGTCATCTGCTATGGACAGTCAACACGACAACAACTGCATCTGAGACAAGTGGCTGTAGCAAATAGCGGAATGTCGGGGAAATTTTTTTTTATCATATTATTTATCCACAAATTAACCCTTCAGCAAACTAAAATAACAAAAACATCAAATTTAGCTGATAAAAGCTTGATAATAAAACTGCATCCTACAATACATATATATTGCTGTTCTTCCAGGGGGTTGTGTTTTAGAGTCTAGCTCTTTAGATGAGCATTAAGGTGTTTTTTACAACGATCTAGAGACAGTAGTTCACGGATTTCAGCAGGTGTGTCATTCTATGATTTAAGAGCAGTGTAATGAAAGCCTTTTTTTGCAAATTCAGTCCTATATCTAGAAATCTAGAGATCTTTGCAGTGCCTCGTATTGTAGGTCGAGTAAGAAGATCTCGGTTGGTATTCATCCCACAGGCTTTCAGGGCATAGTCTGTTCATTATCTTATAGGCCATGACATTCCGGTCATAGCGGAAAAGATGTTCTACGCTTAACCAGGAAGCCGACCAACTGTCTTTTATTCTTGCGTTTGTTTTTATTGAACAGGCCCGATCTTGAAGATGTTGAAGAGCAGCTATTTTTGTTTTTGATAGGCTGCTCCAAATAACATCGGCATAACGAAGATGACTCTCAATAAGTGCATAATATATATTGCACAGTCGGAATTGTGGAATGACATTTTTGAGTTTTTTTAGAGCTGCAAGACCTCCACTTATTTTGCCATTAACGCGCTTAAACTGTTCATCCCAATTTAGTTTTTCATCCATTATAACTCCAAGAGATTTGCCTTGTCCATTCTTTTCATATGACAGTTATTTAGTTTCAGCACTTCTGGCAGGTCGAGATTTTTAGTTTTAAGTGGGTTCCCTATAACCATGAATTCAGTCTTTTTAGGATTGGGGCTAAGTTTATTCACCCTCATCCATTCAGAGAGATTGGAAAGCTCTTGATGTGCGTCTACAACCAGTTTTGCTACATCATCCGATGCGATCGTTATATTGGTATCATCAGCATAGATGCCAGCCCGGGAGAATTTAAGACACTTTTCCAAGTCATTCAAGTAAATGATGAAGAGAAGAGGGCCTAAACACGAACCTTGGGGGATTCCGCAGGTTAACTTTCTGGCTTTTGAATGCTGACCATTCAGAGAGCAAAACTGCTTTCTGCTGTTAAAATAGGATTCAAACCTATCACCAGCGTTGCCTCTTATTCCGTATGCATGATATTTTCCGAGTAATATATCGTGATCGAGGGTGGAGTGTAAGGTATTCCAGGAAGGGGTTGGTGGAGCACCTCCGTTTTCTTTATACTAGTAGTGAGACCGAAGTCCCTTGATGCAGTGGCAAAAGAGTGAACGAGGCGTTGCATGGCTTGCTTTGTGTGCGAAAACAGGCCGCAGTCATCTGCAAAAAGCAGATCGCCAGCACGCCTTCATCGTTGTCCTGCAAGGCTTGTCGCAGCATTGCTCCAAAGAAGAGTACGAACAATATAGTTGCGATGACGCAATCCTGTTTCACTCCAATTGAGGCAGCAAACTTCTCGGAGAAGGAGTCATCCACGAACACCTGTGCAAGCATTCCGTAGAAGCTCTAATGAACCCTAACATACTATGATGCCTTGGAGGAAGCACCATGTAAAATCTTTCTTGGTAGATAGCCTTACTCAGTCTAAAAATGTAACTAAGCTATATGCTCAAATTTAGCAAAAATTGTTGGCACTTGTGCATTTACATTATCATATATAAACACAACTTTCCTTTTTGACAAAATGCTCCTCTACGCGTCAGAAATCAAACAAATCTTTTCTCTGCCATCAGCTTTGTTCTCTTTGAGATAAAAAAAATGTGGTGGACGGATTTTGTTGATACCCTTTCAAAGATTGACACACTGTGACTCTCCAATTATTACTTTTATGAAAATATCAATGCTTCATCTATTCCCATGTTCCTACTAGCCCCACTCGCCTGTATGCCACTCATATGTGCCGTGGTGTAGTGGTTTGCTGTGTGGAGTTGTAATACAGGAGTTGTCAGCTCTACTCCTCCATGTGTCACAATGAAAACACAATTGTTTAGGAAGGCAACGGGAATCCACCTCATAAAATCAACTTCCTTAAAAATAACTCAGAGCCTTGTTTCTGGTTTCTGCTATGCTAGAAATCAAGTATGCTACGCAGTTTTTTCGATGACGCCATAAATTTCCAGGTTAGGCCCTAGAAAGAAAATGAAAGCATTATGAAAGAGAAGGGTTTTCAAAATATTGATCATTGGATAAAAAGTACACATGACTCTTCATTATTTATCATCTATTTTTTGGCTTTCCAGAGGGAGGAATCTAACAGTTTATCGTCCTTAGCCATGATTTTCAGATTGCAATACCACGTATGACGTCACGCAGCATTATGTTGTTGTTGCTTCAAAACTGAAATTTTCTCACTTCTGGTGACCATATAAACCCCTTTATTTTAAAAGAAAACACTCAAAAAACATGCAAACGACCAATGCAGGGTGCTTTTATTGTGCCAAGGACCAATAGCATAGCCCGACATTATCATGCTGTACAACTATTCACTACACTGCGCCTGTAAAGCTCGAAATCCTTGGCAACGAGCAAGGGCTTGGTTCCTTATATGGACTGCCAAAACAGTGACTGTCATAAAGGTGACTTCATAACGGTGACGTAATCAGGTTGGTGACTTTCAAATTGGCTGTTGTCTGGATGGCGACTGCATTATAACAGCGACTGTTACGATAGCAACTTTACCGTCAACTTCAGAATGAGATACACCGTCGCATTTCAAAACTTTGGCTCTTATTTACTTTTATTTTTTTAATGAGACCCCCCCCCCTCCAAGGAGCACCTCTCTCCAATTAGCGCCGCCTCTCCGAGGCCAACCATTATAAGAGCGCCCCGAGCTCTCATTAGAGAGAATACGGTGTATCTCATTCTGAAGTTGACGGCAAAGTTGCTATCGTAACAGTCGCTGTTATAATGCAGTCGCCATCCAGACAACAGCCAATTTGAAAGTCACCAACCTGATTACGTCACCGTTATGAAGTCACCTTTATGACAGTCACTGTTTTGGCAGTCCATATAAGGAACCAAGCCCTTGCTCGTTGCCAAGGATTTCGAGCTTTACAGGCGCAGTGTAGTGAATAGTTGTACAGCATGATAATGTCGGGCTATGCTATTGGTCCTTGGCACAATAAAAGCACCCTGCATTGGTCGTTTGCATGTTTTTTGAGTGTTTTCTTTTAAAATAAAGGGGTTTATATGGTCACCAGAAGTGAGAAAATTTCAGTTTTGAAGCAACAACAACATAATGCTGCGTGACGTCATACGTGGTATTGCAATCTGAAAATCATGGCTAAGGACGATAAACTGTTAGATTCCTCCCTCTGGAAAGCCAAAAAATAGATGATAAATAATGAAGAGTCATGTGTACTTTTTATCCAATGATCAATATTTTGAAAACCCTTCTCTTTCATAATGCTTTCATTTTCTTTCTAGGGCCTAACCTGGAAATTTATGGCGTCATCGAAAAAACTGCGTAGCATACTTGATTTCTAGCATAGCAGAAACCAGAAACAAGGCTCTGAGTTATTTTTAAGGAAGTTGATTTTATGAGGTGGATTCCCGTTGCCTTCCTAAACAATTGTGTTTTCATTGTGACACATGGAGGAGTAGAGCTGACAACTCCTGTATTACAACTCCACACAGCAAACCACTACACCACGGCACATATGAGTGGCATACAGGCGAGTGGGGCTAGTAGGAACATGGGAATAGATGAAGCATTGATATTTTCATAAAAGTAATAATTGGAGAGTCACAGTGTGTCAATCTTTGAAAGGGTATCAACAAAATCCGTCCACCACATTTTTTTTATCTCAAAGAGAACAAAGCTGATGGCAGAGAAAAGATTTGTTTGATTTCTGACGCGTAGAGGAGCATTTTGTCAAAAAGGAAAGTTGTGTTTATATATGATAATGTAAATGCACAAGTGCCAACAATTTTTGCTAAATTTGAGCATATAGCTTAGTTACATTTTTAGACTGAGTAAGGCTATCTACCAAGAAAGATTTTACATGGTGCTTCCTCCAAGGCATCATAGTATGTTAGGGTTCATTAGAGCTTCTACGGAATGCTTGCACAGGTGTTCGTGGATGACTCCTTCTCCGAGAAGTTTGCTGCCTCAATTGGAGTGAAACAGGATTGCGTCATCGCAACTATATTGTTCGTACTCTTCTTTGGAGCAATGCTGCGACAAGCCTTGCAGGACAACGATGAAGGCGTGCTGGCGATCTGCTTTTTGCAGATGACTGCGGCCTGTTTTCGCACACAAAGCAAGCCATGCAACGCCTCGTTCACTCTTTTGCCACTGCATCAAGGGACTTCGGTCTCACTACTAGTATAAAGAAAACGGAGGTGCTCCACCAACCCCTTCCTGGAATACCTTACACTCCACCCTCGATCACGATATATTACTCGGAAAATATCATGCATACGGAATAAGAGGCAACGCTGGTGATAGGTTTGAATCCTATTTTAACAGCAGAAAGCAGTTTTGCTCTCTGAATGGTCAGCATTCAAAAGCCAGAAAGTTAACCTGCGGAATCCCCCAAGGTTCGTGTTTAGGCCCTCTTCTCTTCATCATTTACTTGAATGACTTGGAAAAGTGTCTTAAATTCTCCCGGGCTGGCATCTATGCTGATGATACCAATATAACGATCGCATCGGATGATGTAGCAAAACTGGTTGTAGACGCACATCAAGAGCTTTCCAATCTCTCTGAATGGATGAGGGTGAATAAACTTAGCCCCAATCCTAAAAAGACTGAATTCATGGTTATAGGGAACCCACTTAAAACTAAAAATCTCGACCTGCCAGAAGTGCTGAAACTAAATAACTGTCATATGAAAAGAATGGACAAGGCAAATCTCTTGGAGTTATAATGGATGAAAAACTAAATTGGGATGAACAGTTTAAGCGCGTTAATGGCAAAATAAGTGGAGGTCTTGCAGCTCTAAAAAAACTCAAAAATGTCATTCCACAATTCCGACTGTGCAATATATATTATGCACTTATTGAGAGTCATCTTCGTTATGCCGATGTTATTTGGAGCAGCCTATCAAAAACAAAAATAGCTGCTCTTCAACATCTTCAAGATCGGGCCTGTTCAATAAAAACAAACGCAAGAATAAAAGACAGTTGGTCGGCTTCCTGGTTAAGCGTAGAACATCTTTTCCGCTATGACCGGAATGTCATGGCCTATAAGATAATGAACAGACTATGCCCTGAAAGCCTGTGGGATGAATACCAACCGAGATCTTCTTACTCGACCTACAATACGAGGCACTGCAAAGATCTCTAGATTTCTAGATATAGGACTGAATTTGCAAAAAAAGGCTTTCATTACACTGCTCTTAAATCATAGAATGACACACCTGCTGAAATCCGTGAACTACTGTCTCTAGATCGTTGTAAAAAACACCTTAATGCTCATCTAAAGAGCTAGACTCTAAAACACAACCCCCTGGAAGAACAGCAATATATATGTATTGTAGGATGCAGTTTTATTATCAAGCTTTTATCAGCTAAATTTGATGTTTTTGTTATTTTAGTTTGCTGAAGGGTTAATTTGTGGATAAATAATATGATAAAAAAAAATTTCCCCGACATTCCGCTATTTGCTACAGCCACTTGTCTCAGATGCAGTTGTTGTCGTGTTGACTGTCCATAGCAGATGACGTTTTGCAAGCCTTCGCTCGTTAAATGTCGCTGGATTTGCGGGCATCCTCTCAAATTTTTGCCAAATAAGCATTGGAAAAACTCTGCAGAAGGATATGTGGTAGTTACAAGGGCAACTTTCTTCCGAATATCATCGGAGTAATTCTCGTGAGGAGAACAGGACCACATCGTCCATATTGCCATTGTTTCTCCACCGGTGTACACTACATGTACCCCCGACCTTGACATGGGGCGAGCTTCGGCAATTCGTGAAGATATTGCTAGTCGTCTCTCTCCTTTTTGTTGTGGTCGCCGTTCGCTCGTGGAAAAGGCAAAATCCGACATGGAATAAAAACTAGAAGGATTGAGCCTTCACTTCATGTAGATGAATTGCATTTACTCCAATGAAATGCAAGGGGGCAGCAAGGGGTTATTCCGTTTGACAGGGCAGTAGAATTCCTTGATTATTTCACCGCTTTTAGATAGAATTAGGGAATTCCAGAGTTTAATTCCATCAAAAGTAAGAAACCTTCTTGTAGTTTGTACGGATAGATGGAAGAGAAAACCCTTCAGATGAAGACTGTCTTATGTTATACTTGCGTAAATTTTTTGTTTTCATATATTCGTCTTGAAGAAACTTATTGCTAGCGCTATTATTAATTTGGAAGATCATTTTTTCTGGCTCAAGCATGTAAAGTTTGTCGAAATTAAAATTTTTAGGCGTTTAAAGATGGGTTCACTATGTGCAGTGCAGTTTGCAGAGTCAATAATCCTAACTGCATTACGTAAGTTACGTTTCAAAGGTTCCAGGATAGTTTTACTAGCACAACCCCAGTTCAATATACCATAGAGAACATGGGAATTAATGAAAGAGGAGTATAAACTTTTAAGAGACTGTTTTGGCACCAGATGTCTTAAC
The DNA here is from genome assembly GCA_964026355.1 of Pseudorhiza aurosa. NCBI lineage: Eukaryota > Metazoa > Cnidaria > Scyphozoa > Rhizostomeae > Lychnorhizidae > Pseudorhiza > Pseudorhiza aurosa. The sequence continues at coordinate 10,322,143 of OZ032118.1, read as the reverse complement.
TTATAAAGAACACCAATTCCTTTGGATAATTTTAAATTTATTTGTTTTATATGTAATTTCATATTTAATTTGTTATCAATGATATTTTGTATAATTTTATTGTTTTAGTTCTCTGTTATCAATATTTAATTTGATGTTTCTATCAGTTTTACGAGAACTTACAAGCAAGAAATTAGATTTGGACACATTTAGGGATAACCTATTGGCCAAAAGCCATGCAGATACCTTTTCTACTTCAGAATTTACAACTTGTTCTAAAACATCAAGATTTTTCTTAGCTAGTAAAATGCTTGTGTCATCTGCGAATAATCTAGACTGAAGAATCTGGGAAGATTTTTAAATGTCTTTTATATGAATTAAGAACAGTAGTGGCCAAAGTACACTACCTTGTGGGACACCACAGTTGATAGCCAGCTCATTTGCATTCATACCGTTAATTGTAACAACTTGAGTTCTATTCGATAGATATTATTGAAACCAGGAATATACGATTCATCTGAAACCATAGTATTCTAGTTTTTTTAGCAAACGGAATAACCCCTTGCTGCCCCCTTGCATTTCATTGGAGTAAATGCAATTCATCTACATGAAGTGAAGGCTCAATCCTTCTAGTTTTATTCCATGTCGGAATAAAGGATTTCTTCAAGTTGATGAATAATTCGGTATTTGGAAAGACTATGGAAAACATAAGAAACCAAGTTGATATAAGACTTGTAAATGAAGAAAAACAAGCAGAAAAGTTGGTATCAAAGCCAACATTTGAAGGAAGAACAATATTTTGCAAAAATTTAGCAGCAGTTTACATGAAGCGGAAAAAAATAAAATTTGACAAACCAATTTATGTTGGATTTTGTATTTTAGATTGAAGTGAAACGCTCATGTACGACTTTCATTACAAATACATTGTAAAAAAGTATGGGCAAAAACAAAAGTTGCTGTTTACAGATACTGACTCTTTAGCTTACGAAATAAAGACAGAAGACTTCTATCAAGACTAACGATGTAGAGGAAAAATTTGATACAAGCAACTATGCAAAAAATCATCCATCAGGAATTAAAACTGGTTGCAACAAAAAGGTAATTGGCAAGATGAAAGATGAATGTGGCGGTAAGCAAATATCAGAAGCTAATTTTTCCTTATAATCTTTCTTGATTACTTTATCAATTCTATAAAAATTTTGATCAGTTTTTTGTCACTCATTTTCATGAAAACTTCCTTCAATAATTTCATTGTTATAGTCTTTTATTATATATGTAGTAGGATTGGTATGTTGTATTCCTACTATAACAAAAACTTCTTCACTCCAGTTTGGTGTATAACCTTTATCAAACAAAGTTCTTTTGTACTTACTAATCCTTACTCTGTCTCCCACCATAAACTTAGATTTATGGATGGTTTTATCATGGATTGAATATACATCAGTTTGAATAACTGTTTCATTATATTTCATGCTAGCTTCTGTTGGTGTCATTTTTATTGTAGAGTGTTTGTTGTTGTTATATTCATTAATTAAATCTGGTAATACATCGACATATTTATATGTATTATTAGCAGTAAAATATTTATACATGTTATTTTTTAATGTACGATTAAATCTTTCAATAACAACGGCCCTACCTTCATTAAATGTACGATATATTTTAACTTCATTCTCAACCAACCATTTTTTAAATACGTTGTTATAAAATTCAGATCCATTATCAACCCACAATTTGTAAGGTTTCCTATTGCTAGTTTTAACAATAGATTGAAATGTATTGGTAATTGTTTTACCTGTTTTATCTTTTATAGGAACAATCCATACAAATTTTGAAAATACAGCAATAACATTTATGATATACCTAAATCCATGGTTGTAACTTCTAAGTTGTTGCATATCAACCAATCAGCACTCCAAATATCATCAATATTACTGACAATAACTTTTCTTTTTTTAAACTTTCTCATCATTGGTTTGTCTAACTCATCTGCTAACTGTTCATTCCAATTTTTTGAACTTCTTTTTTTAAAACACCTAGTCCAAGTTTTTGTTTGGTGTTGATAACTTTTCTAGCAAACATACCCATTTTTGGCAGCTCACCATAAGGAATCTTATCCAATTCAGAATCCATTTTTCTATTACATTCGTTTTTATCAACGCCTCTTGAATAACATACATCATGATGTGCAGAAAATTCATCAACTTTGATAAAAGGAGGAACTATCCATTTAGTAATTTCACCAGTTTCTATGCTGTATTCTAATTGTTTATCTAATGGATTAAATGGTCCCATGTATTTATAATTAGTAGGAGTCCAACCAGCTTTTGGTTTTGGTAATTTACCGATAAAAGAATGAATATCGAGTTTTCCACCGGCTTTACTTTTAGTAAAACAAATTTTTGATGTACCACATATTTTGCACTCGCCTTTTACTACGGATCTATTATTTTTTGTGGTGGTATGCCTTATGTTTAAAGACGGAGATTTTCTTTTACATTCGACACAATAAATTTCCATGATTACTATACATATACAGGAATGATTTTAGTTGTTCAAATTAAATTATTTAAATTAATTCATCAATATCTTTAAACAACTCTCTATTGTTTTGATTTATAGATAGAAAATCGTGTTTATCAAGACCCTCAAATTTGCACTTGTCAAATCTACATTCTTTTGAAATTCTTGCTTTTTCACCATCTGTTGGAGGATCATAGACAATAACTTTGGAGCAATTTGTTCTTATGTCTTTTGGTATTGTAAAATATGATTGACAGTATACTGGACAAATTTTGTGATGTCTACCATCAGGAAAATGGTTTGCAATCTTTGCTTGTATTTTTTTATCAGCGTTCATTAGATCATCAAATACAACAAGCTTTACACAATCATCAGATTCATATTCATCAGTATTTAATATATCTTCTTGTCCACATAATAACAAGACTTGATGACCTACCAGCTGAGAAACTTGAGCAAACTTATTTTTTAGTGAGACCAACTTGTCTTGATCTTTATTAGGAGTATATATGATAATCTGATCATAATAACATAACAGTTTTTTAATGATATGCATTAAAGTATTTGTTTTTCCACAACCAGAACTTCCACAAACAAGCATTCTAAAATCAGCGCCCAAGAATGATTTATGCTTTTTTTTGTCAGCAACTAACTCACTATCAAAATTTGGTATCTTCATTTTGATGCACCCTTTATAGTCTATATAGGTTACAAAATTTATAATTTTAAATTATAAAATATTTAAGTAAGTGTAAGCAAGTTAAAAAAGAGTGTCATTTCTTAGGGTAGATAAGTAACTGACAGTTAGTTAAGTCCAAAGATAAGTAACCTACAGTTAGTTAATTCCAAAGATAAGTGCTGTATAGTTACTTAAATAGGGGTTTCATTTTTAAAGGTAGATAATTAACTGTATGTTAGTTAAGTCCAACGATAAGTAACTGACAGTTAGTTTAATATTTTAATATTTTGAATTATATAAAGTGTATAAGTATATAAGTATATGAAAATCAAAAAGTATGGATCTGAACAAATTGAAAAGTATAATTAAAAAAGAAGCTGCAACAACAAATATTGTTGACCAAGTTAAAGATGATGTGAGGGTATATAAAAATTTACAACTTGTGATCATTGAAGAAAGAGAAAAGGTTGCTGCTCCAATTACAAGAGAACTTGGTTAAGTTGGACAACAAATAACTGATATAGATAAAAGACAAGATGAAATGCTAGGTCAACTGAGAGAAAACCAACTAGCTCTAATGCTTGCCCAACCACAACTAGCAATTGAGTCACCAGAGCCACCACCAGCGCTTGAGACACCAAAGCGACCAACACAACAAAAGCAACCAATAACACTTAATTTTGATAAAAGATTTGATCCAGAAATTCTAAGAACTTATGGTTTACCAAGTGCTAATGAATTTCCAAATATAGCAAAAGATGAATTAGAAATGATAAACAAAAAAGTAACAAAAGCACAACAATCTGTTGGTGGACGTAAAAGTGCGGCTAAAAGTGTTGAGAAAATGGATAGACTTGATGAAGGTTTAGCTACATTAAAAAAATATAAAAAAATATTAGATGCAACAATGTCTACAGACTTATCAGAAATAATTTGAAATGGGTTTGGTCATCAGAGAAAAAGAAATGCTTGCAAGTTGTCAAAAGGTGGATCCTTTGGTCATGTATATATTGATCCGGCTAAACTCAGAATGAATAGACTTAGTGTTAAAGACAAGGCTGGAAACAGTGTACTGGATAATGTTGTTGATAGTTCTCTTATAGATTTGTTAACAAAAAGGTTTAACCCAAAAGTTGAGTACACATCAGAAGAAAAAGATATTTTCAAGATTTGACTCGCTTTTCTGGTATAAAAAAAAGTAGAGGTTCAGGCAAACAAAAACTACTAGCCGGAACTGTTACTTTGATACCAGACACCCCAAAATACATTTTGATGCGGTTAAAGCTTTTACTGGGCACGCGACGTGCTGGTAACAATAGTTTAGATATAAGAAATGAAATAGCTCAAGTAATTGATATTGCAGCATCAAAAAATGTAATAACAAGTGAAGATAAAAAAAGGTTAACAGTAAAAAATAATTTAAATTAATTTAAAAAATTAAAAATATATACAATATATACAATATACATAAAACACCAACAAAAATGAAAGAGTTGGAAAGACCGCTTGTCTTCAGTTCAACTGATGGAATCGCTGGATCAAAACCAGGTGATTTTACAATAAAACATATTCCAAATCTTGTTTTGGATAAAAATAAAGAACATCATATTGCGCTTCATAAATTTAATGGTCATTATTCGTGGTATAACATCAATTCAACATACAATAATAATAAAATTAGTTATTCTCATGATGCTGGAAAAACCAACAATGTAATTACTTTTCCAGATGGAATTTATGATTATGATGATTTAAATAATCATATTGATAGTTCTATAAGAGCAAATTGTCATACAGTAGATGGTAAGACTCCTGGTATCAAATTAACATTCAGTACTTCTAGATTTAGAGTATTTTTGTTGCTATCAACAGGGTATAGTGTTGATCTTAGAGGTACAGGTAGAAACTTTAATGATATTATTGGGTTTACAAAAATTAATATAACAACATCTCAGTTTGGACAAGCGTTGCCCAGCATTACAAATTCTATTGATAATATAAAAATTAAAACATCGCCAACAAATGATTCTTTGGACGGTGGAGGGTCAACAGATGTTTTATATTCGTTTGACACGTCAGATATTTCACGTGCTTTTCCTTTTAAAATAGAGCCAAGAAGAAGATTATATAATAAATTAAATACAAATATTATATCTCAGGTAAGGATATATATGACAGACGCAATAAATAGACGAATCGATTTCAACGAAGTGCCAGTTAGTTTAACAGTTGTAATAAAATCAGTAGACAAGGAATGAACCAAGCGAAGAAGTATAATAGAATAAAATATGTTGCCCCACAAAATCCAGTTGATGGTGAAGGCTTGTTTGACATTTTTAAGTCAACAGGTAAAAAAATTACATCACTTGCAACTTCAAAATTTTCTAAAGAAGTCGCCAAAAAAGCTGCTACAGCAGATGTTGAAAAGTTTGCAGTGTCTGGTGCGGAAGCTCTTGGCAAAAGTGCTGCAGAAAAAGTTGTAAATAAATTATCTGCTCCAAGTATTGTTAAAGAAAACAAGCCATCCCCAAATAGTGGCGCCAAAATTTTAGACAGCTTAAAAAAGTAGACTCTTTGCCTTTACCTGCCCAATCATCAGAAATTGAATACCTAAAACAACAGTTGTCTCAATTTATGTAAATTTTTCAATTAATTATTTTTTTAAAAAATTATTTTATTTTGGACACTATTTATATATATGCTATACAATTAACAAAGTCAAAGTCAAAGTAATGGAATACAAACAAGGTGATTTTCTAGAAAGGTATGAGGAGGTTGTATATGACCTTCAAAATCCAATTAAGCTTCCAGCAAATGGGGCAACACAAAACAAAAATTCAGACAAGTTTTATGTAGATTCAACTGCTGAAGTAACTGCTCCCAATGATTGGTATAATTCTTATCTTGAAATTGATGTAAAAGTTAACAAGAAAGCAGATGGTACAACTTATGCTGCTGCTGATAATATCACTTTTGCATCAGATGCCTATTCAATCATCAGAGAGCTTAATGTAAAGTATGGAGGTGTTCAGGTTATTGATACACCAAATGTAAATGAAAGTGTCGCGATTAGAAATAAAGCAGAATATTCAAGCACTTATCTTGCTCAAGCATCAAGCACATTGTTTGATCCTGATAGTGGAACTGGCGCTGCTAATCGCGCTGAAAATATTGGTTTTGCTAGTCGAGCTGCACTTACTAATGCTGTTGATGGTGTTAATCTTATCGTGTCATTAAATAAGTATAGTTTCTTTGCTGCGTCACAAGATGTGGTTTATCCAACTGGTAAAATGGAGCTAAACATTACTCTTGATAGAGATGGAAATGTCTTGTACAAAGATGCAGCAGCTGCTGAAGGTAGATATGTTGTTACAAAAATGAGACTTTGGGTTCCAAAGATGGAGTTGAATTCAGCTGGTTTAAATAAATTTAGTTCAGAATTGACTGAAAAAAGAGCGTGGGGATATTTGGCTGATAGAGTTGAAACATCACCAGTGTCTACGCTGCAAACTGGTACATTTGATATCTCAAGCAGTATTGAAAAACCAAGATTTGTTATGTTGTACGCAGTTGATTCAACAAAAAATAGCTTTCATTATGAGACATATAATGTTCCCGGTTGGAAGACAAGTGACAAGAGCACAGTTGGAGCTAGGAAATGGTGTTATTATCCACGGGTTGAACTTAATCCAAAAAATGAATTAACAAGAGTATACAAACGATTTATTGAATATCAAAGATTTATAAACAATGGTACGTCTGAGGGTAGCTTCATTGATAGAACACTATTTAAGGATCTTCATTCAGCATTGTTCTTTGACTTAAAAGATCAGAGAAATGATATGATAGATGGAGCACATAAACTAAAGTTTTCATACACTCTTGATGGAGACCCAACAGCTTATGTGTGGAAAGCAGTAATTTTGTATGAGCGACAAATAACATCTGATCCTATTTCTGGCTCAGTTAAATTAACATTTTAAGAAGAAAAACTAATTTTACAAAAATAATTTTCCAAAAAAAAAAATTTTTTTTATTGTTTTATTGTTTTTTATTTTTTTACATTGAAAGCATTGGTTCATGCGTAATAGCATATTTATCCAACAAATGTTTCTGAATTCTTTTTATTGTTGAAGCATTATTTAATTCGTCTTCTTGTTTAAATATTATCAATTCTGCAAAATCTCTAGCTAGTGGTGCTGCTACACCGTTTGCGTTAAGACTACCTATAGCAAAATGTGTAGCACCAACGTTTTCTTTAGCAGTAAAGTTTCTGAGCTTTTGTCCGTTGCACCATACTTGTGATCCGTCTGCACCCAATTGGGGTGACCATGTAACTGTTACAACAATCCACTTATTTAACTCGGTTGGGTTAGCTTTTGTTGGGAATGTTAAAATTGTTATATTATCACCACCGTTGTATGATGTAGATTCTTTTTCTGCGTTGCTAACAATAAAAGTTTTACTATCATTCATACAAATAAAATGATCCCATCCTGGATTATCATTTCCAATAATAGAATTTTTTAACCCAACACCAGCACCATAAGACGTTAGTCTATAAACAAAAGTTATTTACAGCGTTTTATCTTCACTTGTTATATTCAAATCCACATTACATTTCATTCTATCATTTGTACCATCAAAAGTAAGATAGTTGTATTTGCTGTTAATTAATCCTGCTCCTGAAGTTGGTCTTTCTGCGTCAGAATAGTTTAAAATGTTTTTTCTTTCACCAAAACCTTGATACTGTAATGATTCAACATTTTTTCCTGATAAAACACCATATGTAGCAACTTTAGATGAACTGTTGTCAGATATTAACCAATGTCCAGCGGCACAATTTTTTATAAATTCATTTGACCAGCTGTGATAATTTCCATCCATCATAATAAGACTTTTAACAACTGCATCAACTAGCTTTATTTTACCAGAGCTATCTCTTTCAATCCCACCTAGAGGTAAAACTGGGGCTATAGTTGATCGTGCGATTGATAAATCTATTTTAATTTTGTCATTACTATCTTTAACAAGTCCATTTTGTTCAACAATGTTAGCGGCAAGAAAGTTTTTAACATGGTTGTGTACATAACCTTTACTAGTAGCACTTGTTCCAAATTTGAGTGGGTTTTGTAAACCAAATATATTTTGATTGTCCATATTTATTCCACGACACATTGTTCCACCAGTCTTTTTATCTAAATATTTTAATGCAACGTCGTTGATAACAAAAGTTTGAGAAGTTGTAATTGATGTATCAACATATCCTTTGTTTGCTACAGCTCCGTCTGAATCACTGCTTGATGGTCCTACTACGTTTATGATTTTTTTACCTTCCGCATTGATATTTCCTACCCCATCTTTTTTAATCCAAGTTTCTACATATCCTTTATTTGCCAAATGATTTGATGCTGTTGGTGTTGGTACATTAGTAACAACAAAATTGTTTAAGTCAAAATTTTTATCCACTTTTACGCCAGTAGTATCAAAGGGTAAACTATTTATTTTTGTTTCAACAACACCAACATCAACTTTAATTTCGTCTACTATTTTTGATGAAATTGAATTTGATGCTCCTCCTGATGCACCTCCTCCAGTAATATTGTTTATAAAACCCATATTTTTTTACTCAAAATAGTTTATTATGTACCTTTTGTTCTTCTTATAGTTATGACGAGCGAACTTTTTACTACATTAAAATAATTATTTCTTTCACACTCTTTTAAGAAATACAAGCAATAATATCCACATAGAACACTGCTCAAATCTTGAAACTGGTTTGATTCATATTTATATAACTTATTAAATGTATAGCATAAGTTTATCAATTCTTGTGGTGGCTGCATTCCGAAACTATCGAAATAATTGACAAAGTCTGCTGTTATTTTTACGGCTACCCAATGTGTTCCTGGTCCTTTGGTGTCATCCAAATTTATGATAAAACATTGGCCTGGTATATTTTTTACTTTTGTTGGAATCTCATCTCATGATATAACTCCTTTAAAATTTTTGATTTTAAAGTATTCAACCCAATTCATTATTTCAAAATTAGATATTGGATGATTTATAAATTCTGGTTTACTTACAACAGAGCCCCCAACAAAGGCATTTGACTGAATGGGCTGTTTGGCCCTAAAAGAAGTCCTGATCCTTTTTTTTCATTTCCACTTAATAAATATTTCAAAGCTGGAATAACTGTACCGCCACTTTTAGTTTGTTGTGATCCAATTACTAAACCATTTCCTGATTGGGATACATCTATTTCACCGCGATCAATTAGTGGTAACAGTGATTCAAACATTCTTAACCTATCATCTTCATCATCATGATTTTCTCCGTGGCATCCACCAAGCAACTTTGCAATTAATGGTATTCCAATTCCTGCCAACAAAGTGCCTAGAAAACCACCTTTTTGTCCCCATCCTGTGTTTAAAACCAACCCGCTACCGCTTTTATATGAATTTACCAACTTCTTTTGTTGTGCTACAGGTAATAGTTGTTTGATTTTTTCCCTAATTTCTGGTGTATCTACTACCATTTTAACATGTTCTGGTGATAATTTATATGATCCACCGACTACTTTTTTAATGGCGGTCTCTCCTAAACCAGAAACTGCCCCTGTTGCAAGTGGGGTCAAGATTTTTGGCAATATTTTTCTAGCAACACCACTTAATATTTTGAACAAATTCATAATGCTTCCTCCGCTTGTTGCAAATTTTCTGAGTTGAGCTTTACTAATTTTAATATCAGCTCCTACGCCTTTATTTTTTGCTTTTTCAAGCTTATTAATTTGAGATTGAGTAAGATTTACTGTTTCATCGCCTCTCATAAGATTGTTATATGTTAATCTAAGAGTTATTGGCGTTTTATGTTTCATTGCTTTTGCAACTGATTCGGCTTGTCCAACCGTCAAGTTTACTCTATATGGGTGATAGATTGTAGACATTTTAGCAATTCTTATTTTCAAACGAATGTATATTAGTACCTTTTATTTTATTTTTTTAAATAAATAAATTAAATTTTGACATTAGTATGTATATACATTAGTATAGCTGATAACAAAATGTCAAATCTTGGTGAAATAAGAGAAATCAAAAAATACTTGGACTTCTTTTACGAAAAAACAAAGTCTGATTTTGCTGACAACGTTAATCCTGTTATTATCAAATCAGCATTAATTTATCAATATTTACTTGTAAAATATACGGGTAAAAAAGATAGTGTAAAAAATATAATAAATTCGTATAATGGCGAAAGTGGTTTAGTTGGGCCTGGTAATGCTAAAATAACATGTTGTTTAGAAGCATTATTTTCTCGATACACATTTTGTCATGTTCACAGCTCATTTTATGATGCTTATGGCCGATTTTACACAAGATATGGTTATGGTAGTGGCTATTGTTATTTACTTCAAAATTTACCAAAACTTTGCAAAAAAAGTTCATTGTTTGGTAATATTATTGGTTTGATATTTTCATTCTGTAAACAGTTGATTTAATTGTCAAAAGTATATTTATATTGATATACTCTTACTTTATCAGTATTTTTAAAACCGTTGTATTCTATTTTTTCATGATAGATTTGTTTGTCTATTTTTCTGGTTAATTTAATATCTTGTTTGAGCGATTTTGGTAAATATATACGAACTGTTTCTTTAGTTTCATCATCTTTTAATCTTGCAATGCCGCTTTCACCATATTTTGTGTTAAAGTAAAATACATCTCTTACGACGTAAGTATGACCTACTTTTAGCGCAGCGTCAATCTTTTTTGCTAATACTAAATCGTCTTCCATAATATCAAAATCTGCTACATAAGGAAAACCGGTGTGAAAAATATTGCTGTCTGATTTGAGATATAATGCTTTTATTGTTTTCTTTCCATTAACTTTTCCCTTTGAAACAATAAATTCATCAATTTCTGAATCTTCAGATATCTTTTCTTTCAAACTTTTTGGTGCATTGGTTTTTATTATAACATCAGATATAAAATTTTGGTTGGCTGGACTTGGTTCTAAATATAAAATAAGTTTTTCGCCATAATATCCGGTTGTTTTTTCTTTATCAAGAATCTTAAAGACGGCGTCAACGTCAAGCTTTGAGAATGGTATATATGATTGATGCATCTTTGAGTTTGGTGTGACTTGTTGTTTTTACTCTGCTAGTAAACTTTGTAACTCTTATATAAAGTAGTAAATTTAAAACTCTAAATGAAAAAATAAATAAATTGTGTTGTGGGAAAAAATGGTTTTGCTCTACTCGCGTGTGGAATTGTCGGGTCGAAAAGTGGTTAGAACTGGTTGAAACCAAAAAATGTCTAATACGAAAAAAGTGCGAAAGAACCGGCTTTTCCTAACTACTATGAATGGGTAGAAATTTTCAAAGTCGAAAATGATGAATTTGTGTTTTGCGAATATGATGATTTGTGTTTGTACTTGGTGACCATATGGTGGTGAAGACAGCACCCTCTATGTGATATATATATATCTATATATATTTTGTATATATATTTATACTATATATATATATATAGCTTGCTGCTTACTCCTTCTTTTCCTCAATTGATTCTGACCTGCATTATTGATGCAACATGGAGTGCACTTCTGATACTCTTTGTGTGCTCTGACTGACTAAACGGTTTTGTTAGTGGCAATCCAAGATCCATTTCTAAAGGAGTTCGGGGATCACGACCAAATACCATCTCATAGGGACTAAAGCCGGTGGACTGGTTACGACTGGTATTATAAGCAAAGACTGCTAAACTGACCCAATTTTCCCAGTCGCTTTGATGCTGTGAAACAAAAGAAGCTAAGATTTCTTGGATGGTCCTATTCTGCTGCTCAACGGGACCATCGCATTGCGGGCGATAAGCTGTGGTGCGTGACTTATGGATGCGCATAAGTCTGCAGATCTCTTGCATGATATTGCTTTCAAAGTTTCTCCCTTGGTCTGAGTGGATAATGGTTGGGGAGCCAAACCTACTTAAAACACGAGTCAGCCATATGTCAGCAATAGTGGAGGCTTTTTGGTCCTTGGTGGGGAAGACCTCGCACCATTTGGTGAAATGGTCCATAACGACCAACAAATGCTTATCACCCCTAGAGGTCTCGGGCAGGGGACCCATATGATCCATTGCGCAAGATAAAAATGGCTCGTTTATATCGATAGATTGTAATGAAGCTGTGTTATTGTGCACCCAAGTTTACTCTCAGCACATTTTGAGCAACTTCGAATGTAATCGGTAATGTGAGAGGACATCTTAGGCCAAACGAATCTTTTGAGGGCACGATTCAAGGTCCTAGTGATTCCCAGATGCCCTGAAAATGGGGAGCTATTAATACCTTGTAAAACTAAATGGTGCCAGTAAAAGATATTGCAATGTGAACGCAAAAGTAGATTTGATGCCTTGCTATGAGCTCCTGGAATTTCATAGCAAGTTGCGTCACTGCCATACGATTCACCAATGAAAGACGTAACACACAAGCGTCCTCATCTATAGTTTTCTGCTTCCGATGTTATGACATTTAAGAAAGTCGTAGCGCGGCCAGTGGAATAGGGCAGAGGCACTGAACGCTTTGAACAGACGCTATATTGATAGCATGCAGTGAAAGATTTCTCATTGAGAGCTTATCATCGCGCATTCAATGATATCCTGAGAGCACCGTATTACGACTATGGAGCCTCCGAATAGGACAATTAGGGAATCGTAACTATTTGAATTTGGTCTATTTCCTTCTTTCTTTGGAAGTTCCAACTTTTAGTAGCTTTTTACTAATTAAAGACCTTAGCTTTGCAACAACTTTGCTATGACGGTCATAGAAGTCATAGCACTGTCTGCCGCCCTTGATATATACAGTATATATAAATATATATATTTATATAAATATATATATACATATATATATCTACATCTATATATATATATGCCTACTTAATGTGAATATGCCAAAGGGATAAATTCACCGAGAATGCTGGCGTGTGCGTGTGTGCACCGCTTAGGAAGCACTTCGGAAAGAGACCTCATTCTAGACCAGAAGAATGACCTGGCTCATTTGCTACTTAATGTGACCTGGTTTTTGGTTTAGCTTTTTGGTAATTATTAGCTACGTATATTTTACCAATTGTAAGATCATTTTTTAACATGGCTCCCTGTAAAACAGATCTATCATCAGAGGGGCTTCCGTGTACAAAGAATTAAGAATTTAGTGAAGAGAAATGAGGAGGTAAGGGAAATTTCTATCGAAGAAATGGGTTTTGCAGGGTTTGGTGGTTGAAAGGAAATGATTGAATGAGGCAATGAAGGAAGCAGCAGCTGAGATACGTTAATGGTCCGACATCAGTAGTTGGGTGCAGCACTCTTAAGGTACTGATATGTGCGGACAATTGGGCTGGTTCAGCAAAATGATAGCTGGCATTTTGATTCTTTGAGGAACAATATGAAGAAGATTCAGCCGATGAGCAATGAGGCACATTTTTTCAGACATTTGACAACAGGGAAAGGGATGAGCCACAAATTGTATTCAGATGCTTGAATATTGAAGAAGGCTAATAAGTGAGTTGTTTCAGCAAGTTGATTAGATATTTCACGTTATCTTTGTGTTATATATTATGCAAGCGCAAGTGATAATTGTCAATGACGGTGCAAGCCATGCTTAGTATCTGGCTTTACAGCAGCGATAACGATACCTCCATTTATCATGACCACCATTCCTCTGAAGTACATAATACGACAGCGCATATCCTGATTGGCACTGAACTGTCTGCCGATCCAGATAGTAGATCTTGCCACTCCCATCATCAGTGTAGCCAGTGTACTTGTCGTAGCACGAGTTGCTCCAAGGCTTTTTCAGATTGCAACAGTAATAGCTGTATCTGACTTTGTCGTGCCCATTGTTCCTCTGCAGCTGGATATCGTTGATATAGCCAGAGTGACCGCAATTGATACTGTGTCGGTCCAGGTACACTGCATTGCCATCTCCGTCCTTGCTGTAAGCTGTAGTCTTGCTAGCAAGGGAACAGTAGCTAGTATCACGGAGCTTGCAGCATTGGTATTTGTAACGCATATTACCCCCACTTCTTTCCAAGTGAAACATTGATAAGATGTACCCGGAACCGACACAACTCATCCTGTGCCTATCTATGAAAACCATATTCCCTCCATCGTGTGTCTGCCATGAGGTATATTTATAGCTGCAGCCAATTATATCTGAAATTTTGATTTCCCATCGTTCATCATATTGCTGGATATCCATACAAAAATGAAATTTTGAATTTCCCTGATTCTATAATATTACATGTCATCAATCATAAAAAACAATGCTAAAATTGCAAACAAATCCTTGCATTCGAGATGCAGTGCTTTATTCAAATTTTCAGAACAATTTTTGGAAGGATCGTGTCATCAGTGAGAAAGTTCACAAGCAATTAAGTTGAAGACGCGGTTAGAGCGCATGGATTTTGCTGAGCTTGCCTTAGGAGGGCGTCTCTACAACAACTTAAAAATTAGCCTAGAGTAAGGTCTGCTGGGGGTTTCCACGAGCGAGCTCTCGTTCCGCCACTCACCATTGCGTATCTAATTAAATGTATATTTGATACTTAGATTTTTAGCTTGTAAACAAGCGCTTATTCATAGCGATGCATCAGGTTCTGCGTAATAGCCTCGACATCATATCGAGCTTGGTGCGTAGGTAAGACTAGTTTGACGCAGGTTACAGTATTTGGACATGTTTTTTGGTCAAGAGTGAATTTTATTTCTATTCATTTTTGCCTTTGCCAACATTAAAATGTGCTATTTTTTGATTGAAACAAAAGCAACGTGTATCTCATAGCCAATGGCTACCGTGGAAGGCTGCATTGTAAGAAGACGTGCTATGGAACATAGTAATGATGCATCCAACACAAAACTATCAGGGATGAAGAAATATCATAGCTGGTGTTAGAGGAGCATCTGATAGAAATAAACGGTAGAAGATAGTGTGGTCACCGTAGCGCTCAAACGTCCCAAAGACTATGAAAATGAATTGATGCGATGGTTCTTATTAAACTAGTAGCAGAACCATTTGCAACTTCCATCTTAGTTCTGGTAAAATGGCAGCCCAACGGACGCCACTAGCACATTAATTCATAAAACAATAATAAAAAGGTAATTAAATTGTCTGAATAATTAACAATAAATGTCAAATATGAATTTAATATTGACAGGGAACATGATTAAATTCTTTCATTGTTCTATTTTTTTTGTCAAATGGTATACCCTTTGTGGAACAATCATCAAGTCGCATGCAAAATTACCTGGGCATTCATGAGTGCTGCACGTTGTAGATTGACTATTGCTTCCCGAACAATCCTTTCCTCCATATGCAGGGCTTGGATTGCTACATGATCGATAGCGATATTTGGTTCCTCCACCACATTTTCTGGAACATGAGCTGTAGCTTCCATAAAACGTCCAGCCACCAGGTACTAAAATTTTTACCAAATTGCTATAAAACCAATCTTTTACTGTTGGAATATTCTGTTATCAGATACATGGGAGGCCAATGGCACCACCAGTCTGGCCGAAAAAGTCTATGAGTCTAGCATCAAATACCAATGAAACCGACTATTATTCAGAAACCTTGCAAGATCTGTCTCAACTTGCAAAAGGTATCTCGCTACTTTGTTTCCTACCTGGGCAATGGTTAGAGTTACATGAGGAAGATTGCCGATTCTCTCCTTTACAATCTTTTCCTCCGTGAGCAGGAGATGGTTTGGTGCAAGTCCTTGTGCGATATTTCACCCCTCCTCCACAGGTGACACTGCAACTTCCATATGATCCAAATGAGCTCCAAGCACCATTCACTAAGATGGATTTAATCTATTAGACATGGTCAAAGAACTCTTGAAATTATTTACAGCAGGGTATCGTTAAACGTCATTTATCCTGAAATGATTTCATCCCCAACACATCCTATTTCTGGTTGAACAGAAAAGTCCTTTTTTCTTTTAAAGGATATGAATAGCTTTCATAACTTGTACTAAACCAGCAATTCCTGATATCAGAATTACCAATACTAGACAAACATATATTTCGAATTGAAGTTTCAAATTAAAAGATTAAAAGATCTGCACAGTTGTATCGAGACAGTACAGAATCCGTTCAGGATAGCGAATTGTTTGACATCGCCGGCATTCCAAATAGCGAGAGTCGATTGCTTTTCGTCAGAGCTTTTGAAGATTTGGTGGATGAATAAAATGTATACATTACCTTAGTCAAGTTGAAGAAATATAGATTTATTTCAATCAATAGATCAAGTGCTTTATTTGATACTTGTCTGGATTTCACTTTTTCTTTTATCATCGAATTCAAATATGCTGCCAGGAATGGCCTACTAAGAAAACCTGTTTCTAGCAATAATGCAACTCCATACGAACAGAAGTCACCGTGAAAATCTCCATGGGAAATACCAACCTGTCATTAGCTATTACTTGCTTAAGCCGTTTATAAAATTTATTTACAGGACATGTTAAATTACATATGACCTAGTGATCACCTTCAGTCGGTAGTTTTAATGTAGTTGCTAACTTAAAAGTAAAAGATCGGACTTTAAAATGGAGAGCAAAGTCGAATTCAAGTTAGGAACGAGTGAGGTTGAGTGACCAGTTCCATTCCTCGATGCATTCCGCGATAAGAATTACGCGGGTGTCGCCTTTTGAGTAGACATTTATTTCTGACGAGCATGTCAACTGCCCTTCTTACAGCATTGATGTCCTCTAAACTTGGTTTATATACTTAATAAATTTCTTAGAGCTGGAAACGGTATTCCCTTTTTAAATATACCTGGGCATTCCATGATTTTGCAAATCTTCGTTTCTGTCATTGGTCCTAGCTTCGAGCAGTCTTTCCCCATCCCTTTCGGCTCCGGTTTGTCGCAGTTTCTCTCTCTGACTTGGCGACCATCTCCACATTCTGTGTCACAACTTGTCCAAGGCTGCCAGTCTCCTAGACCACCGTTTACATCTAAAAATAGAGAGAGGCAAAATAAGGGAATGGTGTATGTGTTGAAGAATGGATGAGAAAGTCAGAAACTGCTCAATTGGTGTGTCTTCTATAAACTATGTACCATCAATTTCTCCTTATATGCATAAATATATACATATTTACATATGCATAAACATATGCATAAACATATACATGTATACATATTTCAAGGCAAATTTGCCTTAAAAAGTATTCCGACTGCTTTGTATTCACATTTTATCTGAGGCATGGCCACATGTAAATGTTCAATGAATATATATATATAAAGTAAAAAACTTAAAAAGTAGATAAAGCTTAAAAATTAGCCTATTTTATGGTCATAAATATATATATATATATATATATATATATGTTGAACATTTATGTGTAGCCATGCCTCAGATATAATGTGAATATAAAATAGGCTACTTTTTAAGACAAATTTATTGATAGATTACTTCAGACGTTTCGCCTTGTGAGTGCTTCATCAGTGATAATGTATATATATATGTATTTATACATATACACATACACATAAATATACACATACATATACATATACACATACACATACACATACACATACACATACACATACACATACACATACACATACACATACACATACACATACACATACACATACACATACACATACACATACACATGCATATAAAGATAGATATATATATATACGATGAATGAAATGATGAATATACATATATATACGTATACATGTGTACATGTGTATACATATAGTAATATGGCGGCGTAAGCATCGAATACGTTGCAGTTGCTCTGAACGAATTGAGATTTTTTAGCGACGGCCACTATTATATACGATGAACCGGAACCTTTACGAACTGCAGGATCTCCCAGAGAGCGAACTTGCCAGACTTTCTGTTAAAGAACTGGTGAAAGCTATCAAAACGGCTCCACGGCTGAAAGATATTATAGAGAGCCTACAAAACGACATGCGGGAGTATCAAAACCAGCAGGTGGTAATCAGCTGTGACCTTGTTGAGCTCGCTGCTGAGAAGGCAAGGTTAAAGGATCAAGTCCAAAGACTGCATGGTGCAAATATGTACCTCGAAAACGGTTTGCATGACTTGCATCAATACTCGAGGAGGAATAACCTAAAAAGATATGGGTTGCAAGAATGTAAAGACAGCGGCGAGGAGGAAGCCAAACTTTTGGAATTTTTGCATGAGCTGGGTGTAACCATTGAAGCTGGGGACATTGAAACTTGCCATCGGATTCCAACAAAACGGAAGGACAAGAAGAAGCCTCTAATTGTGAGGTTTGTGAACCGACGCAAGCGTGATAAAATTTTCGCGGCAAGGAAGCAGACGACGAGAAGAAGCGTGTTTGTGAACGAACATCTTTCGCCACACAATCGCTAGTTATACACCCTGGCTCTTGAAGTCAAAAGGAAGAGCGGCTACAGGTTTTTATGGACAAGCAATGGACTACCCTGTTTAAAGCAGAATGAAAGCAGTCCAGTGGTAAAGGTATTTTGTTCTGGGGACTTGGTTGGTTTGTAAGTTGTAAATTCCTTCCTTAATCCTTCCCCCGAAATATTTTAACCTATCTGCCGCAACATATTCTAAAACAATAGATTCGTTTTCTAAAACAATAGATTCGTTCTATTAATTCCAACTCCCAATTTGATAATTTACAAAATAATACAAAAACCACAATTCTATTCAAGAGCGCTGCAACTTAACAACTTTTGTTAATTTGCCAATCACTCGTCACCTTTGAAAAATCTCACATCGGATGACCAAATCCAACGAGAAAAAACTCAACGCTGCTGCTAAGGAAAAATGTTGTTATTGCGATAGACGCGTGCATGTTCGAAAAATTGAATGCGGTAATTGTAAAAAGCCATCCCATGGAAAATGCGCACAAATTTCAATCGAAGCCTATACACGTTTAAACTCGGAAAACAAAGAATGGATCTGCAGAAAGTGCACTTGTAAACAAATGTCATTTTTCCATGTAATCAACAGAGACCTTGACAACGCCTTTAATCGCTCTTCCACATAACTATTTGGAAGCCTTCAGTTTAACCAATCTGTAACCATCGACTCCTTATTAGACAAAATTCCTGGTCACAAATTTTCAACTGACGATTTCATTGATGACATGACCACGTCAAAATACTACACTCCCCTCGAACTCAAGCAAGCACGGCTAGATAAACGGTTCTTATCGACGTTTCACATGAACATAAGCTCCCTTCAACTACATATTGATGAACTAAGGACTTTGCTAAAAAGGGTTAACTTTCCCTTTGACGTAATTGGTATCAGCGAAACTCGACTTCCCTAAGGTGAAAACCACAAACAGATATA
The DNA here is from genome assembly GCA_964026355.1 of Pseudorhiza aurosa. Classification (NCBI taxonomy): domain Eukaryota; kingdom Metazoa; phylum Cnidaria; class Scyphozoa; order Rhizostomeae; family Lychnorhizidae; genus Pseudorhiza; species Pseudorhiza aurosa. Next base: position 10,302,608 of record OZ032118.1, on the reverse strand, counting down.
GAAATACCAGGCTACGAAATCATTACCCATACCACGTCACAAAAAAACTGTGGAGGTGTAGGATTGTACATTAAAGCAGGAAAATTCAAAAAAATAAAACCAATATCTGACATGTGCATGTAAATTCAAAATATCGCAGCAGCTCACTTTGTTGAAGCTACTGATTTACGCAACAACAAAAATAATTTTCGGGGTCATCTATAGGCACCCGAATACGGATATTGGTAACTTCTCCTCAGAAGTTATTGGTAAAATTATCTCAACAATTACGAAAGAAAAACGAGAGTGCATACTTATGGGCGACTTTAATATCAACTTATTAAACCACCAATCAGATGCCGCTACTGCTGACTTTTTCAACACCCTGTCAGCAGCACTTTTTCAGCCTCTTATAATACAACCAACACGTGTCACTAGCCATTCAAATACATTAATCGATAATATCTTCATTAACAAATTAGAATACAATTGTACTTCTGGAAACATAACTTCGTCGATTTCAGATCGTTTTCCTCAATTCACACACATAGAAAGACTTCCTGACTATACAAAATTGAAAATGAAGAAAATATGGAAACGTGATTATGTTCAACAACCAAGAATTTCTGGAGGAACTGGGGAAAATAGACTGGGTCAAAATTCTAGCAGGCACTAGCGCTGAAGAAGCATTTAGTATCTTCTACACCACTGTAGATGATATATTAAATGTAATAGCACCGAAAAAGTTACTTAGCAGGAAAGCAGGAATTGCAGCGAACCCATGGCAAACAAAAGGCATTCTCAAATCTATAGACACAAGAGACAACTTGTACAAATCCTTTGTAACTGAAGTGCGTCCGGACATCAAGGAATATCTTCATAAGCAATATAAATCCTATAGGAACTTACTACTTACCTTACAAAGAGTTAGCAAGAAAAGCTATTACGCAGAATACTTCAGTGTTAATGCTGAAAACGTTCGTAAAACCTGGTCAGGCATCAAAGAAATCATAAATGTATCAAAATCATCAATTCCAACTTCTCCCGTCAGCATAAACTATAATAATACATCTCTTAGTAATAAATAGGACATAGCAAATACAATGAATGAATTTTTTGTCAATGTGGGGCCAAATATAGATAAAGACATTCAAAATTCAACATGTTCCTACCTTGATTTTCTTGGCCCATCTACCCATAACTCAATTTACATAGCAGATGTAACGTTTTATGAAATTCGTTCTCTCCTCAGCAAAATGCAGATGAGCAAATCATGTGGACCTTTCAGCTGCCCTAACAAAATTCTCAAAGAAAATGCCGACATATTTTCTGGTATCCTCCAGATACTAATTTCAGAATCGCTTCGAGAAGGTCACTGTCCATCATTACTTAAAGAAGCCAGAGTCTGCCCTATTTTTAAAAAGGGGACCATGAAAAATGTAGTAGCTACCAACCAATCTCACTACTTTCTAACATAAGTAAAATTTATGCAAGAATAATGTTCAATAGAGTTCATGACTTCATGCAAAAAGAAAATACTCTTTATGACCTGCAGTTTTGTTTTCGAAAAGGAACCTCGACTACCCATGCACTCGTAAACTTGGTTGAGAATATAAAGAAATCCTTGGACAATAAAACAAATTTATGCGGGGTATTTATTGATCTTCAAATAGCATTTGACACTGTCAATCACAACATATTACTCGACAAGCTTTACCACTACGGCGTTAGAGGACAAGCTCATCTATGGTTTGAATCCTACTTAACTGACAGAAAACAAAAGGTACAAATCGCCTCCGTCGATTCAAGATTGATGAAAATATCGTGTGATGTGCCACAAGGATCCATATTAGGACCACTATTATTTCTACTTTATATAAATGATTTAAGATATGCTACTCAAAAGTCACTCGTACATCATTTCGCAGATGATACCAGCCTTATTGTAGCCGATAGAAGTCTGAAAAATCTTAGATTAACAATGAATGAAGAACGAAAATCTCTGTATGAATGGCTTTGTGCAAATCAACTTTCACTAAATGTTGTGAAGACGGAGTTTCTTCTCTTTAGAAACAACTTGAGCAAAAAGGAGAACTTTAAGATCACTCTCCGTCTGAATAACAAACTCTATATAAATCTCATCATGTGAAGTATTTAGGCATTATTATCGATAACAAATTAAACTGGAAATCACATATAAATGAACTTACAAAAACCCTAAGTAAAGCTATTGGCTTGCTAAGTAAAATCAGACATTTTGTAACGAGCTCAACTCTAAAACACCTTTATCACAGCCTTTTTAACTCACGCCTTGTATATGGATGCATTCTATGGAAAACTGCAACGGATGTCCAACTTAATCGGGTTCGCACATTCCAAAAACGGGCTATACGAACAATCACTTATTCCAGATACAACGACCACACATTACAGCATATCAGAAACTTAAAAATCTAGAAGTTAAATGATAGTCTCAAGCTTCAGGAAATACTTTTTATGCACGACTTTGAAAAGAATCAATTGCCGAACGGCTTAAACTGGCTATTCCAGAGGGTTGGAAATGTGCACAATCGACTGACTCGTCTTTCATCTGCTAGAGGACTTCACACGCAAAAATTAAACACCACTACCCATGGGCTAAGCTCTCTGCGATACAGTGGTACCAAAGCACTTAATTGTCTAAAAAGTGACCCTGTCTTCAATAATATGATCAATAAAAGACACCTAAGGCGCAAAGTTTCAAATATGGCGTTTTAATCTTACTGAAAAAAGTGAAAAAACTCTGATCACAAAATATTTCGTTACTATTGTTATAGCAGTTTCTTCCTTCGCAGCAGCTACACGTAACAACTAGGCATTTGGTCAGTACCTCTGGGTCGGCTAGATCAGCCGTACCAGCCGGGTGGGGGTCTAAAAATTAGCTCTGCTATGAGATCCCTTCCCAACCATTTAGTTTATGAAATTTAATGTAATCACTTTCTCTTCATTCAATTTTGGCATTCAATTGTTGTTGTTTTTTTTATATTCCATTCAATAGTTTCATTCTAGTTTAAGTCGGTTTTCATTAATCGTACGTATTGTTGATTACAATTCCTTGTAATTCTTCCTTTGGTTGAAAATGAAAATTCTTATGTCTTCTTATGTCTTACATGAATATGGACAGGTGATAGAAGGTACGCCAGTTGAGCAGTCTCTCTTACCATTCCTCTCATTCATCCTGCCCACACCTAACTATCTAAGGAAAGAAGGCCGCCATTATTATCTTTACAAGTTCGTCTATTGATATCAGCCCGCAGGACCAACTGCTCTTTGCTAGCCATATTGTCAATGGTAGCTGCCATGGGTGTGAGGACAGCTTTGGATCAGAGGCTGACTGAGTTTGCGTAGGTGTTTTGATTGGGAGTGACGTGTTCATACTCAAAAAGGTGTTTCACTAGAAAGCTCACTCCCTGAATAAGTGGGTCATTAGCGCGCGTTCCATTCAATGGAAAGGGTGCTGTTTCTCCTCCAATGAGGCTAAGCAGTCAGCCCTATTTCCTGCAGGCTGACAGTCCCCACATAAAGCTTCTTGATCTTATTATTGATAGCAGCTGCTTTTCATCAATCAGAAATCCCCTATCCGGATACTGTCGGACCTGTTCTGGTCCAGGCCTCTTGTAAATAGGGTTTTAATATTGGAAGAGAAGTTGTGGAAGATTTGAAAATAAAGCGCTGTTGACGAAATCTTGCGTTTTTGTTATTTGTTACTTCTGGTCGATTACATCCTCAACAGCTAGCAAGAATTTAATTGTGCTGCAGTAATGTTGCAGAAAGCCTTACTGATGAATCCTACCATCATCCTTAGCAAGAGACCTGGATTGATTCTTTGTGCTATGCTCTATGCCATGTGATTGGTAGACCATTCTCCATGATGTATCGATATCATGTTAAAAGCTGGCACTTCCTCTCCAGTTGTGGTGTTACCTTATGTTAGGTGGACTGCCTCCCTCGGCTGACAAGCTCCAACGATCAGGATGCATGCATGCATTTATAGGTATATTTTTAGTCAGATATGGCATAAGTTTGGTTGGATAGTTTTACTTCACAGCTAGCAGCACAGCCCGCCATTGGTCACAATTTGATACCATTGTGAGACGTCTTTACAAGTATTCAAAGCACTCATCAATGGCCTACTACACGATATTAATGGTTAAGAAAGATTAAATTAACTCACTCTCTTCAGCCGATGAGCTAAATCTATATACTGCTTCTGCATATGATGCTCCCGTGCAGTGCCTATGATTCATTAAGTCGCACTTGTCGTAGTTTTGATCTCCAACGCATTTGTTTTGGCTATGCTCCTTTCCGGACAATTTTTCCAGGTCTTTTTCAGTTCTACCATAACATTCTCCGTAGTAATGCAACGCGAATCCGGCATAGCCCTTCTCTTTCGCCAATTTTCCACATTTGCAAGCAAGTCTAAGAATAATTCAATTCATAATTAGACAATTATTTTGAAGCAACAAAAAAGTTATAAATTGGAGGTGCAGATTGTTATTACTTTAATCTGAATTGTTATGATAATTTAACCTTTGAGTTCTTGTGCTATATATTCTTAGAGCTGACTAATTTCAATGGCAAGATATGACCAATGAAATGTGATTCTTTCACAATGATGGAAGAATCTCTCAAGTGGAAAATGGCTAGACTCCCTGTTAGCATGATAGGCCAGGTAACTATATATCCAAGACTTTTCATTTCTTTTCCTAAGATTTCATGACTATGACTTGATAATTCATTATTACTTGAAGCTTCCATCGGGATATCTGTAATGAGAAGGCTGTATTCTTTAGGCTCGTCGGAACAGGGGGGCTGGGGTCTGAAGTTCCCCTCCACCGATAATTTTTTAGTGTTTGCTCCTTAATTTTTCGAAAATTGCTGCAAAGGCAAGCTTAAGCTGATGAATACATGAGATCAACCAGTCATCCAAGTAAATCATTTATTACTCGTTTAAAGATGTATAATTCAAATGAGCTGGTCCTGAGAAAGTGTATTTAGAACTGATCAGGAAACTTAGATCAGATAGATGGCAGAATGAGCCACCGAACGGGGCTTCGTGTACAGAAAGTGAGAGTGGACAATACTAGCTTGATCGATGCTACGAATAAATTTGTGGAATGAGTTGATATTAGAAAGCAGATTTTCGGAAAATTTACAAACAGAGATTTGAATGTGAAAACAGATGTAGGACATAAAGTGACACATGCATAGGCGGTAGAAAAACAGTGGAAGGAAGATGGGAAAGTGTTGCTATGTTGCACGTGTATGAATCGAAGTGCCTTTAGCAGCGTGAATTTTACGGAGACAGCACAAAAAATTTGTTGTGAATGACATAAAAGTATACAGCTATCATTTTCAACCCATTTGATCTAAAAGAAAGGCAACGTTGATGGATGATACGATAGATAGTTAAATTGATTTCTATCAATCATAAAGTTCTATTTTTAAAATTTAGAAATTTTGGAGATAATGTTCCTCGTCAATAAGACATGGAAATGTCATCATTTGCTCGTTATTTGAAGAGTGCAATTTTTACAGCAAGTGCATTTTCCAGCTATTTAAAGGATGTGGTCTTGAAAAATTTTCAGACCCTCAATTCAGCTCGCTTCGTTCGCAGTCTCCTTAATATCAATTTCGTTCCGTCGGGTCTGTTATTTATGGCGTTGACTCTGCTTGATAGGGTAGGAAATCACTGCTATGTGCACCAATCTGCACTATTGATCACTGACTAAAAAACGTATTTTCTAGAGAAGGTAGCAAGAATTTGTACTTCTCCAAGTATTCCATGATATTCCACCAATCTAAGTTGCTTCTGTCGTTTAGAAGAAGTTCACCAGGATTTCTCTCCTCATAGCAGCCAAGCAGAGCGTAATTCCTGTTGCACTCTTCTTTTGCAATCACTAGAAACACGAAGAAACTTCTCAGAAATCAAGCACATTGCAAGCATTCCTCCATCTATGTTTACACTAGTAGGCATTTGTGTATTTTGGATGCGGATTTTGTGAGTTCCTTCAAACATAAATTCGCTTTCTTGTTTAGCTTTGCTACATTGAGCCAGAGTTCCTGTCAACTCTACTTCCATAGCTCTCTGGAAATAGTTTGAAGAGGCCATTTTGGAGGGGCAAAATATTTGATTCAATCAATAGGTTATCACGTTACATCTGCGTGAAGATTCGTAGTATAGAAATTTTGATGTTATCAATTTGCATCTTTGCAACTGTATTTCTTTGAATCAAGTTTAATTTGTTCCCCAGGTGAATGCATCCTTTTTGTCTTTTTCAGTGAGATATTTTTGGGAAAGGCCACGGGGCCTATAGCAGCAAAGGAAGAGAGGTGACAGGCTAACAGGAGAGAGAGTTAAGATCCAGTTTATTGATCGTAGATTTGAAAGAGGACAAGAAAATTGTTGCATTTGGAAAAGGAGGAAGAAGGTGAGATGTTCCATAAACTTTTTGCTCCTCGGATGAATGACAATTTGTGGGAAGGAGTAAATGGATGACCATTTAAGTACAAACTCGTGGTTTGTGAAGTATCAAAATTATGCAATATCTATATTTGACAAACCCTTCCGTCAAAACTCTTCCACCCTTTGAAAAAAATAATTCCCAATCGTCATAAGGTTTCAATCACATCCAGGAATCTTTTGTACCGAGTAACTGGTCCGATCTAGTCATTTCTTGCATCCTTCTATTTGCTTTGCCACCAATTCAAACAGAGTACAGAACAGAATCTTAAATAAAACTTTTCGACCTTGTAAGTGAAGGCAAACTCATGTCTGTAGAAAATTTTCGTGACGTATTGGTAGGGTGAATGGAAAGGTGCCACTATGCACTTACCGTGAACTGCGAGTAGCAGAATGCAGAAACAAGATAGGCAGGTAAACTTGGCCATTTTTGCTAAAGCTTTCTAATCTGTTGAGAAAATAATGCAATTAGAGAAAAGGTAGGCGTTAAAGCTGTCTTAATATTATTCCGAAGAGTCACTTGCAGCTGTTAAAGGACAGTCTTTGGACACTATGATAGCCGGCATTGAAGTGTACCAAATTTTTGCATAAAACTTCACTGATAATGAAGCATGTTATAGATCTTTCATATTGAAGCAGTATGAAATGGGTTAAGACAAGCATCGACTCTTAGAAGTAATGCAATTATGGGCTTCCATAATGAAGAAAGTTTCTTATTTCTTTCTTACCTCAAATGCATCCAGCTGAAAGCAGTTCTGCACTCTGAATAGTCAATAGCGGCATCTTATTTTATACCTCTGGTAGTACATAGCACTCAAGTGGCTTTGAAAGTTGCTTTTGTTGTCCCAATAGATTGCTTAATTGAATTGATAGATGGGAACAATGAATTGGATGTTCCTCTAAGGCGGGGGTTGGCAACCCGCGGCTCTTTAGCGCCACCCTAGTGGCTCCTTGGAGTTTTTTCAAAATTTTTTGATAATCGAAAAAGATAAATCTACTATAGATACATACAGCATGTTGTGCCTTCATTATAAGGCTTATACAAGGCTTTTAATTTTTGCGGCTCCAGACATGTTTGCTTTTTTTTTATAGGTCCAATATGGCTCTTTTAACATTTTGGGTTGCCGACCCCTGCCCTAAGGCAATGGCCGAACAATTTTTCAAATATTGTGACGTTGACGCCACAGGTAAATGAAAAATTTTTCCTGAGTCACGAATTCCCCTTGGTTACGGGAAAATACGTAGAATTTTCAAAATCTCAATCTTTTTCTCCAGTGAAGTTTTCAAAAACACAATTCTTTAGCGCAACAACAAAGAGACTTCGACGTGCAATCATCTTGCTACTTGATTCTCGGGATCACTATTTCATTAGCAAGTCAATTAATTTGCTTATTATTTGTGCACTAGATAGTTAACAAATACGAACATCTATAATAAACTGTTAGTGACAGTGAACTTTTTGCATAAAGGCACACATGAAATTTTGGTCCAGTCACTAGATCTAAGGTACCTAGGCGTGTTGTTGCGGTGAAACTGTCTCTTGGCTTATAAATGCCAACACCAACCGACAACGCCGGCAGTTGAAGTGACGATCCACTAATCTTTGGCATATTTTAGACAATTCGTCAAGGTGAATCATCTTCAAAAGCGTTACAAAATGTGCAAGAAACATTATGGAAACTTACTAAACATTGGTAGCTGAAACAAACGTGTCTTAAAGAAGAACAAGGAAGAACACAAAAAAGCATACGATGTAAACAAATACAAAATTGCCATTTTTGGTATCCAAGAACATCACTTACAAGGTACTGGGATAAGAGACATTAAAACTAGCGAAAACAAAAACTCATTTGAATTTTACTACACTTTTGCACCATCATGGCGTAGGTATTAGTTGCAACGAATGATCTTAAAGTAGAGTATGAAACAATTACATATAGAATATGGAAAGCCACTTTCAAACTACAAAACAGGAAAGCGATTTTTATTTCTACTTATGCCCCACCATAGGAAGTCAGTGAAAAAGAGAACAATATTAGAGATGAATATTATGCAGCACTTGATAACACCATAAAAGAAGGTAAATGACAGAGACATTCTTATAATATCAGGAGACATGAATGCTAAAGCATGAACAGGAAATGCCAACTATTCAGAGTGCATTGGTCGATACGGTAAGGGTGAGATCAACAGTAATGGAGTACAGCTGGCAGAATTAGCATCGCAAAATGAGCTATGTTTAACGAACACATACTTTCCACATAAAATGAGTCACAGAGTAACATGGACTGCACCAAAGAGAAAACAACAGCACAAAGATAAAAATGGTAATATCAGAAGGAATCCATATAGAAACCAAATAGACTACATTATAATTTGCGTTCAAAATACAAGATCCTATGGTGGAATAAACACTGAATGTGATCATAAGATAGTCATTACCAAAATGAACATCTAGTGGTATAAAATGAAGACAAAAAAATTCCCACCTAAAATAAATTTAAGCAAGCTTAGAGAAAAAGAACATCAAACAGAATGCAAAAAGAAACTTGAAGAAATTCTAACAAAGACGGAAGCATACAAGTGGGGAGATATAGCTTTATCATGCAGAGAAGCTGCTATGGAAACACTTGACGAAACTGAAAAAGGCAAAAGATCTGACACCAAGGAGATTGAAGCATTATCACAAGAACAAAAGAAATTGAGATTGGATATGGAAGGAAACACAGATGAAAACGAGAAAGTAAAGTTAAAAGAGAGAAGAAATAAACTAATTAATCAAATTCGCAATCTAGCACATAAAGAAGAAGTTGACAAGATGAATGGAAAGTGTGAGGAAATTGAAAAATGCAAAAATGAAACAAATAGAACATATCAAGTTATAAGACAGTTACAACCACAAGAAAGAAAGAAGATTTTCGTACAAGCAGAAAATGGAAAAACTACAAATGAAGAGAAACAAATAATGACAGACTACATTACATTAGTTTTAAAAAAAATTAAGAAGAAAATGCTGAGGATATAGCACCTACAGAACTGGAAACTCCTTTCACAAAAGCAGAAACTCAAAAGGCAGTTAAAAAGCTCAAAAATGGAAAAAGTGCTGGGATAGATGAGATACAGTCAGGATTGTTAAAACATAGTCCAGATATAATATATCAAAGAATAGCTGACATTTTCAATAACATAGCCAAAACAGGTGAAGTGCCAAAATAAATCACTCAGGGAATTTTAGTACCACTTCCAAACCCAGGTAAACCCCAGGGGCCACTATCAAACCTCAGACCTATCATCCTTCTAACGACTCTAAGGAAAATCCTCGCAATATGTATACTAGACAGAGTCGTAGATAAATTCAAGACCAGGACCTCCAAAACTCAAGCTGCATATCAGGAAGGACGGGGAACAACAGAGCCCGTATTCAGATGTAAAGTTCTCACTGAAAAGACCATAACATCAGAAAATTATGAAATTGTGATACTCTTACTTGCTGAAACAGTCTTTTGCAGCAACTCAAGCAAATTGTAGGAAAAGATGAACTAGATATCATTAAAATTCTAATCACTGATATAATATTCAAGGTAAGAATCGGTCAAACAATTGGACCCGAAATCAATACAAATATTGAAGTTCCACAAGGAGATAGTCTTATTCCAATACTTTTCATACTCTACTTAGCAAATTCCCAAAACCAAAACCAAATGAAGAACACAATTACTGTAAGCCATCAATACCTGCTGAAGATCTACAACCAAACCATCTGAAAGATCACAAAAATAATATACCAACAGAGCAAAATCCATTAATAGAGCAACAATATGCTGATGATACTGGGTGGATAGAAGTGAATGGTACACATCGTGTAGATAAGATCGAAAAAGCAACACCAGATAAACTGAAATATAATAATTTAGGTGTAAACACAGACAAAACAGAGAAGCATCACGTGTCAAGAAAAACAAAGATGATCATTGGAAGAAAAGCAAATACCTTGGAAGTCTGCTAGGCACAGAAGAAGATATTAAAAAAGAAGAATGGGGCTTGCCATAAGTACATGTAACAAGTTCAAAAATGTCCTAGAATAAAAAAATTGGAAATATCACCAAAGCAAGAATCTATCGCACATATGTAGAGAGCATCTTTATGTACAACTCAGAGCTATGGACGTTAACAAAAATGCTAGAAAATGAAATCGATGTCTTTCAAAGAAAACGAATGGGAAGAATATTGAACATCAAATGGACAGACAAAGTTACCAACGCAGAACTACACGAAACATAGAAGCTTAAGCCATGGAGTCGTGTCATCAAAGAGAGAAGGCTAAGATGGTATGGTCATCTGTTAAGACTTCATGAAGATACACCAGCAAGAAAAGCTTTGAAAGAATGTGAAAGAAAAGTAAAGAAACCAAAAGGAGGTTCAAAACTGACCTGGATGCAATTGGTGAAGAAAGACCTCAAAGAACTCAATCTCACAGAAGAACAAGCCAAAGTGATTGTACAACCTCGTTATGCCTGGAGAAATATGATTCACCACACAATGTCTAAACCACTAGACGGAATGTGTTGAAGATGATGATAATTATGGAAACCAAGGTAAAAGATTAATGTACGTCATATCAAAAGAAAAGATCAGAAGTTTCTGGTTGATGAAGACACCTAGTTCCTCCATTGAACCAGCTGCGACGATGTCCTCCACGTCAGATCACCAAACGATGACCCGTCACTGTCCAGTTTCCTTGCAGCCATACAGATTTTTAACTGCCCCAGGCCTTTCATCTTCAAAGGCAACTTGGCCTAGATGACGGGAATAATCATATGTAAAACAAAGTCTCTCAAGATAGAAAGATGGAAAAAGAACAAAGTGATAACTTGACAAATTTTGACAAAAACAAAAAAGGAAAAGAACTTGCTATTGTTTATGAGAAAATTCTCAAAAACAAAGGAATATCGGAAATTTCGGAAAAGCGAAAGATGGAAGCGAGAACAGAGGAAGCGACCAACCAAATGAAGCAGCAAAAAAATTGCAGTTCCTCGGCAGGAAAAAATCAACAGGGCAACCAAGACAATAAAACCACTCCCAACAGGAATGAAAAGATGTGCACTTCTGCAATGGAAACAACGAATGCAGCCATTTGCAAGAAAGCAACTGTCATCATTGGATATTCAATGCTGGAACCTAAGAAGACGATGCAAAAATAATGAGAAGATCGTTGCAAAACCTTTCAGTGGAGCGAATGCTCACATGCAACTGAGGCACTACATCCAGCCAACAATAGAAGCAAACCAGACGCAATGATTCTGCATGTTGCAACCAATGAATGAAGAAATAGCAACAAGATTGACTTGAAGATCGCAGATGAGATCCTTGGCCTAGCAAAATCAGTGGAAAAAGAAACACTCAATGTAACAACTGTTTGCCTTATTGCAAGAGACGACAGCTACGAAGAGCGCAGAAGAAGAGTAAATCTCATTCTGATAGACATCTGTTTCGGAAACAGAATCGCCTTCATTGATCACCCAAACATCGTCGCCAAAAGGCACCTTAATCACAGCAAGTTGCACCTGAATCGATCTGGTGACAGTGTTAATATTTTCGCCGCCTTTTAATGACTTCAAAGCAATTGTCGCAATAATTGTGCAAGGGTTATCTTTAATAAGGATGCCGACAACTCAAGTGTCAGAAGGCTGCATGTGCAGTAGTTCCTCAATCGAAAATCTTGCAACCACAAATGAGATTGTGGCACCCAGTGGGTCATATCAGCATCTAGGATTAAGAAGGACGTGGTGATTGCATCTCTGAATACGAACAGTCTTCGCAGTCACCTAGGGGAAGTGCAATTATTGGTAAGGGACCTTAGGATTAAAATCCTTGCCTTAAATGAGACTAAGCTCGATCGAGACTACCCAAGAGTCATCTTGGGTGACGGAATAACAACAAGAACATGCTATGGATGGGATATGCATTGGTGGGGGCGTTTTTATGTATATCCATGACTCTATAAAATGCAAACGTCGTCTTGATGTCCCTTCCGATGACCTGGAAGTAATTGGTACTGAAGATGAACCACCAAAACGCAAGTCCTTCTTTGTTCTCGCTTGGTACCGTGCACCCAGTGACCCTGTTGGATCTTTTACTAAGCTGGAGGAAGTCCTATAACTTTTGGATAAAGAAGGAAAGGAAATAATCCTTGTAGGAGACACTAATTGCCATCGTTCAAATCTAAGATAAATAAACTTGATCTTATCTCTCTATCCTCTTAGCTGCTCGCTTTCTTCTTTCTTCCTTTGTTGGGGCTTTGTATAGGTCACCGTGGCCTTTCCTCAACATAACCCACTAAAAAAAAAAAAAAACTTATTGTGATCTTACTGCAAAAAGCGCTACGCTACCTGTGGAAGATAATACAAAACACATAATTGAACTCTAAGAGTTGTTCAGCGTCTAGCAACTTATTGAGGAACCAACTAAGGTCGCTCAAACCACTTCTTCTATCATTGACCACATCGCTTCTGCCCGTGCCAGAAGCATTGTAGCATCCGGAAAGCACTGGGTGACCATTACATGGTCAACTGCATCTGAAATTCAATAGAGCAATGGAAAATGGCCATAAATGATCAAAGCTCGGAAGATGAAAAGCTTCAATGAAGAAGTACTTCTAGCTGATATTTCTGGAATATGCTGGGAACAAATGCTTACTGAAACAGACGACATTGGCGGTCTTGTAAATAATTGGTCGTACCTCTTTTCTGCTATTATACACAAGCACACCCTAATAGCAGAAATGCGAGTCTCAGAAAGATACTGCCCTTGAATTAACAAAGACCTTGATAAACTTGTGCAGGCCAGGGATAGGCTAAAAACAGCTGCAACTAAAAGAAAGTCCTTATTCCTTATATACTCATATAGACAAGTCCGCGACGAGGCCAACGTCTTTAATACCCAACTGAAAAGGCAGTATTTCACTGATAAGATCGTCGCATGTCAAAGTAACACGAAAGAGTCATGGAATGCAATTAACCAGCTGTTCAATAAGAGATCAAAGTCCAGCAATATTAATTGCCTCAAAGAATCTGGTTCAGAGACTTCACAAAATTGATATCTCTGGTAAAATGAACAATTTCTTTTTTTCAGTAGGTTAGCTGAAAAGATCAATCGTTCTTGCCGGTGATAATGAAATACATAAGCAGAGGGCAAAGTTCCACTTCAGGGCAATTGAAGTGCAAATGATCAGGGATGCATTTGCTAAGGTTAAAATAGCAAAAAAGCTTTGCGATTGACAATATCTCCAAACATTTCCTGAGCCTAGCGCTGCCTTTCATTGAAAATTCGCTTGCTTTCTTGCTTGATGCATCCATAAGGAAAATTGCTGTCCCGACTCTCGAACAGTTGCTAGGGTTACCCCTATCCTCAAAGATGGAGACAAATTTTTCCTTGCCATTCACATCCTAAGACAGCCTTTTAAATCCAACATTTATTCATCCTTTTGAAAACAGGGATGAAACATGGAAATTATTATTGCAATCACTGGGATATGCTAACTCAGACGTCTCAACTGAATGCGGCCTCCCCCAAGAAATGGCACACCCATGAAATATATGTATATATAGATATGAATATAAAATAGGCTACTTTTTAAGGCAAATTTTATTGATAGATTACTTCAGACGTTTCGCCTTGTGAGGGCTCACAAGGCGAAACGTCGGAAGTAATCTATCAATAAATTTGCCTTAAAAAGTAGCCTATTTTATATTCACATTTTATCTGAGGCATGGCCACACACAAATGTTCAACATATATAGATATATATATGTGTGTGTGTGTGTGTGTGTGTGTGTGTGTGTGTGTGTGTGTGTGTGTGTGTGTGTGTGTGTGTGTGTGTGTGTGTGTATAAAAATTAGATCAAGCTTATTGGAATTTGATTTGAAGGATGACAAGTAGCGTTTATTTGATTGAGAAGCCAACTGGAAGTGCGTAATAGGAGATTCTGCAAACATAACAGGGAGTGAAATATGATTTCCATGGAAACGTGAGCTGGTTGGTGAACAAATAAGAACAAACCTCTTGCTATTCCGCCTGAATTTTTTGTCAATTAACTCATTTTGCATTATAATAGTCTACATAGACACCCTGCAGATTTCCACTATTTCCTCGGTTTCAAATAGGCTTGATTTTATCAAATTTTCTACACCTTCGTGTAAAAGCTTTTCTTATCTTGAGCCACTCTTGCACAGTCAAACTTTGTCGTGATATCATATTTGTCTTTTTGTCGTGACATCATATTATCTTCTCCTCAATTTTATTCTTTCATCTTTTCATTTCGCTTTGTGTGATCATCGTATAAGCATCGCATACCATGCCATCATTCAGCATTGATATCCTTTGGATTCATCTCCCAGCATTTCTTCCTTACCCTGCACGCAAACATCAAAGCCCTTACTTTTCATTCAACTCTTTTCATCCATCCGTCACATAGGGTTTAATTCAGACACACAGACTGTTTCGTGAATGAAGAGAATTAGATACAGAAAAGACATAGAAGTATTACGAGCTCCCCGACGAACACATCTTTTCTTGACTCCTCGCTGTAAAGACTCAGATCAAGACCACGAGAGTGAATTCTTCGTTTCTCATGGCGCCAAAAGACAAATGCACTAAACTACAGAAACTCTTTCAACGTGTTTCTCCAACACATTCATCGCAACTGGTATGATTGGTGACATGAAAATTTGCCAGAAGAACAAAACTTTTAAGGTGAGAGACAAACTGAGATGACAAATTAGCATCTTATTTCAGTGTCATCTGTCTCTTCAAGGCTGTGTCCAGGTTGTGTGGCAAATCGATTGTATCAACACCCTAATGGTAATGTTTGCTTCTTGTCATCGGGCATGATATTGGTCTCTTCGTTCTACCACTACGCGTTTGCATAAAGGTGGAGATGGATAGTAGAATAGATTGCGTCCTATGAATCTATTGAAACTGGTTAGTGCCAGTGCTCTCAACCACTGTGCCGCGACACACTGGTGTGCCGCAAAATTGTCAGGTGTGCCGTGGGAAATTATCGATTTGTGTGCCTGTGCGGTCTAGCGCCTGGCAGATTAATCATGTAAGTACCCTTCTCTTCCAGACCAGTGGGTGGCAGCAGCGGGTAGCCTTGTGCTTGGAGACAAGCCAGTGACAGTATCAACATGAAAGATTATAAGATTCTTTTCCTTGTGTTTATTAGATTCCTATTTAAGACAATATGACGTCATCCTTCAATGAAAAAAGGAACGTTTACATTAATAATGTAACACTTATATTGTCATAAAGATTTTTTCACATATTCAGCTGGTGGTGTGCTGAGATTTTCCAATGAAAGAAACGTGCCTTGGCTCAAAAAAGATCGAAAAACACTGGTTTATGCTGGCCTGAAAAGGCATTTGACACAGCTTATCACAGCGTGCTTTAAACATGGCATTCAGCAGCTGCATCTAAGAATTTTCTGCCGAGTTTTACAAACAGTGAATAATATATAATAATATATAAGAAAATTGACTCAGTGAGAATGCTTCTACAAGACAAGAATATCCAATGTTCTGGTTTCTCAGAAAGTCATCTCAACAGCTCTATTACGGGGGCAGAAATTTATGTAAACGGGTATCGTATCGAAAGACTAGACAGAAAAACTGGTAGTTATGGGAGTGTCATCTGTTACCTGAGAACTGATATCAGCTATGAACGTAGAGAAGACCTGGAAATCAAAGGAATTGAAACAATTTGGATCGAGCTTATAGTGAAAAACACGAACTCCATATTAGTCTCCTTAATATACCGCCCCCCCCCCCCCTGACAGCTCGAGTCATATCAACCGTGACTTGTCCCAAAGTTAGAAAACGTGATTTAATTTGCAACGCTCGAAGACAAAGAAATGGTATTAGCTGGAGACTTAAACTGTGATTACTCAACAGCAGACAACCACAAAGAAATTAAAGATATATTCAAAGCAAATGCGCTAAAACAATTAATCAAGCAACCAACAAGGATTACACGCCATTCAAAAACTCTAATCGATGTTTTTTACTCAAACAATGAGAGCAAAATTGCTGAAACAATCGTAGTACCATCTGCAATTAGCGATCACGACATTATTGGTGTCGACAGACAAATGCACACTCAAAAGTATCAACCCCATAAAACAATATCAAGGACCTATTCGAACTACCAACCAGATGTATACAAAATTGACATTAATTCTGTAAATTGGAGAGAAATACTGTCAACTAGTGACTTTAACTGCAAATGGAACATATTCAAAGATACTATCATAAAAATTATAAATAAACATGCACCGCAGAAAGAGAAAATGGTAAGAGGAAAGCCTGCCCCTTGGCTAACACAAAAAAATAAAACCAAATGCACGAAAGAGACCATTAGCTAAGAAGAACTAGACATACAAATGATGATGCAGACTGGAGTCAGTACCGTAAACTTCGTAACAGAGTGACACAAAGCATCTGTCAAGGAAAGTCTTACTATTGTCAAAACATTCTTGTTGAGAATGAACACAAACCAAGCGACTTTTGGCGCTGTATCAAAAAGATCTTCCCTACTAAAACAAAATGTTCGGAAAAGCCCAAAATGATGAAAATCAACGAAAAGAGAGTAAGCGACAAGTCTCTTATTGCCAACTCATTCTGTACATTTTTCTCAACAATAGGATCTAGCCTCCAACAACTTGTTCTCTCTCTTGGAAACCGCATATGGAAGCCATGTGAGAACAGAAACCTTAGGAAAAGTTCTCTCCTAGCGACACAATTCAAGTTCAAAACCGTGACACCTCCTGAAGTTGAGAAACTGCTGATGAACCTAAAAACTTCCAAAGCAAGTGGTCCAGACCAGATTCCACCTCGAATGTTGCGTGATGCGGCAAAGGAACTGTCCATACTCCTATGCCATCTCGTAAACCTAAGTCTGCAGCTCGGAGTTTTCCCGACTGTGGAAAAATAGCAATGGTTACCCCGATTTTCAAATCAGGAGAAATTACTTTATTATATAACTACCGACCGATATCTGTACTGAACAGCATATCCAAAATAGTAGAAAAGATAGCATGTAAACAACTAACAACCTTCCTTGAATCTCAAAACCTACTTTTCAAGCACCAATATGGCTTTCGGAAAAGTAAATGCACTCAGGATGCAGTTATATATGTCCACGATTATATGCGAAAAAACATGAACCAAAAGAACTGTACGGGAGCCATGTTTGTCGATTTGCGAAAAGCATTTGACACAGTCAGCCACGCCTGCTTACTCAACAAACTTCCATTCTTCGGTATAGCTGGCATTGAGGAAACTGATTTTCAGACTACCTCTTTAACAGAAAGTAGTTTGTCAGCTTCGAATACACTACCTCCAAATTAAAATCAATTAACCTAGGAGTGCCCCAAGGATCAATCCTGGGCCCACTCCTGTTTCTTCTCCTAATCAATGATGCATATAAATGTCTTGAGAAATGCACAATGCTTATGCTAAAAAACTACGGACCCAACCATCAGCAGAAGTCAGTATAAACGGTGAGACTATCAACAGAGTAAATCAGTACAAATACCTCGGAGTCACTTTTGACCAACACATGAGCTTTTCAGAGCAATTGAGCATTGTCTCGAAAAAGTTATCACAACGAATAAACATGTTGAAAAGAGCCCGGCTAAACATTACGTCTGCAACGGCAAACTCAATTTACAATTCAATGATTGCACCTATGATGTTGTATTGTTTTTCTGTGTACCTCGGACTTGCCGGTGCTCACCAAAACTTCACAAAACTTGAAACCAGAGCATACAAAACTATCAAGACACAGCTTCAAAATACAATCACAAACAAGATCAAACAAAGATCAGCAGTTAAAGTCTTCAAACACATACATCAGCTGAAGAAAAATGATTTAATCAAATTCGATGTTTTCCAGCATAATATCTCCACACGCGGTAATTTGTTCAGTTGGGAAAGCCCTTGCATAGGAGATTGATGATACTCGCAACTGAACCCAGGAAGTCTAATGTTTGAACTTAAACCTATAGGGTTGCAAGATATTAGAGAAGCAATTGGCAAGATCAAAACCTCAATGGGCTCTGCGGATTATGGTATCTCGAGCTTCTTTCAAAAAATTTGCCTTGCCAGCCATAGAGAACTCTCTTGCTCTCATTTTCAATTTATCTATTGAACCTGGCGTATTTCCTGACAGTTGGAAGAAAGCCAGGGTAACACCAATGTAAAAGGATGGCGAAAAGGCATAAAATCAAATTATCGCCCTATCTCTGTCCTTCCTGTTATATCGAAAATATTTGAAAAACTAGTCTTCAATCAATTATACCAATATCTAAACGAGAGCGGCCTTCTCTATAAGGGCCAATCTGGCTTCAGAGAACTATATTCCAAAGTTTCCTGTTTACTGAAAAATACTGACAAAGTGGTACAAGGGAATTGACACAGGACAATATCTAGGTTCAGTTTTCATCGACCTAAAAAGGCTTTTGATACAGTTGACCATGAGATCATCTGCAAAAAACTTATGCATTACAACATTCGCAACAGGGAACTAACATGTTTTGAATCATATCTTTCAAACAGAAAAAAATTTTGTCGGGTTGGGGGTATAGACTCAGAAAGTGACCTTATTGAAGTTGGTGTACCGCAAGGCTCATGCCTTGGTCCCCTTCTATTCCTTATATACATCAATGACCTTCTATATATCTATCTACCGGTATACCGAATGCCTTCTAAAAAGAAGCTTAGCATCAGTGTCTAGAATAATATAAAAGGAAACTTTTTTTTAAATTTCTAAGTTAAAGGGAATCTAAGCATATATAGTTATATACAAGCCTTCAGTGAAAAATAAACCATGCAATATTGAAATTGAAATGGATGAAGCTGAGACAATTATATGCTTAGTTTCCCTTTGAGGCTATAAATACAGTGAAATAAGACTTCTGTTGTAAATTTTTTCTAAATTTTCCATGTCATGGAACAAATCTTTAATGTTTCATATCCTGCACTCTGCTCTTAAAAACTTCTAGAGTTTGACTGTATGTCACATTTGAATGTAAGCCTCTCCATTGTATGACAGTACGTGGCAGGAATGAGAACCTAAAATAATCTGTTTTCGCTTGAAGCTGTCTTAGTTTTCCATTTCTAACAGAATATTTCAGATGATATTTAAGTTGAGTAGAAACAAGTCCATATATGATCTTATATAAAATTGTCAGCCAGGCGTCTACTCTGCACTATTCTAAGCTGCGCCATCCAAGTGATTGGAGCAAATCAGAAACACTGGATGTATTATTCTGACGTCCTGTCACCCATCTCGTAGCTCGGCGTTGGACCATTTCAATTCGATTAACAAGGTGATGATTTCTCATTGAACCTGTGAATTCGTCTGACGTTGCTTTAGGATCCCATACCGTCGCACAGTATTCCAACTTAGGTCTCACTAAAGCTTTGTATGCTTCCTCTTTAACTTCCGCCGACTTGACTCTCAAATTTCTCTTTACAAAGCCAAGTGTTCTATTGGCAGCAGCAGTAATATTACTTATGTGATTGTTCCGTTTCATATCATGTGTGACAGTAAGGCCAAGGTATTTAACGGATGGCACAGCTTTCAGGGCCTGTCCATGTTACCTATATGTATTCTTTATAGAATTCTTTTTTCTTGATATTGATACTACCTGGCATTTTTCAGGATGGAAACACATTTGCCACTCATTCTCCCATTGCTCCAAGTTGTATAGGTCCTCTTGCATCCTTTGGCAGTC
Organism: Pseudorhiza aurosa; assembly: GCA_964026355.1. NCBI lineage: Eukaryota > Metazoa > Cnidaria > Scyphozoa > Rhizostomeae > Lychnorhizidae > Pseudorhiza > Pseudorhiza aurosa. The sequence goes on along the minus strand of OZ032118.1, from coordinate 10,282,335 downwards.
TCTTTCATTAGCAATAGTTATGAACAATAAGGTGTCATCAGCAAATAATCTCACAGTGCTATGCTTAACAAGTAGTTATAAAAAGCGGGCTCTGATGCACTTTTTGATTTACCACTTCTTGGCCACTAATCCAACTTTTGGGCCCCTCAGCACTCATTTTCTCATAAATTCCACGATTAAAGCAAAATTACGCTTCATTTTTTAAACCCAACCAATTTCCCCACAACATAATTATCTTATTTTCATTTAGAGTTTTAAATTTACTACTGTATATAAGAGCTACAAAGTTTACAAGCAGAGTAAAAAAACAAGTCACATCAAGCTCAAAGATGACTCAATACTATATACCATTCTCAAAGTTGGCAGTCGATGCTGTCTTTAAGATTCTTGATAAAGAAGAATCAGAAAACAAATATGGCGAAACACTTGTTATCTATTTGGAACAAAACCCGGCTGATAATAAATATGGCGAAGGTATTATAATAAAACCAAACGCACCAAAATGCTTAAAAGAAAAGATGGTTGAAGATACAGAAAAAATGAATATATTATTTCAAAGGGTAAAGTCAAAGGAAAGAAAAGTGTAAAAGTGTTGTATCTTAATCATACAGTATTAGTTATCAACATGATTTTCCACAAGAAGCAGATTTCGAAATTATGGAAGATGATTTAACACAAGCACCAAAGATTGATCTTCATATACTTTGAGAGATGTGTATTACTTTAATACAAAATATGGAGAAAGTGGCATCGCAAGGTTGAAAGATGAAGAAACAATGGAAACAGTAAGAATATATTTACCAAAATCAATCAAACAAGATATTAAATTGACTAGAAAAATAAATAAGAACAAGATTATTCATGAAAAATTGAAATATGAAGGTTTTGAATTCAAGGGTGAAGTAAAGGTATATAAATATAAAGACACCTTTGAAAAATTAAACTAATTGTTTACAAAATGAAAATATCAAACCTATAATATTACCAAACAATGAATTTTTTTTACAAAAATTTGGCAAATTGGGAAATAGATAACAATATCCACTACCATAGCCATATCTATTGTAAAATCGACCACAAGCATCATGAAATATGCTATGTACATGACAAAATGAGTATCGAGAAAATAATGCCTCTAAACAACATGTTATTCTGCCATTACCAGGTCCGATCAAACCAATTTCTCCTTGATATGCATCTATTATACTTTTTACACTATCTATTTTACCTACAAATTTTATTTGTAGATATTGATGAATTAATGCTGATTTCATAATAACAGGATCAACGTCTGCAGCAAAATCAGACCGCTTTTCGTAAAAGTAGTCTACACATTTTCTAATTTCTCTTATTTCACCAAGATTTGATATTCTGTTATCAATATTTAACCACTATACTCATGTATATATATTTTTTCAAAAAGTTTATCAAAATTCAATTCATTTGTTTTAAAAAATAAAATACAAGATACTAATATACATTCCTTTGAAAATAAAAATTGCTAAAATGACGACAATCTACCACCCTTATAGAGTAAACTTGATGGCTGGGCAAGCCGAATCAGTTGCGAAAGCAATGAAGCATAAAACGCCAATAACTCTAAGATTAACATATAATAATCTTATGAGGGGCGATGAAACTGTAAATCTTACTCAATCTCAAATCAATAAGCTTGAAAAAGCAAAAAATAAAGGCGTATGAGCTTATATTAAAATTAGTAAAGCCCAACTCAGAAAATTTGCGACAAGCGGAGGAAGCATTATGAATTTTTTTAGAATAGTAGCCGGTGTTGCTAAAAAAATATTGCCAAAATCTTAGCTCCACTTGCAACAGGTGCAGTTTCTGGTTTAGGAGAGACCGCCATTAAAAAAGCAGTCGGCAGATCATATCAATTATCACCAGAACATGTTAAAATGGTAGTAGATACACCAGAAGTTAGAGAACAAATCAAACGACTTCCACCCGTGTCGCAACGAAAGAAACTAGTAGAATCATATAAATGTGGAAGCGGATTAGTTTTAAAAACAGGACGTGGGCAAAAAGGTGGTTTTCTTGGAAGTTTGTTGGCAGGAATCGGAATTCCATTAATTGCAAAGTTTTTTGGAGGATGTCATGGAGAAAATGTAAGAGAAGATGAAGATGAAGATGATAGGTTAAGAATGTTTAAATCACTATTACCATTGATAGATCAAGGCGAAATAGATGTATCCCAATCAGGAAATGGTCTTGTAATTAGATCACAACTAACTAAAAGAGGTGGAACAGTTATACCCACTTTAAGATATTTATTAAGCAGCAATAAAGAAAAAGGATTAGGTCTTTTTTTTGGACCAAACAGCCCATTCAGCCAAATACCTTTGTTGGGGGCTCTGTTGTAAGTAAACCAGAATTTATAAATCATCCAATATCTAATTTTGAAATAATGAATTGGGTTGAATACTTGAAAATCAAAAATTTTAAGGGTGTTATATCATGATATGAGATTCCGACAAAAGTAAAAAATATTCCAGACCAATGTTTATTATCAATTTGGACAGCACTGAAGGACCAGGAACACATTGGGTAGCCGTAAAAATAACCGCAGGGTTTGTCAATTATTTTGATAGCTTTGGATTACAACCACCACAAGAATTGTTAAACTTATGTTATACATTTAATAAGTTATATAGATATGAATCAAACCTGCTTCAAGATTTGAGCAGCATTTTGTATGGATACTATTACTTGTATTTCTTAAAAGAATTCGGGAGAAATAATTATTTTAATGTAGTAAAAAAGTTTGCTCTTAATAACTATAAGAAGAACGAAAGTTCGAACGAACGTTCTTTTTTCAGTCAACTCAGCACCAAATTTTTTCATACCAGCTGAATTCAACTCCATCTTTGGTACCCAAAGTCTCATTTTTTTAGCAACATATCTAACCTCAGCAGCAGCAGCATCTTTGTACAAGACATTTCCATCACTTTCAAGAATAATTTTTAGCTCCATTTTGCCAGTTGGATAAACCACATTTTGTGAAGCAGCAAAGAAACTATACTTATTTAATGGCACGATAAGATTAACACCATCAACAGCATTAGTAAGTGCAGCTCGACTAGCAAAACCAATATTTTCAGCGCGATTAGCAGCGCCAGTTCCACTATCAGGATCAAACAATGTGCTTGATGCTTGAGCAAGATAAGTGCTTGAATATTCTGCTTTATTTCTAATCGCAACACTTTCATTTACATTTGGTGTATCAATAACCTGAACACCTCCATACTTTACATTTAATTCTCTAATGATTGAATAAGCATCTGATGCAAGAGTGATATTATCAGCAGCAGCATAAGTTGTACCATCTGCTTTCTTGTTAACTTTTACATTAATTTCAAGATAAGAATTATACCAATCATTGGGAGCAGTTACTTCAGCAGTTGAATCTACATAAAACTTGTCTGAATTTTTGTTTTGTGTTGCCCCATTTGCTGGAAGCTTAATTGGATTTTGAAGATCATATACGACCTCCTCGTACCTTTCTAGAAAATCACCTTGTTTTTATTCCATTTCTTCGACTTTGATAATGGTATATTTTGTATAGTATAGCAAATATATAAATAATGTTCAAAGAAAACAATTTTTCTAAACAAATAATTAATTGAAAAATTTACATAAATTGGACCAACTGTTGTTTTATATTTTCAACTTCTGACGGCTGAACGGGCAACGAGTCTACTTTTTTAAGCTGTCTACAATTTTGGTGCCACTGTTTGGGGTTGGTTTATTTCTTTAATAATACTTGGGGAAGATAATTTATCTACAAATTTGTCTGCAGCACTTTTGCCAAGAGCTTCCGCACCAGACGCAGCAAACTTTTCAACGCCTGCTGAAGCAGCTTTTTTGGCGACTTCTTCAGAAAACTTTGAAGTTGCAAGTGATGTAATTCTTTTACCTGTTGACTTAAAAATGTTAAACAGGCCTTCACCATCTTGTTGTTCACCAACATATTTTATTCTACTATATTTTTTTTGTCCGATTCATTCTTTGTCCACTGATTTTATTACAACTGTTAAACTAACTGGTACTTCGTTGAAATCGATGGGTCTATTTATTGTGTCTGTCATATATATCCTTACTTGAGAAGTAATATTAGTATTTAATTTATTATGTATTCTTCTAATTGGTTCTATTTTAAAAGGATATGCTCGTGAAATATCTGACGTGTCGAAGGAATTTAAAACATCTGTTGATACTCCACCGTCTAAAGAATCATTTATCAACGATGTTTTAATTTTTATATTATCAACAGAATTTCTAATGTTTGGCATCGCCTGTCCAAACTGAGATGCCGTTATATTAATTTTTTTAAACCCAATAATATCATTAAAGTTTCTATCTACACCTCTAAGATCAACACTATATCCGGTCGACAGCAACACATATACTCTAAATCTAGAAGTAATGAATATTAATTTGATACCAGGAGTCTTGCCATCTACTGTATGGCAATTTGCCTTTAAAGAACTTTTAATATGATTATGTATATCATTATAATCATAAAATCCATCTGGAAAAGTAATTATGGTGTTGGTTTTTCCATTATCATGTGAATAGCCAAACTTATTATTATTGTATGTTGAATTGATGTTATACCACGAATAATGACCATTAAATTTATCAAGTGCAATATAATGATCTTTATTTTTATCCAAAATAAGATTTGGAATATGTTTTATTGTAAAATCGCCTGGTTTTGATCCAGCAATTCCATCAGTTGAAGTGTAAACAAGCGGTCTTTCCAACTCTTTTATTTTTGTTAGTGACTAATGTATATATTGTATTTATATTTTTAATTTTTAATTAAATTAAATTACTTTTTAATAGTCAATCTTCCTTTTTCTTCTTCTGTAATCATTTTTTTACCATAGACAATATCAATTAGTTGAACTATTTCATTTCTTATATCCGAACAATTGTTACCAGCACGTCGTGTGCCAAGTAGAAGGATCAACCACTTCAAAATATCTTCTGGGGGGAATCAAAGTAACAGCTCCGCCTAGTAGTTTTTGTTTGCCGGAACCCCTACTTTTTTTCAAACCAGAAAATTTTGTCAAATTTTTGAAAATATCTTTTGCTTCTGGCGTGTACTCAACTTTTGGATTGTATCTTTTTGTTAACAAATCTATAAGAGAACTATCAACAACATTATCCATTACAGTGTTTCCAGCTATATCTTTAGCACTAAGTCTATTCATTCTGAGTTTAGCTGGATCAATATATACGTGACCAAAGGATCCACCTTTTGACAACTTGTAAGCATTTCTTTTTCTTTGATGTCCAAACCCGCTTCCAGATTGCTTAACCATTTTGGTCCAGAGTTTGTTAATATCATCTTTAGTCTCACTGAATACAGCTTTATCAGACTCAAGTTCAGCTAGTTTTTCAGAATCCCCCTTCTTGTTTGCACCCATTTTTTTTTCACCCATAGAGCTTTGTGCGCTACTTAATCTTTTAACAAACCCATCTTTTTCTTCCTCTGTTCTCATATTCATAATTTCATCAGCACTTGGTAAATCATATTTTTTATATTTTTTCACAAAATTCTGGGGTATATCCTTCATTAAAAAGCAGTGTTAATGGTTGCTTTGGTCGCTTTGGTGTCTCAAGCGCTGGTGGTGGCTCTGGTGACTCAATTGCTAGTTGTGGTTGATAATGCATCAGTGCTAGTTGGTTTTCTCTCAGTTGGCCTAGCATTTCATCTGGTCTTTTATCTATATCAGTTATTTGTTGCCCAACTTTACTAAGTTCTCTTGTAATTGGTAAAGCTTTCTTTCCTCTTTCTTCAATGATTCCAAGTTGTAAATTTTTAAATGATCTTACATCATCTTTAACTTGGTCAACAATATTTGTTGTTACAACTTCTTTTTTAATTATACTTTTCAATTTGTTTAAATCGACACTTTTGATTTTAATATACTTCAATAGTTTATATATACTTTAATTTATAATTCAAGATAAGTAACTGTAGAGTACTTATCTTCAGACTTAAGTTACTATAGAGTACTTATCTACCTTAAAAAACGGCACCCCTATTTAAGTAACTATAAAGCACTTATCTTTGGACTTAGCTAACTTACAGTTACTTATCTTTGGACTTAACTAACTTACAGTTACTTATCTACCCTAAAGAATGACACCTCTTTTTAAGTACTCAGAAGTTATTTAATTTTATAATTCAAAATTATAAATTCGGATACTATATAGACTATAAAGGGTACATCAAAATAAAGATTCAAAATTACGACAGTGAGTTGGTTGCTGACAAAACAAGGCATAAATCATTGTTAGGCAGCGATTTTAGAATGCTTGTTTGCGGAAGTTCTGGTTGTGGAAAAACAAATACTATAATGCATATCATAAAAAACAGTTATGTTATTATGATCAGATTATCATATATACTCCTAATAAAGATCAAGACGAGTTGGTCTCACTAAAACATAATTTTGCTCAAGTTTCTCAGCTGGTAGGTCATCAAGTCTTGTTATTATGTGGACAAGAAGATATATTAAATACAGATGAATATGAATCTGATGATTTTGTAAAGCTTGTCGTATTTGATGATTTAATGAATGCTGATAAGAAAATACAAGCAAAGATTGCAAACCATTTTACTGATGGTAGACATCACAAGATTTGTCCGGTCTACTTGAGTCAATCGTATTTTACAATACCAAAAGACATAAGAACAAATTGCTCCAAAGTTATTGTCTATGATCCTCCAACAGATGGTGAAAAAGCAAGAATTTCAAAAGAATGTAGATTTGACAAGTGCAAATTTGAGGGTCTTGATAAACACGATTTTCTATTTATATATCAAAGCAATAGAGAGTTGTTTAAAAATTTTGATGAATTAATTTAAATGATTTGAAAAATTGTAATCCTGTATATGTATATAGTAAAGGCTTTAATCATGGAAATTTATTGTGCCAAATGTAAAAGAAAAACTCCGTCTTTAAATATAAGACATACCACCACAAACAATATTAGATCTGTAATAAAAGGTGAGTGCAAAATATGTAGTACAACAAAAAATTGTTTTACTTAAAGTAAAGCCGGTGGAAAACTTGATATTCATTCATGAATTGGTAAATTACCAAAACCTAAAGCTGGTTGGACTCCTACTAATTATAAATACATGGGTCCATTTAATCCATTAGATAAATAATTAGAATACAGCATAGAAACTGGTGAAATTACTAAATGGATAGTCCCTCCTTTTAACAAAGTTGATGAATTTTCTGCACATCATGATGTATGTTATTCAAGAGGCGTTGATAAAAACGAGTGTGATAGAATAATGGTTGCTGAAATGGAAAAGATTCCTCTTGGTGAGCTGCCAAAATGGGTATGTTTGCTAAAATAGTTATCAATACCAAAAAAAACTTGGACTAGGTCTTTTAAAAGAACAAGTTCAAAAATTGGAATGAACAACTAGCAGATAAGTTACACAAACCAATGATGAGAAAGTTTAAAAAGAGAAAAGTTATTGTCAGTAATATTGATGATATTTGGAGTGCTGATTGGTTGATATGCAACAACTTAGAAGTTACAGCCATGGATTTAAGTATATTATAAATGTTATTGCTGTATTTTCAAAATTTGTATGGAGTTTTCCTATAAAAGATAAAACAGGTGAAACAATTACCAATACATTTCAATCTATTGTTAAGACTAGTAAGAGGAAACCTAAAAAATCGTGGGTTGATAATGGATCTGAATTTTATAATAACGTATTTAAAAAATGGTTGGTTGAGAATGAAATTGAAATGTATAGTACATTTAATGAAGGTAAGGCCGTTGTTATTGAAAGATTTAATCGTACATTAAAAAATAACATGTATAAATATTTTACTGCTAATAATACATATAAATATGTCGATGTATTACCAGATTTAATTAATGAATATAACAACCACAAGCACTCTACAATAAAAATGACTCCAACAGAAGCTAGCATGAAATATAATGAAAAAGTTATTCAAAATGATGCATATTCAATCCATGATAAAACCATCTGTAAATCTAAGTTTATGGTGGGAGACAGAGTAAGGATTATTAAGTACAAAAGAACTTTGTTAGATAAAGGTTATACACCAAACTGGAGTGAAGAAGTTTTTGTTATAGTAGGAATACAACATACAAATCCTACTACTTATATAATAAAAGATTATAACAATGAAATTATTGAGGGAAGTTTTTATGAAAATGAGTTACAAAAAACTCGATCAAGATTTTTATAGAATTTATAAAGTATTTAAGACAGATTATAAGAAAAAATTAGCGCTAGTATCATGAAAAGGTTATCCTAAAGAATTTAATGGTTGGATGCCGCTAAATGATGTTAAGAAAATTTATAAAAAAAGATAATTTAAATAGAAATTTTTACTTCTTATAACATGTGGTGGCCATATGCTAATGTTGAAATGCCGTATGCGTCAATAACTCTTTTATCATCATCGGCTGATAAAGCTACTTTGTTTACAGTTTCTGAATAAATCTCATGTGTATGGCTTCTGATTAAATTCATTTTTCCTATATTTTGGATTTACTCTTTCAACTAAACAATTATAGTAGTCGCTGAATTTTATATTTTTTTTATTACATTCTTTTTGACACCCTTTGCATTGTTCTCTTCCTTTTCATTGACCCTGTATAATACATTTTTGCTCTCAGCCCTACAACTTCTAAGATCTGCTCACCACCACATTCATCTTTCATCATTCCAATTACTTTTTTGTTGCATCCAGTTTTAATTCCTGATGGATTATTTTTTGCATAATTGCTTGTATCAAATTTTCCTCTAAATCACTTGAAATATCGTGATAGAAGTTTTCTGTTTTTATTTCATAAGCTAAAGAATCAGTATCTGTAAATAGCAACTTTTGCTTTTGTCCATATTTTTTAACAATGCAGTTGTAATGAAAGTCATACATGAGCGTTTTACTTAAATCGAGGATGCACAATCCTACATAAATTTTGTTTCTCAAATTTTATTTTTACTCTTTTCATGTGAACGGCTGCTAGACTTTTGTCAAATATTGTTCTTCCTTCATACGTTGGTTTTGATGCTAGCTTTTTGGCTTTTTTTTCTTCATTTGCAAGTCTTATATCAATTCGGTTTCTTATGTTTTCCATAGTTTTGCCAAATACCGAGTTATTCATAAGCTTGAAGAAATCTTTTTCAAAGTCGTTTTTGCTGGCAGTTCTAAGATTTGTGTTCAAGTCGATGTATGGTTTCATCCATTCTTTTTGTCAAAGGCTAGCACTTTGTGAATCTTGGTCAACTTTAGTCCTAAACTAAGGTAAAGTTGAAGATTTTTTAGATGTAAAATGTATTTTGTTTTATTGTTCAAGTTTGGAGCTAATTTATCTATTTTATTAATAGTAATCATCCCAGCTGAGCCCTGGCGATGTATAATACCATGCTGGATCTAATTTATGATTTTTTACACAAACCCTAAAATTTTCGAAAATGTCAGCTAATAAGATTACATCAGCTTTCAAGTATAAATCATAATATTTATCCATATTCTTTATGTCAAAGTGACGCCATACTTTTTGTGCATGTTCATAATCTTTTACATCTATATTTGAATCATTTAGTCGCGAATAAAATTCCTCAATTGGTGGAAGTTCAAGCTCATTAAATCTTTCAAAGTTATCCATATTATCATATGGGTAAACACCTCTATGATCAAGAAGTCTGTATCTTCTTCGAAAATTTGCTTATTTCTCTAAACTGTTTTTTTGAAAGATTTTTACTAGGGCTGTCAATAGATGACGCCATAAATTTAAAGCTGTCAATATATCTAATTTCAATTCTATTTTTACAAGTATCTGCAACATCATCTGGTAAGATTTTTTTACTAAAATTTATATGTTTTTCTTCATTATTTGGTATGCAGTTAATATTTCCTTTTGATTTACCTAATTGCTTTATGAACAAATGAGAATCGCAGCCTGACAAGTTGTGAAATATGACAGGCACAAATTTTGGCAGCTGATGTTGCAAATTACATTGACTGTGTGCCGCACCTCTAAACTTTCCTGTGAAATGATCGTGATCTCTAACTGTTTCACCTGTTAGGGGGTCTTTACAAATTACACCATTAGATTTTTTAAAGTATTCTTTCCAATCATCTTCTTCCATTACACCTCTTAAACTAAATTCTGTGGCATCTTTATATTCCTTTGGCAAGCAAGATTTATGAATTTGATCTTTCTTGAACAAAATTGTTTTGTTGTTGTTCAATTTTTTATTACAAATATGACAATCCACTGCTGACTGAAATTTTTCATTATCTTCTTTCGTCATTTCAAGAGGAATTATATTTTTATAAATGTCGGCAATTTCTTTTACTTCCTCTTCAATCATTTCACAAAATTTCTGCACACAATCTTTACCTCTGTATACAACGGGTTCAGCATAATTTTCTTCACCTTCACATTTTACATAATAACAAAATCCTGATGGTTTATGTTTTTGATATTTTTCGGTATACGATTTTTCTGGATTTGGTGTGGCCGAATCTATTTTTTCTGTGATGGCCTCGAAGTCTGCGTAGATAACAAAGGGTACCCTCATTGATTTGTTAAAATTCTTAAATGTAATTGTTTCACCTGGTTTTGGCACTTCAATTTTACAAGCTGAGTTTTCTTTACAACTCTCAATATGTTCTTCCAACTTTTCTGGCGTTGTAAATTTATTCAAGCATCTTTTGCAGAAATATGACTTGTGTTCATGTTTGGAGACTTGGGAGGAAACTAGCCTTGAAAAGTTTTTCATCCAACAATAATGTTGATTTTCTTTGTTGGTTATAAGCAACAAATCCATAGCATTTTGCGGGTCTGTTTTACTTAACCTTAATATGTGTACACTTCTCTCATATCCAAATACATTTACTTTTATTTCAGGATTTTGTTTTTCAAATTTGTCAATATCTTTTAGCGAAACTGGGAATTCAATGCCTGTAAAATTAAGTTTGCCCAAGTGTGCTTTATATTTTGATGGTCTTCTGGGGTTTTCCTTTATTTCATCGTGATGTAACGCGGACAGAATCGCATATTCAAAACATCTATTATCTTTGTTTTTTACATTAATAACTGGTTCAATATAACCTTCTCCTTTTAGCGGATTAAATCTATCAACTTTAAGAAGTAAATTTTCAATACTTTGAAATATCCAACCAATACCACTGCTGGTATATGTAGCAAACGACTCGAGTCTTTTGTTTCATTTTTTCATATTCCTCGAGTATGTTTGTCGAGTTGGTGAAGTATTGCATCCCTGAGTTAAAGAATGGTTTTGCTTTAATAATTTTATCATCAGACCTTCTTGCCATGTTGACTGCTACTGCCATTTCAACCTTTAAGGGCTTATCGTTTTTTAATTCTTCTTTTATTTGTTTTTCAATAAGGCGACTTGCCATTTCTAGATATGTTTTTAAATCAGTATCATCTGAACCGTTGAGCTCAAAAGTTCTAAATACATCTTCCAGGGCGGTTTCTTTCTGTACTATTTTAAATGGAGACATGTTGTGCTATTCTTGAGGAAAGTGATAAACTCTTATCTAATATGATATATCAAATGTCTAATACAAAAATAAAGAATTTTTTGTATATAATAATTCGAGAAAAAAAATTTGTTTGATTATTTAATACATTGTTTTTACTTTTTTAATTAGCTCTTCAAGCAAAATCTTTTCATAATGCTTGATAATCATATGTTCTTATGTTTCCTTGGTTTTATTTATTTTTTTCTTTTTATATCTTAACTTTTCATAATTACATTGCCTGCCCTTGCACATGCCTAGGGACGACCTTGTTCCTTTTCCACAACTCATACAGGGAAATAATTTTACTTTTCGTTTAGCATGATAATCAAAGTACCCTTTGCGCTTTGCTAACCTATTGCAAGTTCTTTCTTGACCTAACATAAGCCAGTTGCATCTTGGAAAAATTTCTGTCATTGCTGTATTAATTTTTTACTCTGCTCGTAAACTTTTTAACTCTTATATACAGTAGTAAATTTAAAACTCTAAATGAAAATTAGATAATTATGTTGTGGGGGAAATTTGTTGGGTATAAAAAATGAAGCGTGATTTTGCTATACTCGTGGAATTTATGAGAAAATGAGTGCTGAGGGGCCCAAAAGTTGGATTAGTGGCCAAGAAGTGGCAAATCAAAAAGTGCATCAGAGCCCGCTTTTTATAACTACTTAAACATACTGTGGCAGGTCATTTATGTATACAAGAAAAAGGGCTGGCCCCAATACGGAGCCTTGAGGTACCCCAGATAACACAGGAATTGACTTTGACTTCCTGTTACCTAAAACCACACTTTGAGATCTTTCACTAAGAAATTCCCGTATCCACCTCAAAGTCTTCCCTTTTACACCGCATTTGTTTAATTTTTACAATAGGCTGTTGTAAGCAGCTTTATCAAAAGCCTTGGAGAAGTCCATTACAATTATATCTTTTTGATTACCATTCTGCATTGACAGTAGCATTTCATGTGAAAATTCAAGCAGTTGCGTTTCACAACTGCGTTTCTCCCTGAAACCATGTTGTAAGCAATATGAAATTCCTCGAGTTTTTAGATGTTTCATCAGTTGAGAGCATATCACATGCTCCAACAACTTATAGCATACACAAGTGAGGGAGATTGGCCTGTAGTTGACTGCTTCAGCTCTGTCTCCTTTTTTTAAAATAGGTACTATATTGGCACTTTTCCACATTTTAGGGAGCTTTCCTTGCTCTAATGAAGCATTGAAAATATGTCTTAGGGCTGGGGATATCTGACAAGAAAGTTCCTTCAGTACTCTTGGTCTCAGCTGATCTGGGCCTCCTGCCTTGTGAGGTTTCAGTTTATCTAATAAGTTCTTTACTCCTGTGATGGAAACATCAAATTCTGGCATAATCAAGTAGCATCACCTCTGGAGTTCTTGGCAAGATAATCATCACATATCTTTTTCAGGGACATAGGTGTTTGATTGGAGAATACTGATTGGAATTGATCATTAAGGGCATTTGCTTTTGCTTTTGGATCAGTCACCATATTGCCACTGACATTTAAACTTTGCACAGCACTGCTGTCAGTCTTCTTGTGCTTAATGAAGCTCCAAAACCGTTTAGACACCTAAAATGTATTGGGCTGGGGCTCTTCCTTACTTTCCGTGATGAGACTTTCTACATATGACCGATATGCTTTTCGACATGCTGACTGTATGGTTTGTTTCAATTTTTTGATCTTCTCTTTTTCTTTCATTGGGCTTGTAGATTTCTTGGATTTTCTATGCAGCTTTTCCCTTTTCCTAAAAAGCCTTTGTATCTCCCTGCAAATCCAGGGTGGACGATTTTTGGTACTTGTTGTTCTGTGTGGAATGTATTTCAAAATACTTCTTTCTAGCTCATTTGAAAAATTTTTCCAAAGCATGTCCACATCATCTGTTATTTCTGAACTATTTACAAAATTTAATGAGAATGCATACATGTGTTCTTTTAGTGAATCCCAATCTGCTTTTTCGTATAAGGGCACTTTCCTTGACTTTTGCTGGTTAATTATGGGTTTGATATCTATTTCTGCTTGGACAATGTCATGATCACTTAGACCTGGAATTATCTGGACTGACTTGACCATGAAATCATTGTTGGTTATAAACAAGTCCAAAGTATTTTCAAGTCTTGTTGGTTCAGTAACATGTTGGCCAAGTAGTGTTCAAAGTTCAACGGCGTCCATGTATGCTGACGATACTAGCCTTTCCTACAAATCTAAAGATTTAACTCAGCTGAATGAGGCTATTAACGATGATCTCAGGAAACTTGAGACCTGGTTATAAGGGAACAAAATATCGCTAAATGTCGCTAAAACCCACTATGCTCATTTGCTCAAAATCTAAGCATAGATCCATTAAAAGTTCGGATGAAAAGTTTGATCCTAAAATTCGGGGTAAATGTCTAGCCATAGTTGAAAAGACAAAATACCTTGGTGTACAAATTGATCAAAACCTTGATTGGAAGGAACATATAAGATATGTTGCGTCAAAGGTTTCAAGAGCAATTGGTTTTCTGAAATATGCTAAGAGCCTCGTCCCTTCCACTACCCTGATCAACTTGCACAAAAGCATTGTGGAACCGCACTTCCGATACTGCTGCTCTGTCTGGGGTTGCTGTAATTCAACAGAAAAAAGCCGCTTGCAGAGACTCCAAAACAGGGCTGCAAGAATAATTACTGGTAGTCGTTTTGATGACTCAGCCATGCCCCTTATTAAAGGTCTTGGTTGGCAAACAATTGCGGAAATGATCAGTTCTGAGACTAATACTATGGTATCTAAGGCACTAAATGGTCGTGCTCCACAATATCTGACCGAACTTCTCGAGAAACTCGCAAAGCTCTGTTCACAACTTGCGAAATACTTCAAAAGACCTAAAGTTGCCACTAATGAAACTGCAACTGGCCAAAGATGTTTTTCATTCAGAGGAGTGAAATCTTGGAATAGCCTCTCAGTTGAGTCCAAAGAAGCCGTAAACCTGGTCAGCTTTAAAGCCTCTATTTGATATGCAAATCTGGACATTTTCGCCAGTAAATTTTATTCTCATATTAGGTTAATTTTGTTTCATATTTTAATTTTGTCTTATATTTCAATAAATTGATGTACATTAAATAAAAATTGTAATTAGGTAATTAGGTATTTTAAGTATCATTTTAGATAAATTGTAAACTTTTTTAAGCGGAGGGCCTCTTGAAAATCAGCATTGCTGAAGAGCTACCCTCTTATAAAGAATTGAAATGAAATGAAATAGCCTTGTAGTACCAAAATCGAAAAAGGAAGCAGGAATACGATCCTTCAATACGCAGGGAGCATTAATATTCAATTCATTACCTGAACATGTGCGAAATGAAGAATCTTTTCTTATATTTAAACGCTTAGTAAAAAACTTTAAATTTTAGACTCAATACGATTTTAATTTCTATTTTTAGCCTTTTCTTGTAAACGCAGGTCCTTTATTGATAGCAGAATGTATTTTCTGAAAAAGTTAACCTGTTAAAATATGTTTTATAATAATAATTTTTTTTAAAACTTCATTTTGATATATAAGCTAAACATACAAATACAAATCTCTCTAGTAATAGGTAATTTGTATTCGGCTGACCTAATTACAGGTATTTCTAGTATAAAAAAAAAATGAATGAATAATTATACTAATAAGATGACGAATAGAAAAAAAAAAAAAAAAAAAAAAAAAAAAAGAAATTTAATGAGAAGAATTAATGGTTGCAAGGAGACTGTTAGTAGGAGAGAAGGTCCGGGTTAGTCCAGGGTTTATTACGCATACAGAATATGTAGTAAGTTGTACGAATGATTATAGTTGATAATTTAGTAATGATGTAGTTAGTGTGTGCCTTGTCAATGGTTAGATCGCTACACATCTGAATGAACGAATCGCAAGATTGTCCAAAGATTCCAAGGGAACCTATTGACAAGTTTACAAATTCAACGTGGCGGTATTTCGACGTTAGGTCATTCAGAAGGTAGCGATATTTGGAAAATTTCCTATCAGCATTATTATCAAGGTTTGTCTCAAAGCCAACGCTCAATTCTAGAACATAGAGAGTATTAGAAGGAGTGGAGATGAGCATGTCAGGACGCAGGTCGTCACCAGTGACGAGAGAAGGGGAAAGATATTGTGGGAGGTCAACATAGAAAGTACATTGATTTAAATATTGAAATGTTGAAGCCAAGAAGTTTAGTGCAGAGTCATGTCTCCATGTGAAGCGGCCCTCGCTGAGATAAGATCTACAACCTGCAACAACGTGGAGAAGAGACTCTGGCTGGAAGCAAAAGGAACAGTCAGACGTTTGGGAGAGATTCCACAGCTTGAGATTTTTCCGAGTCGCAAGTGTGTTATTAAGGTACCTGACAGTGAAGTTAAAGATGTTTTTCGGTAGTTTACTTTGGGCAGACGACCAGAGAGAATTCACAGTTTTCAAAGAGTGATTCAGGAGGAAAGTAATGAGAAAGCCTTGAGAGGTTAAGTTAGATCGGAGTTTGTCGGTATGGTTCTGACGCACTGCCTTTAAAACTTGCTTAGTGTTTCGGTATGTATCATATTGTATGTTCATACCGAAACTAGTACTTCTCCACAGGGATTTTATTGCATCGTTCGATGAAGATTTCAGGGCAGTACGCAGGACAGTTTGACATTGTAGGAATTTTACAGAAGGAAGAAGGAGATTCAAACCAAATTGGTTTCGAGGAAGACTAATACCACTGAGGGTGGCGCTAATTGGAAGATCTAACCATTTTCTCACGAATCTTACCACAACGTTATCGAGATTCTCGATGACCCATGTCTTGGAAAGATTGGCAACAGTTAGATGCCAGGACAGCTTAGAAAGAACGTAGCGTTGATAGAGGAGAAGTCTGTTTTTGGGAAGGATGCGTAACGAATCGATTAGTTTCAACATGTCGAGAAGAGATGATTCAAGGTGGATTTTGTGTTGATGGTTGTCCATGTCAAAATTGAAGAAGCGGCCGAGATATTTAAAGGATTCACCATTTTTAACTACTGGCAAAAGTTCGGTGTTGATGAAAAGTTTTGGTTGAAATTGTAGAGAGCGGGAAGAGAATTTTTTGATTCCAAAGGTGACGCATTTATCAACCCTAATAATCATGTTTGCCCATTGGCACCATTTAGTAAAACAGTTTAAAAGGAGTTGATTTTCGCGCTCGTCAGTTGTAACGACCGCTGCGTCATCTGCGAATTGGAACCAATGAATAGGGTTAAAAAGACGATCAGTAGAATCTAATAATAATAATAATAATAATGGTCTGATGTTGAATAGGGGACTTTGCCCTTTGTTAACAGTCAGTATACTCCTACTACCGAAAAGCTACTTTGTACCATTGTTATAAAAAGAGCATTGAATTAGTCAGAGGGATAAATATGACCCCGTTCTCTTTCAACAGCATAATGCAATGCAAATGCAATAATTACTTGTCATCATAATATCTAGAGGTCAGGCAACGAAGCCTTAAAGAACGACAAACTGTCTGTCCTCTAATCAGTTCAAACAATGCTAATCTATGATTCTTCTTTTGAATATCTGGTGCATTTCCAACCAAAGGCACCTTTCGATCGTGCCATCTTCCGTTGCATTCTCAACTCATACAATTCGTCGTTATATATCATTTATAGCTACTGCCAGTAACTACAAATCAATTAATCAAACACGATACATTCATATCTCTTACCTATCAAGTAGCTGTTTCTTAGTTTCAATTTAATAGTGGCTCAACAATTTACATAAAATAATTTTTCAATGAAGCAAATATAGAATTTTATGTAAAATTCCTTCGCACGGAGCATTAACAAGAAATATGTCGCTGACTTCAGCATAGTTTTATCAATTTTCTTTCCAACAGAATCTTAAATGCAACGTTCTGACTTTGAAATCATGCGTTGTTATCTAAAATAGATAGTGTGTGTCGAATAAAAGGGATTATTTGAAATCAAAAGCTGCCATTAAGCGAGCTCTGATCACGTAGCCAGTAGTTTGATAATCTGATGTAAGGAATATACACGCGATTGGGTTACAAGGCACTGGCAAGAGCGCATTCTTTTAATGGTGAAAAGTAGTCTGATGGAAGCATAAAATTGTTGCCAAATAGCTCTAGCAAGTTCCTATCATTCAAACTCTCCATCGCCAATATAAAAGCGAAGTACGACGACAGAAAAGTACAATCATGATTTAGCTTTGATTCTAGAGGCTGGAGAGAGGCAAAAATCTATTGAGAAAATACTGATCACCAGTTATGCTGGCAAGGGTACCTTGCAAAAATTGTCAAAAAAATTGAAAATACATTTGACTGACTATGAAATTTTTTCAACACCCTCCCCCCCCCCCCCCCCCCTTGAATTATTAAAACAACTCAAAGAAATAATCTATAGAATACATGCAAGTCAACTAAACAATATCAAAAACGTTATTGAATTTGAAATCATCTATAGAATACATGCAAGTCAACTAAACAAAATCAACGTTATTGAATTTGAATACATTGTGCAAGGCACAGTTGCAGTAAGATATTTCGAGGTTAGTGAAAATCAAGTTGAGATCTAAAGACTGTCTGCCTACTACCAACAATATCCTCCTTGATTGGGGTGAACTCTGGAAATAGCGACGAAACCTGTAAGAATATGATGACATCATGAACAGAGATGATGAAAGAACATCGTAAAAAGAAGTCATTCAGCGGTGGCAACTCACATCAAAGGTAAGATGCAACATCACACAAAACAACTAGCTTGCTCTGCCTAGGAGAGACGTATTTAGTTTCATAGGAAAATGAGGCAATAGTCACAAGACAAAGCCTTGAAACAAAACCAAAAAAGAGTTGCCTATAATGGCAAAACTACGCAAAATTAACAATGCAAAACAACTTCTCGCAACTTAAACAGCACGGTCCACCAGGTAAAGATAAAAATTAGTTAAAAATTAGTTACAAATTAGTTAAAAATTAGTTAAAAATTAATTAAAAATTAGTTAAAAATATGTTTAAAATTAGTTACTTCCGTAGTGACATCATCCCATTTTTCCTTCCATTTCACTCATTGATTCATCAATTAATTAGTTCATTAATTTATTCATTCACTTCGCTCCGTGTGCTCATCTGTCCCAAGATTCATCCCCACCACATACGCTGTTCACGCAATCACATCCCGCGCTACCTTCAAGTACAGAACTATGCTGATCCATCTAGCAGCATCTCCACTTCCTAATTTCACACGAATCCAAACTTCACATTCTACTCTTGCTATTTTTTCGTCACAAAGGGCAAACTTAAATACCAATTATTTTGATGGACAACGAGAGAAAAAGAGATAAAAATAGTTAGACAGAGTGAGAAGCAAACAAACACACTGACAAACACGTCTTATCTTGACTTCAAGCGATAAAGGGTCGAGCAGAGCAGAACAAGACAACGAGTGTTGCAGCAGCTTAATCATGAATAAAATAAAGACAGAAAACTACCTCACTTCTTGCTACAGCATTGTGTCTTTATACATTCATGTATAAGCATTGAAAGATTTCGTGTCAGGGAAATTGAGATACCGTGCTGCAAGCATTTTAAGAACTAACAAAAACGGCTCTTCTAAGGAATTACCCAGCATCGTACTATAGCCAAAGCAAAAACCAATCGCTTTGCGTTGTCACAGAAAAGAAGCTGGAGAGCTACGTCTGTTGTATACCTACTGGAGTCGTGTATAATTGCAACATTTATACGTACTTTTGGTGTTGGCAATTTCGATTTCCCACACCATTCAATGAAACATCTAAAAAACAATTATTAACTGAGTACGTAATAATAGCTTTCAAATTTAAACTACTATATTTACATTCCAAGGGCTATTGCATTGCCAAGTGTGAAAAAATTTGCTACTTTAATCAGAGTCCACGTTACGATTTCCCCGATTCTCTAGGAAAAATTTCCGCTTGAAAATGTTCGAAACTGTTTGTTGGTGTTAGTTTTCTTATCGGCAATATAACATATCAATCAAACTGCACGAATAAAATACACTGCAAAAACGGGAATGCTGTATCATCAAACTTTCAAACAGGAAGCCAAATATGAAACGAAAACCAACCTCTGCCCTTCCATGAGAACTTTCCGACAGGTACTTCTGCAATACAGACGAAGGTGGCTTTCCGCAAATGTCCTAGGCAGCATCTGGCTGACCTTGAAACGGCGAAAAAGCTGTGGCTGATGATTTCAATGAAGTTAGTCTTATGGCGGAAGAAAGTGAGGATTAAAAATTAGGAAAAGAAAAAACTTGGAGGGGCAATGCATAGTATGAAGCACTTAAATACCATATTAAAACATTCTGAAATATACAAAGTACGATTTGACAATGAAGTTACAGAAATTTGCGACGCAGCACTTATCTGGCATATTGGAGACCTTCATCAAGCCTTGAACAAACAAGTGTTTGCAGCAGAGGCTCACGGGTATTCACCCTTAGCAATACCTAGCTTCCCCTGTGACATCAGATGAACGTAACATTGAATGCGATGGGCATTGCCAAAAGCAACAAGTAACTGTAACAATAAGTTAATATAACCAGATACAAGCAAAGTGATACGCAGAAAAAACAACTGGAAGAGTTACAATATATGTCTACGCACGCATGGCTGTGTATGTATGTCTGTATGTATGTATGGCTATTTATATGTATGACTGTATGGCTATGTATGTGTATAGCTAAATATGTAGGACAACAAATGGCTAAACACCATAGCAGAAAGCCGATAAAAATGGCATCTTCAAACAGATAGAATGCACAATAAACAGATTAATAATCACTATCAAGAATCAATGAAACCAAGAGCTAATTAAGTGATTCTTTTCTGTTAACGCAAATGGATTACCTGGTCTTTTCGAACCATAACACCAACATCTAGACAGGACTTATGGTAAAATCTTACGTAGTCCATTGGATTTTCATTTTTCATTCCATAGTCAAAGTTAATCAACTAAAAGATAATTATGAACCTTCCTTTTAATTCTAAAACTCAAGAAGGAAGAATTCGAAAGCTGTGAATTTATGGCTAACTGGCAGAAAGAGCCTTCCTTTGAACCAAAATGAATTTGTAGCTGATTGAGTAAACACTTGCATGGGAAAGAAATTCTTAAAAGATCTCTTCGAATGGTGGTGTTGAGCTTTCAAAATGTACTTACATGCACTATAAAATCATTGACATCCAAAGATGCCGAAGTGTTGATGATCTCATCTCTTGTTTGCTGTGATTGTGACTGAAAAGAGATGAAGACAGAACCCGCTAGGGAAATAGAAAAACGGATGCAAATGTAAAACATTGGGAAGATGAAATTTAAGATAACAATGATTCCTGAAGTGAATTTGGCCTAAGGCAAAACAGGACCTGATTCAGATAACAATGTAAAGTAGTAAGGTATTGGGTCAGGGCTTAGCATTTTATTTCATTTAACGCTAACAGTGACATCCATTTGCGAGCAGGACCCTTGAAAATAGTTTGGGCTGAAACACTATAGCAACCTCAGCTTCTCACCCTCACATTTTCTAGCTATGCCACCATTGCCACTTGCTTGTCTTAACTGCGTATTTGTACACATTCATTCTTACGCTATTTCCTGCCATACTTTACATCAACTCATTACCCATTCATCTACTTTCGTCATCTTAACTAACCCTTCCCCTCTTGTCCTTAATTAGCGAATCAGGTAATTCAAGCTCAATGTTACTTTTCTACATAAGCATTAATTCTATTTAAATAAGTCAGTCAGTCAGTCAGTCAGTCAGTCAGTCAGTCAGTCAGTCAGTCAGTCAGTCAGTCAGTCAGTCAGTCAGTCAGTCAGTCAGTCAGTCAGTCAGTCAGTCAGTCAGTCAGTCAGTCAGTCAGTCAGTCAGTCAGTCAGTCAGTCAGTCAGTCAGTCAGTCAGTCAGTCAGTCAGTCAGTCAGTCAAATATTACAGCGCTAATCGTCGTCTTTCTGACTCCGTGTTCGCTGCACGTCAAACAAGACCACAGGCCAATAAATGTCCATGAGAGTTGAATCGAGCAGCTGCATTTTTAGGCCCAGTTCAATATGCATCTATCAACTGGTGATTCCTATAGGACTACTTTCAAATGGTTAGCATCAGTTGTTGAGGAATGGCAGCCCTTCATATTCATTTGGATCTGGATGCGGCGAGATGATCGGAAAATACTACGTGTGTGAACACAGCCTTTTGATGTCAACATAACGTACGTCTTCTCTCCGTCACAATCTAACTCCAACTGAATCCTTATAAAATCCAACAGACGTTACATTCGGACAACAAAAGAGTACTAATCAATATGTCAAGCATATCCGATGACCACGGAGGACAGACAATACGACACAACACAACTTACAAAGCGATCTTAACAAATAGAAATATTAGATAGTGGTCGCTTTTATGGCATGATTACCCATTATACTCTCTTATTGCAATGTCTGCAAAATTGGTATAATAAAAGAGAAGCTTTGATGCAAGTCATCATGAATATAGGAGGATAATTATAGGTAAGGAAAGCTGTTGGATTACACTAAGTCTCAGCGCTGAGCCCACCACTCTTTACTGTGATAACGGATGTCACCGTACAAGACAGATAAGGATAGACTCAATGGACAATGATGCTTGTGTTGCCGATTACAACATCCAATGACTCTACCCTGGAGCTGACAGTGATTTGGTTATTGTAGGCACCAAGAAGGTAGAAAGGTGGTACCACCGGAACGATTTAACAAGCTACGGTGAAATAGGCAAGGTACTTGAACGTGACAGACATATTTTAGGAATCACCAGTATCAAGATGTGCGCATGGAACTGGTCCTAAAAAGCTGCTGTTCGATTCCACCCACATGGAAGGTTCTTGCCTTGTAGTCTTATTTAACGTGCAGAGAGCACGGAGTCAGAGAGACGAAGATTAGTGCTCTTGTGTTTGAATGACTGACTAACTAACTTATTGAAATGAAATACATGTTTATATAGGCAAATAGCAAAGAGAGAAAATTACCAAACTCATCGAAAGGGAGCGGAAGGGTTGGTTGTGAATGACGCTGTGAATGACGCAAGTAGATGAATAGATCATGAGCTGATGGAAAGTATGACAGGAAATAACAATTGATTGAATGAATAGAATTGGGTAGTTCAGCAAAATGGTAATGATGGCATAGATAGAAATTATGAGGGTAACAAAGCTGAGTCACTACAAAATAATGTTTCCTTCAACAAACCTCATCAATCCTTGTCTTTAGAATAGTTTGTCCTATAAATTTGTAAAGTTCCCTTTTCCGTATTCTCTTTAGAATAGATTGCGCCTGAAAGAAAGGCATGGCGATATAAGCTGGATGCAGATTTAGTTACATGAATCATAAAAACATGCGCCGAAATGGTAGGAAAAAACTGAATAGTCTGCGCAGTGGAAGTTAAAAGGAAGCGTACGCTTGTCTGAATTCTTAGCTAGAAAGTTACAAATACAGTAATTGCATATGTACACATGCAAAAATACATATATATTTATTTATAACATATCTATATATATAAATATAAATATATATATATGTATATGTTTATATATATCTATATATTTATATATATATATGTATATAACATATACATCTTTTTGTGTACGTTTCTGTGCATTCCTACCTATTCCTATGATTATCAACTTAACTTTCGAAGCTACCAAATATAAAGTTTTTCAATGCATAACTGATAAGCACTGTAGTCTCCGCTTAATCATGGCCTTAAAAGATCCACATCATGTCATCTAGGTACTACGTACCTTTTCAAGATTTGGATCAGGTGAGAGCTCAATCATATTGAAAATTGAGTCAGTGACTTTTGAAAAAGCAACCATATCGTTGATGGTCTCTGATATTCGCAACTTTTTACTGAAAGGAGGAAAAAACGAACGGAGGTTTGAAAGAGGTCAATTCAATAGGACATTTCTGAATTCCATCAGGATACGGCTGCATAACCTTTATTACCAAAAACCACTCTCTGCTTCCAACAAGTAACATTTGTAAACCAAGAATGGTTCACGAATATCTCGTAGACATACACAATTGCTTAGTATTCCGTAATCAAAAGATTTAGCAGTACCTGATATGGAAATGCCGAACTTTCTGTCTACATGCGTTTCATTTTTAAACGAATACCAAACAAAATCCTTTGAAGCTCATAAAATGGAGTAAGTTAGTTAAATGCATTTTACAATATTTCCTATCATGGATGAGTTGTTCAATCAAAGCTAGTCTCGTCACTGAGACGTTGCCTTTGACTGACAATATCACAAAATATGGTAAAGAAACGGACGAATTAATAAATCATGGGAAGGAAAGCATGATGCTTTGCTTAAGCGGAAGCATTAGTGAACCATGATATTTCTAATGCATACTGTCTGCATTTGAGTACTTGAGCTCCTCTACCTGCTCTAACTTCCCTCCTTGCATCCGCACTTCCACTGCAGCGCCTTATTCCCCCAGGCACAGGTATTTGGTATTCTGTCTGCTCACTTTCAGTATACTGTCCTCCATCGCTCCCTTCCAAACCTCTAAATGTTCTTACATAGCTTCCCAGGTCTCTCTGGACAGGGCAATATCGTCAGCGAACATCATGTCCCAAGGTGCTTCCCTCTGTACCTGCTCTGAGAAGCAGTCCATCATAATTGCAAACAGGAACGGACTGACTGCAGAGTCCTGGTGCATTCCTACTTTGACAGAGAAGTATTTTGTTGTGTCCGGAGCGCAACTCACTCTCGTCTTACAGTTCTCATGTATGCATGTCATGGATCAGTCGGATAGATTTTTCCTCTACCTCCTTCAGTCTTAAGCAGTTCCATGGCTCTTGCTTCGGCACTCTGTCGCAACCTTTTCCAGGTCGATGAAGATGCAATGCCGGTCATTCTTTCCTTCCCTGAATTTGTCTATCAGCTGCCGTAGCGCAAATATGGCGTCTGTTGTGCTCCTCCTTGGCATGACGCCAAATGGTCGGCCTGATGTTGATACTCCGTCCCTTAGCCTCCTCTCAATCACTCTTTCCCACATCTTCAATGTGTACGCCATCAGCTTAATTCCCCGGTAGTTGCCGCAGTCCAGCATGTCTCCCTTGTTCTTATAGATTGGTACTAGAGTACCTTCTCTCCACTCGTCCGGCATCCTCTCTGCTTCCATTATCCTAGTAAAAATGCTGCGTAGTATTTCTTCTCCTTTATCATCCATCACTTTCCAGGCCTCCACCGGATATAATCTGGTCCTGCCGCCTTCCTTCTCTTCATCGTATTCAATGCAGTCGGCATTTCTCTTCTCTCTATCAATGCCACTTGTTTCCACTCTTGGGGCAATCATTCTGTCACTTCTTTTATTCTCAACACTCTTCAGCTGTTCGAAGTACATGATCCACCTTGTCTTCACCTCTTCCTCCTCTTTCAGAACTGTACCGTCACTGATTTAATCTGTCTTACTTGGTACACATCCCATGCTTCCTTGTTCTTCTGCTTAGCGATTCTGGTTGCCTTCATCACCTTCTGCCAAGCTTCTGTACAGGTCCTTGTACTCCTCAAATTTTCCCTTCGCCACAGCTCCCTCTCCAGCTTTGTTTGCCATTTCTTAGTTATTGATGGTCTCAGCATTTTTATTCAAGTCCTTTTTTTCCTTTGGTCTCCCTTTTTGTCCTAGTAGCCTCCAGTACTTCATCGTTCCACCACCAGCTCTCCTTCTTCCTTCCAGCTTTCCCTGACGTTACTCCAAGCACTTGCCTCGCCATCTCTCGTATCTTACTGCTGACAACTTCCCATTCCCGCACTTCACATTTCGCCATTCGTGCTCCAACTCTTCAACAATCTTTTCCCTACGCTCTCTCTACTGCATTTTCCAACGTTTAATCTTCTTGACTTTCACCCGCCTTATTTCTACCTTGTTTTCGATTGCATTTCTACACACGAGCACAATGCGTTGTATGGCGAACGCCTCACTTGGCAGCACATAGCAGTCATGCATCCTACAAACCTCTCTCCTCCGGCAAAGGATGTCATCAATTTGAAAAATTCCTGTCAGCGCTTCTGTAAGTTGCTTTGTCTGACTTCCCCTCCCTCAAGTACATATTCACGATTGCCAAGTTGTTTGGCCCTGCAAACGCGATAATCCTCTTTCCTTCTAAGTTCCTCGTTCCCATTCCGTGTTTCCCTACGACCTCTGGTGTTCCAATTTTTCCCTCCCCACATGTCCATTCAGGTCTGCTTCTATCTACGCCACTTGTGCTTCAACGATCTACTGCAATACGTCTCCCATCAGTCCCTGGGATTCCTCCTTTGCCTGGTTGGCACAACCAGCTTGGGGCACAAGCGCACTCCCCACATTGACCGTTACTTTTCCCACATCCAGCTACACCCACATGACTCTGTCCGACTCTTGGTTCACCTCGAGCACGCCCTTTTTGATTTCCGGGATCAGTGGGATTCCCACCTCTTTCTTCAGACCATCTTCCCCAGCGTAGTACAGTTTGTAACCGATCTCTTTCACCTTCTGCACCTGCCGCCTGGTTTCCTCCACATACATCGATGCCTTTCCATTCCATCAGTTTCATCATTTTTTTGCTCTGCCTGTCATCGTTCCCACGTTCAGAGTCCCAAATCGAACTTTCCATTCACTTTACCTTAAACTAGTGAACAAGAATGCATTGATCTAATGGTCGATGGTTCAAGTCCACTTCCGGTTCATCCTCTAATAGAAGCGAAGAGATTCACTAGCAATTGCAGGCGTAAGACTCACGAGGTCTCGTCATATGGCGGGAAGAACCAGAGTACTGCTTAATAAGCACAAGTCTTAAGGTCCCAAATACACCTTCGGATGCCAAGTAGAAATCATAATAATGGTAATGATGATAATAATGAATCAAATTTTTAAACAGGATTTATCTATCAGTGCAATAATGCACTGTTATCAACAGAGTCCTGTTCCTAAACTAAGTGAAAATAGCATCTTAGAAAGCAAAAGTAAATATCAACACTAAAGCACTAGGATAATAAAAGCACTAAAATAAAATCTATGCCCATTTGAAATTTTCGTTTAGTGATTTCCTAAACACTGCTCTGTATTTTACGGTTCTAACCTCGGGGGTAGTGCATTCAATATCTTAGCACCAAGAAAGACGGCTTTAATTAGCTGCTAAATTCACCTCCACATCCTGCTAAACGGATATGCATTCTAATTAAGATTTAGCAATCATGCATTGTACGTTCATACCCGTTCTTGCCAGCAACGAGAAAATGCTCATTCGCTTCTAGCAGAACCTCAGAAAACCTGTGAGAAAATTGAAATAATTGAAGCAGTCAAAAAATCGCCTTGGGACAGTTGCACAATCGCCTTACTTCATAATGCTTCCTAGGAGATACATTGCGCCTTGAAATGACATGTGTGGAAATTGAACCCAACTGACTTTGACATGGCCCATGACAAGCAGTGAAACTACGAAGACAGACGATAGGAGATACTTACATTTGGTCGAGAATTTTCGCTGTTTTATGTTGATAAGCTCGTCGATGCAGAATACATCTCGTGTGAAACATATCATAGAGGGTCTCAGCATCCTGTAGAAATCAGAAATTTAAAAAGCACAGGTTTGCAAATGGGCATCATCAGAGACAGCATTCTGAAAATGCAGCTGAGTTGAACCATAGTCATGGAACTTAAAATAATCAAATGATAGACATCATTGCCGAGTCAGTCAAAATTGAAATTGTTAAGCACAGAAAGAACAGCTCAGATTTGACAAAAGTAGTCCCAAAGACGATGTCTTTCTTTGTGCATTGCTATAGCAAGAAAGAAGGCTTAAGTTCACTTACATACTGTAAGAGATTCGTGATAAATTACGGCGATTCGAAAAACAGACCCAAGTTTTGTTGGGTTTAGAAATGGATATGAAGTGAAGAGAAGCCATGCTACACCACTGCCTTTAGAGAATACCAACTTAGAATCCCTTGAATGAAATAGGCCTTTTGACAACAATAACAGAACGAAAAAGATAGAACGACCTTGTCACGTGTGCAAATTTGAAGTTCTCCATCGACTTCCAAAACTCTAGCAAACTTCATGTATCTCCTTGAAGCAAAAGGATTCTATTTGATAGCTGGTATAGATTAATGAGTATCATACGACAATACTCACTCTATACATAATGAATATTCACAGCATCGCAATCGAATGACCCATTCTCTGGATATCACAAGCGCGTGACATTTGCAGCCCGTCATAAGGCTCAATAAATGGAGAGCATGTGCAAACAGACGAGCACATCACTATGAAACCTCTACCGTCAGCTTAACGGAATAGATCGAATGATCACGATTAATGGATACACTGCATGAGACATTTCTACATTATACAAAAAGAGAAGCCGGAGAAATGAAGAAGATTAAGTAGAAATGTCAGAAGTTGAAGAAGAAGAAAAAGAAGGAGAACATATGCAATAGGAAGTGTAATTACTAAATGAAGAAGAAAAAGAAGAAATAGCAGAGTGGAATTGGAGGAAGCAGAATGACTGCAATTGAATATGGAATAGCAATGGAACAATACTCCGATGAACTTCCTGTTGTAAACAATGACAAGAAGCTAAATATTTTTAACAGTCGATTCGATGCATTAGCACTCTCGGCCAGCACTTACTTGTGATCAAAGTTTTTTGAAATCCCCAGGTGATAACAGTCTCTTGCAAAATAGTCCCACTTGTCCACATCTATTCCGGTCTTTTTGTTTGCTACAATCTGATTAAAAAAATGCACACTTAAATATGATGAAATGTGAAAGATAAATTCCTCACAGATAAAAAGTCTTCAGATTATATGGCCTTTGGAGAATGAAACAATATGAGTAGGTACGAATTCTACAAAGTTCATGAGCCTTGCAACTTCCCCAAAGTAGGAAGATCTGCTAACATAAATATATTTACCCATAAGCGACTAGCCCTGCTAAATCTACGATTTAAATTTTAATTTCTTGAATAACATTTCAATACTTGACTTGACGATATCAAAATCAGCAACTCTTCCCGTAAACTTTGTTCGCGTGCTTGCTTTTTACGAATTATCGAAATATCACATTTAGAGAAGACAAGGAAACAATCTTTGCGAAAGACTATAATCGAAGGAAAGGTGGAAGGCAGCAGAGGAAGAAGATGAATAGGAAGGCGATGAGAAGATTTGAAAAACAATGGAGCGGATAGAGCATGAAAGGATTGAGAAAAGCAGCGGGGGGTAGAGAGCGGTTGTGCATGATTGGGTGCCCCGGCGGCCTGATGGCTAAGGTGCAAGAAGAAGAGGAAGAATCACATGTCCGCAAGATGACCATGCCAAGGTATAATCCTGTTTTAAAAGTTCGATATGTGAAAATCGATACAAAAACCTGATACAGGTAGCTCTTGTCCTTTCCTCTACCCTTGTACGGCCATTCCTGATCGAGAGGAAGTTCATATTGTCAATAGATAAACTATGAAAACAGATAAGTTACTTTGATTGAAAGCCTATGTATCAAAATGCCATAACCCCAGTTGTGCTTGAATTAATTCCACCATCTAATCCTTTCGGTTTTAGAAGGCCCCGTTGATTCAACGGCCAGGCCGAAGGATATAACTTTAATCTGAGCAAATGCGGTCGTTGCTTCGGCACATTTTGGTGAGCATAATGTGCTTTGGCTGTTGCATTAACTACCACGGTCGCAACAGCTATTCGTGAATAGCAGAAAGATTAGGCTAACAGTCTAAGAAATAACTTGCTAATGTTAACTAGTTGTGATGAGCACGATTAAATATGAACAGTTTTGTACAATTATATGACCCCAACCAATCAGCTAACATGTGGAAATAACAAGTAGGTGACGCTTAGAACTTGTCCTAAGGCCGGGAAAAAGGGCTAGCATCTGAAACTGAGCTGGTTGAGTGTTGAATGAATACACTGTTATCAGCACAATTCTGTTGCAACCCATCGAAAGAGAATCAAGTGAGAATGATCTAGTACAGTATATGAACGATTGACCAATGGCGGTTTTAGGGACAGAGGGGCCCATGGCCAAAATCATAATCTGCGGGGCCCTTATTTGAAAATTTCTTGTTAACCAAAATTTCTCTTCATTTTTTTCCAATTTTTTCTTTCTTCTGCTTCAAATAAAAAACCTTCTCAGTTTTCTCTTAGGTGCGGGGTCTCTGCTGGGCTACCAAAAGCGCGGGTCCTGGGGCAATGGTCCCCCGGCCCACCTTAAAACCCCCAATTCCGTTACGAAAGGACAGTGTCTCTAAAACCGCGAACAAAAAGTAGCAACGGGGGAAATTCTGTTGATAATTCGTCTTCTTACTCCTCTTCCCGCATGAAAATATTGATCTACTTCGAACTTTCCTTGCCTCTGCCGCATTTTCAGTCCACCACGGCCCACCACTGTCGGGTATAATGCTTTCCCCGCTCGAGCTACCACCGTCTATTTACGTCTGCATAAAGTCAACTGACCGTCCTTAGGTCTACCCTGCTTCACCTTTTCACCCAAAAGTTCCGGTTCACGCAAGGAACAGTTCTTGTTCCTGTCATTATTTATGCCTCACAGGCAGGGGAGGCGCCAGAGGGGTGGGGCAAGAGGGATGGGGTCAGATGGGTAACACCTAATGGGTGACAGGGCTATAGCCTTCGTCAGGGAGCGCTAGGTCCTAATCAGGGGAAAAATTCAAGTCTATGGCTCATTGTTACCAAATGCAAGCTTCTGTGCATTGATAAACTAAATAAATCAACAAGCAGCTGTGTCATCGCGTAGTTATACTTCGAGTCGGCCATGATACCTTGTATCGAACTCATCTTCCTTACGTAGTATAAAACCGTTCATCTTTCGCAGTTTTGGAGGATCTGAAACCTCAATGAAAAGACAGCTTTCTTCATTCATTTCTACTGAGGTTGACATGGACCATGGAAGCGACTGTCTGCAGTAAAGTCGACCTCCTGCTTTCTGCACAGTCGAAATCAGCTAAAAATAGGGGGGTGAGGTATTTATGTTCAAGGGTGGCTTTGGAATTCTTTGAAATGAAAAATTGCAAACCCCTAAAGTCATCACAGAGAGATTGCTTTGAGAGGATTGATCTGTATACTGTCTGCCAGAGCATCTTTCAAGATTTTCAAAGACGGTTCTTTAAAGATAAAGTGTAATGCAATCACCGATTCGCTCGTTGCTGGTCCAGCAATCATCTCTTTAATGAAAATCAAATCAGTTTCATTAAGGCCCCAGTATTTGAAATACTTCATCACACCATTTTCTTCTATCAAATGGTCAAACATCATTGTAGATGCAGCCTCATGCTACAAGGCAATGGATTGGTAAATAATTAAGAGGAAATATTCAATTAAATCGCCTGTACTAATCTAGCAGTGTCAAGAAGGCAGAAAGACCATAGTTTAGATGTTGCTTGTGAGTAATCTATGAGGTAAGTCAGGGTTCAATACCTTTCTTGAATGATATCAAACACTTTGAACAATATGCATACTAGCTCCCTAGTTATCGCTCAACATATTGGGAAAAACAATGGGAATTGAACATGCAATACAACCAATTGACTTGACCTGAATAGCAGCGTTAATTCGGTTTAAAATGCCAAGTACCTCAAAGGCTAAAGAGTTTTAAAGGGATGTGGCTCAATATGTTAACATGGACAGGACAGGACAGGACAGGACAGGACAGGACAGGACAGGACAGGACAGGACAGGACAGGACAGGACAGGACAGGACAGGACAGGACCTTAGAAATTCTAATCAGGACAACAAATTTCAGAAATATTCCTTTTAAGCACCATTAAAAGATTTTGATGAAATTTTCCAGCCCAACATTGCCCAACCATGGCAGGGGAAATGAAAGCAAAATATGAATGTGACCACAACAGCCCATTATTGCTGTCTGCAGAAAAGCTATTTCCATAAAGGCTCTGACAAGATAATTGATGCAGGCAGCTCTATAAAACAGAGCAGAGTAGAGAGAGAGAGAGTGGCTCCAATCCACAATATCATAGACCTTGCTTTTATTGATGATTTGGAACCATTGACCATTGTGGTAGTGGCTAAATAAAGCCACTTTATAGACAATCTATTCCCATAATTTTTATGTGCATCAAAGAAAAATTTATTTATTTATTTGCAGGGCCATACCTTCCATTTTAAGGCTGGGTTAACCATTGGGATGAAAATCCCATCAAAAAGATGTGAGAATGCTCCATGGCCTAAAAAGTGGTGAATGGATCAGCTACATGAATTCCTATTTGCACCAAATCACTGAGAACAACAAAATACTGACGCTGAATACCCTTGCGTAATCATATGAAATAAAACTATCAAGACCATTGGCATGAAAAGGTTCTAACAAATACAAAATAGATTAATATCAATGTGATGAAAAATTTTCAACATGTCAAACACTGGTGAACGGTAGACTGCAAGCCTTCAATGAAGGCAAAAAGAAGACATTATTTTGAAAAATCAGGCATTCAGAGCACCCTTTGATTTTAGTTTGTCACTAGCAGATTGCTAAACATTCAACAATTGGCTGTATTGAGCTGTCAATGATAAAATATTTTTATAGATTTTTGGATTCAGCAGGCCTCATAATTTTCATAGGCACGCTTTTTGAGAACATACCTAAGTCATGACACAATCCAGCAATGCTCACACATAGTATATCCTTGTCAGTAATGTGTAGATTTTCCTGCTTTCTTAAAGTACTGCACAATTTTCCAGCTAAGTAGCATACTCTGTGAAAAATACACCAATAATGCATGGCAGTAACACAACTTCACTATTTAGATTAGATAAATATCATTAGCACTGGACAAGCATGTGGCTTGAAATATCTTTAAATCCTATCACCATGTGAAAAAAATTACTGTTGATCACCTCATTTCATGTCAGTTGCACAGAAAGCATCTTTCTGTGAAGCTCTTTCGCAAGGTTCTATGAACTACCAGCACTGAATTTTAAGACAGTTTTTGCTCAACCATCCTTACCTGAAGTTGGTTCAAATTGGCTTCAGCAATTTTTTATCTTTTGGCAAACTTAAACTATTTGAATTCCCTACAGAATGCTTTTTTCTTGGTGATTATTTCCCATCTCAAGATAAAAATTTGTGCATTCAGTGATTCATAGGGCACACATTTTTATGTAACTCATTGTGCTTCTGTAGCATTTTTTGAGAACTTTGTATTCACATTTCTACTTGGAAGGCCATGTACAGTGTTTGCGTGCAGCTTCTTTGAATAATCTTGCTTGTATCATGATGGAGGAAACATCCTTAGCATTAGATCTCTACAAAAATATGTACATGCTTCTTCAATGAAACCTTCTACATACCCAACTGAATGCTCAAATCTATTGTGTGAAGCACCAGAGTACACATAATAACAGCCACCTTTTGATGAAAATAAATAACAGGGGATGCTATATTGCATGGAACTATTAGATATTTTAATTTATAACTTACAAAACATGAAGGTGTTGGTCAGTTAGTCCTTGCAGTAAACTGTGTCATATACTCTATTTCAAGCTGAGCAGAAATCATAGACAGGGTTATGAGTCTATTCTTGGGAAGTGGATTTAATGAGGTGGCTTCCTCTTGGCTTCCTCGCGAATGGTGCTTTTATTGTGACATGTACAGGATTAAAAACTCAGAGCCTGTTTGTTATGAATCCACATCAGACAGGCTACACCATGGAACTACTTAAGTTAACAGTATTGCAATAAAACCTTTGTTAAGATATCATTATCCTGATACATGCAAACAAATTAGTTCAATTTGAAAAACAGCATTATCCTAGCTAAAAAAGCTGGCAATGTTCATGTCTCATACCAAGCTGCTTGATATCTCTGAGCCTTTGGAACTGTGGTGTGTCAATAATGATTGTGCAAAGAGGGTGCACTTCAATATGACCATGGATGGGATCATTGAAAACCTAGAAAAACATTTTTGGAAGCAATTTTAAACAGGGCAATCCTTTGACGGTAAATATGCACCATGTCTTTCTGTCTCAAAAAAGCTATCCATGGATGTATTAGACTGAAAAATACCAATGGGTACAGAAATAAATCTTTAAATGTTAGTTGTCTGTCCTTTTGAAGTTGTTTGATGATAAAAGAATTAGATAACTCTGAAACGAAAATGCTTTCGGGAAAAGTTGTGTAAATTCGACTTGAAGTGACCTGAATGAGAATATGAGTCGCAAATCATAATGATAACGAGAGCATTGGAACTTTCTATAAACATTTAGGATTGATCGTCATTGTTCACAAAATAGATAGCAGTTAGTCTCCCATTTCATCTCATTTCATCCTATGGCATTCATTAACGATCAAAAACGCAAGTGAAATGGTAGTCACCACCTTGACAGAAACAGAACTAATGTCCTCTGCTGGTACTGTGAAGCTTCTATTGTAATCGAATTGCAATCGAAGAGCCTTTTCGGTGCCACTTGACCCTACAGAACTATTAATTTCATCATCAGACGGTTTCTCAACAGTGCCAAACCTCCTTTTGAGAGTACCTTCTGATCCGCTCATCTTGTTCTGCATACTCTGCCCTTCCTTGTCGCCTTCCACAGCCCGAGGGAGGTCATGCCGACTGAATGACGTCATAACCGGCAACCTTGGAGAAAGAACGAAATGTGTCCAAAGCAGAACGGGCGTTGGTCCTACTTTAAAAGACCCAGTATAATTCATTTCATCTCATTCTTTCATATATTTCATTTATATTCATATATTTGATTTTTTTTAATTCATCTACAACTGCAAAAATAATCATCTAAGCTTCAAACTAAAAATTAGGACATGATATTGATGAAATTAATTGATTTTATGTAAGAAAAGGAAACAGATTGATTGAGGACACAAACTACTCGATCAGATCGGGATAGCTCTCATCAACCTCGCCCTTCCTCGGCCACACATAATCAAAGATAAAATCAAACCAATAGGCCGAAACTGTATACATATGCAGATGTAGTATACCCACTACACTAAACAGTCAAATATTCATTAGATACGTGGATATACGATGGAGTGGTATGGGATTGACGGATGCTGCTTGGGCGTCGTCTTCGGGAAATGGGTGGCGAAGAATCAAAATGCATCTATGAAATGGGACGGCTTTGACGACGACGATGATGATGATGATGATGATGATGATGATGATGATGATGATGATGATGATGATGATGATGATGATGATGACGATGATGATGATGATGATATTAGATAATACCAAGTACCATTCTCGATAGGAGAGCTGGGGAATACCTTGCTATGAGTGGTAACAATTTGGGCTAGTTTATTGTTATTATGATTATTAAATTCTTTAAAGTTGGTATTTATATTAGCTTTTATATACAGTAGATAGCCAATTCCAACCAGCTATTTACAGAAGGGAAAATTTACAATTGTATTAAGAGGAGGAAACTAGAACTTATCGGTAAACTATTACTTACAAGGGGCTTGCGAAGTTAATCACAGTAATTCCTGCATGTGCAGTTCCACTTCCGACAAGGTACAGCCAATCAATCAATCAATCAATCAATCAATCAATCAAGTAGGGATGACCAGTGACATAGTGGGACCGGAACGCACCGGAATGCTCAGATGGCCTTTTTGCTGTCTGGACGCCATGTTGCCTTTTTGCTGTCTGGACGCCATGTTGCCTTTTTCTAAAAAAAATACTCGAATGGAGCAAACAAATGAATCCAGGATCCATTACCAATCAGACAAGAAGCCAGATGTAAACTTTACATTGTTACGCTTACGTAAGTAAGGACATGACCGAGTCTGCTGGGACATGACCGAGTCTGCTGGGACATGACCAATTGAGTCAAAAATAGATATTCAATCACTATGAACTCGTTTTTTTGGGAATTGCAGCCTAATGATAAACCGAATAATGAGGGCCACAATGAGAAACCTTTCTCAGAGAAAGCATTAGGTCCATTTATTAATCCATAGATGAAATGGCAATATAACTTGATATTTTCTCATATTTTCTCTAAATTTGATTCTCGTCGTGGCTCTCACCATTCCTTATGGACTCCTATAGAAATTTACCTGACGACCTCACTACCCTGAATATTCAGTTGCAGAAGCGGCATGGTAACAATAGAATATCTGCATGTGAAGACAAAATGAAAGAATCTTCTTTATTTTCTTTTAGTGTATCCAAATATGCCTCATGAAAGGAGCTTCTCATACAAGCTGATGTTGTTCAGAAACCTGTGTCAGGTAAGCCTTCTCAATATACATCAGTTTGAAAGGCAGTTTAGTTGGTCATGGAAAGCTGGATGTCGATGAATACCTAGACACACTTCCCAGTTGAACCAGAGCTGTAAAGACTAACTTATGACAGAAATAATCTTCTTTCGCTGGTTCCGCAAACTGCAACATTGGCAGTTTTAGTGGGCCAATGAAGAGACAAACCACGTCTCGGAGAAAATTTTTGCAGATTTTTACAAATTAAAGAAAAGATATTTATAAAATTGAGTTTTCTCAAAAGAGGAGACTTTGCAAACGAGTCAATGATATCCTCAGAGTTCAGGCAGTGAATTAGGCTTTGCTCAACGTTTTTTTTTTTTTCTTTTTTTTTAGTGGGTTATGTTGAGGAAAGGCCATGGTGACCTATACAAAGCCCCAACAAAGGAAGAAAGAAGAAAGCGAGCAGCTAAGAGGATAGAGAGATAAGATCAAGTTTATTTACATTAGATTTGAAAGATGGCAAGCTGTAGGACTCAGGAAAGCAAGGGGAAGGCAAGACGTTCCATAAGTTGCATGTTCTTGGGATGAATGATGATTTGTGAATACAGGTAAACTATCCCGAACGAGCCTTATTCGTTCTAAACAAGAGCAATCAGTTAGGATACACAATGGTATGCTAACTGACGTACACAGTTGTGCTAAACAAGAAGAAAGGAACGAACAAACCGCTTTCTTTGTCCCTCGCAGAACCACACGTCCTTCCAGCACTTGGCGTATTGCAATCGACTGAACAATAAGAGATACCAATCAAGCAATATTTATTGTGCCAAGGAGTCTTGTGCTGAATCTGTTCACGAGAAAGATACTTGCAATGCTGCGAAAATTTGCCGGAATCTTCGATTAGATCGACGCAAGAAAATCTCTGCGTGTTTTCGTTTAACAAAAACTGTCATCCAACTAACAAAAAGCTGTGTGCATATTAAACTCGTTGAACTGAAAGAGAACTGGGGTGCGTCTGGCAAAATGAAAACAGCGCAGGGATTTGGTATATAGACAACAGCTCAAGTTACCTCGGGAAGTTTGCAATGCCGTTTATTGAAAACTGCCTCTGTGCTTTGTTAAACGTATCCAAACGCCACTTGCCAGTTTCAAAGGTGATGACAGGACTGATCAATTATCGTCCAATATATGTATTACTTGTTAGTTCAAGGTCCTTTGAAGTACTCGTCTTTGATCAACTGTGTGAAATTGTGGAAGGAGACCATGATTGTAATGAAAATTGGCTCTCCTAGCTCCTTTTATGTATTCACTGCTGCATCATAATTGATCTTAATTCTGTAGTTAAACTAAAGCTAAACTCATTCTGTTTTCTGGTCTCAGTATCTAGCAGAAAATAGATTTTTAGCTTTATAGCTCTTCATGATTTAGGCTTAATTCATTGTATATTTCAATTAAGATTTCTTTATTGGAAAGCCCCTTTGAAAAAAATAGCCTCTTGCTTAGAAGAGTTGCCCTCCTTAAATGAAACGAAGTCAAACATGCATTATATTACATTACATGATATTATATT
This sequence comes from Pseudorhiza aurosa, assembly GCA_964026355.1. Classification (NCBI taxonomy): domain Eukaryota; kingdom Metazoa; phylum Cnidaria; class Scyphozoa; order Rhizostomeae; family Lychnorhizidae; genus Pseudorhiza; species Pseudorhiza aurosa. The sequence goes on along the minus strand of OZ032118.1, from coordinate 10,244,921 downwards.
ACATTATATTACATTACATGATATCATATTACATTATATTACATTACAGTATATAACATTATATTATATTATATTATATTATATTATATTACATTATGTTATCATATTACATACCCATACATATTGGGTATACTTCCGCTGATGAGATTCCTTTTAAGCATAACTTGGTTGTCCTTATTCAGTCTATGCACGACGCACGTATCATTCGGTTAGAGTAAGCTTAAAAGGTACCCTCCACTTTTTAATATCTAAGTGCTCTTCAGATGATGCGTTCCGGGAGTGTCATGATAGCACTACACCACTGGGCACCCCCTGTCACTGTGACAGCATTTGGCCACCCTTACGTCGAACAGTTTCCAACAACACCCAACAATGCTGCATCCACTTTTGATAAAGCATTGGAAGCGTTTTACCAGACCTTGACAATGCCATTTATTAATGACACCGTGCACATTTATTCGTGTCTCTACTCTCTGGACATTCATACCGACGGAAAATTTTCCCTTGAAATTCTCGTGTGCAAAGGTCCTTTACAACCACTTCCTCCCTGCACCTTTCAAGTTGTTCATGCCACAGGTGAAACTGCCAATGCTTTTAGTGCCAACGATTCAAGATTCCTTCAGGGACGATTTTCTCTCTAACTGGGCTCTGATTGCAATTCCCAAGAAGTCCAACAGTCGCAAGTGCTACGACTACAGAACGATCAGTCTTATCAGCCATGCTGCAAAAGCAATGCTGAGAATACTTCAGAAGAGCATGGTGCGAAGAATTGAAGAAATCTTGAGTGACAGCCAAGTTGGTTTAAGACCAGGGAGAAGCACCACGGAGCAGATCACTATTGTGAAGCTGCTGATTGAGAAAGCCAAAAATACCGGAAGAATCTTGTACCAAAACTTCATCGACTTCCGCAAGGCGTTCGACAGAGTGTGGCATGAAGCGCTGTGGCACTCAATGGAGAAAGCTAACATCGGCACCGGGATGACAGAGCTACTGCGGAAGCTATAGGAACAGGCGAGGTCTAAGGTGCTGGTTGGAGATCAATACAGTGACTGGTTCCGAAACACTGTGGGAGTGAGGCAAGGATGTCCATTATCCCCGATCCTGTTCATTCTCTTCCAGAAAGAATTATGGGAGACGCTCTGGAAGGCTTTGAAGGAGGAGTAAGCTGCGCAGGTGTGCGGATAAAGGACCTTCGGTTTGCAGATGATATCGACCTGTTTGAAGAGAGTGAAGAAGGAATCATTGAACTGACGGAGAACTGGGAAACACATCTAGACGATACGGAGTGGAGATAAGCTGAGAGAAGAGCAAGGTGGTGGTGGCTGGATGCCAAGAACAGATCAAGGAAGCAAAGATCCGAACCACAGTAGAAGGGAAGGATCTAGAACAGGTTTCAAACTTCACTTATCTTGGAGCCAATATGGCACGATGGAAGATTGGAAAAAGAAATCAGAATCAGAATCGCGAAGGCAACAAGTGCACGAGCAAGACTGGAGAAGACCTGGAAAGCGAGAAACATCCAAATAAGAAATAAATTGAGACTGATGAGGGCTATTGTGGTGGCTATATTGCTATACGCATGCGAGAGTTCGACGCTCACCAAAGGAGATGAGAAGAGGCTAGCAGCTTTTGAGATGAAGGCGTATCGGAGACTACTGAGAGTATCATGGAAGGACCGAAAGACCAATGCGTGGGTTACGGGCGAGGTCACCAGGCACTGCGGAAAGGTACAACCCTCCAACGAAGTTATCAGAGAAAGGAAGCTCCGGTACTTTGGTCAAGTGGTTCGAGGAGGAGGGCTGACGAGACAAGTGATGGAAGGCGGGATCGAGGGAAGACGAAGGAGATGAAGACCTATGACTACCTGGATGACGAATTTGAGGGAGTGGAGTGGAGAGAGTGCAACAGAACTCACGAGGCAGGCGCACAACAGGGTGGGGTGGAGAAGAAGTGTCAGAAGATGGGTGCACCAACCGCCGCATCGGCTAAGGACCAAATGATGATGGGCTCTTGTGACTGTATCAATGTTTAGAATATGAGCAATTTTTACGTGGCAAAGGAAGGATAAGGGCAATTCTTGTCATTCACTTTAAATCAAGGGCATGGAAGGTCACTTGAATGTTTTTGTCACTGGCACCTCTTTGAGTAGATGATACGCAAAAAAGAAGATTGGCAATCATACCAAATAGATGGATAGTATATGTCAGTCTGTTAATAATGCCATTACAAAAGTACAATAAATATGAAAAAAAGACAGCAGCAAATATAGTGCAATATCAGGGTAAAGCGAGACAATTGTGTATAATTTAGACAAAATACAAGATTGACAACCCATGAATTTGAAAGTCGTGCAATGTCTGTAAATCGCTTTCACTCCCAACGCGCAGTTTTTTCTCAGCTGTTCTCGGTTCAAAGCAAAGTGCATTGCAGTCTTTATTTGGGATTAGATCCAACCTGAAATAAGAATGACATAGCTGAGACATTGCCAGATCTTTTTCACTGTTTAGGAAACTGCCAGGAAACAATAAAGGAATTTCAAAAACACCTTGATGAATAAAGAACGTATGAAAGATCCTCTCTTTGACTTAATATTCGCCTCGTTTCCATTCGGACTAGGTAGAGACGCATGCTGCTTTTCGCTAAAACAGACAACTGATCGAGGCTGGAAATTAGAACCCGATCCACACGGGCTTTCGATGTTTCCATGTACAGTGCAAGGGAAGTGAGAGAAAGGCTCCAAATATGCAACAAGGTGTGCATTAAAATGTAGTTAGACGAAATTGCTTTCTAAAGAAACATCCCAATAGAGCAAAGTGGAAACTATTAGATTATGACAAAAAGGAGCAAAAAGTACCAAAGCAATTTACATTGATCGGAAAATAAGATAAAACCAATGAATGCTAAAAAGACAGAAAAATTATGTCAATCGATTGGGGATTTCTAAGTAAGTAAGCAAGACTGGCATTAGCTTAGATTAAGGAAAAATCACTCAAAGCTTTCGCCTCTGGATAGATATTAACGAATGAAAAGACCATAATGATATTTTTTGACATTTGCAAACAGTATTATTGAGCTGTTAACCATAATTGAAGTGACTAACGAGTTGCCGATCGCGTGGCAAGAAATCTAGGCCGATTTCCTGTGATTTGGAGGGTTAATGAAAAACGGCGCCCTTTGGCCGAAATAAGAATTATAGCTTCATAGAAAAACTTGCAAATAAAGAGGACATTTACTGTTTGTCAAGACTCAGATAAAATATTAGCCAGAAAATACACTTAATGCGAACTACTTGATTGTGTTTCAAAGACACGCCTGACATTTACACATGAAAGCTAAATTTCAAAAATAGAGTTAAGTAGTTGCATGTTCCGAGCAACAAAGAAGTTGAGAAGTTGCAAAGACGAGCAAAAATCATATCTGGTTCTCAATACGGTTCATTCTAGAGTTAGTATAGCTGGCTCGCTAGACACTCCTCAACATGCATGGGAAATTTTCGGATGGCACAAACACACACACACACAAACACAAACACACACACACACACTCACACCATACTCACTGCCTCCAAATTCCCAGCACACAACTGTAGCATTCACTGCACAAAGAAGGGTATAGCCCTATGTACTAGGCACACTGTGATGGGGCGATTGGTCTTCAACTCAGGGCTTACAAGAGATCTTTGGTGGCAAGTTCACTGTACTTCAGATCACCGATGGGAGCTAAGTTTCTTCCCTGCGAGACAGTAAGATCAACTGAAGCATCTAATTTCGTATAGCACCTAAAGTTAAGCGATCAAATTTGACCGGAAGTCCGACCGAAATGCAACCAGGGAGATAAGCGCGCGCTTATAATATCAAACGAACGTTAGGAATCGAACTAGTCCCTTTAAGATAGGACTTTGAAGACAATGTCCTCAAAGCTATCACATCTCACCGTTCAATTTAGAAATACATACAGGATATGGCTCGCTAACCTTGTGGTGCCACATTTCTCTGGAACAAGGCAGCATTTCAGTTCATTGAAGGACAGTTCCAAAGAATGCTCCTTGGACCAATGAAATCGGGGAATAACACGGCCTGCCAGCTTTAGAAAGAGATGACTTCAAACGGTAAATTATCTCAACAAAATGACATTTCTAATCCTCGTTGTAAAAGCCGCTAAAGCGGGAGCTCTCAAAAATGAGCTCTTGTTTCAGTAATTTGCACTTTCTTCTGAAGACGGCAAGCATCAACCTCGCTATCAGCAATATTTTGAGGAAACACGGTATAGGTAAAGGGCGATAAAGAGAAAGCTGTACAGACAAGAATCATCTGACCAGTATGTTGGGATCGAGACTGGCAGAGATTAATTCAAAGAAGCTTCAACACCAAATTCCCATAAGATGACAACTCAAACTTTATCATAATAATACAATATATTTTGTAATGAAAATGGAAGTTCTTCAGCCCATTTGAAAGCCCATACCGGTTGGAACAGCTGAAAAATAATGAAAGGATCGGTTACTAAAGGAATACAAAAGTTTCCGACTATGAAAAAGCGATTTCAACGGTAGTGAGCTGAATAAGGAAGGCTAATTCACTATACTGGCATGATAAAACACAGAATAGACATCGCTGCTCAGAAAAGTAGAAGTTCATCTATTTCCTCCTATTTTTAAGATGCCATGTAGAAAATTTGCAATGCGCTAAAAGGCTTTGAATATCTTGTCGAAAGGGATGCACTTCATTCATTCCAGTGCAGAAATTTACACTCAACTCAATTCTGAGCCTTAGATTAGAGACTGAAAGCCACAAAAATGGAAACCTTCCATCTTGATCTTTAATATCTTGGTCCCATACTCCCATGAGGAGGTGGATATCTGCATAGCGGGATGAATTGAGGTCTTGCTGGCCTCGCTGCCATGTGCACTATCGATGGCTGCTGCTGCTGAAATGGTCTCACTTCGTGTGCACCGAGATGTCCTGAAGGAGTTGGGTGTACTATTGGAGCCGTTGACATGGATATATCCTGTCTTGCGTAGGGCTGTTGGACACTATATCTTGACACACCGATCAAGTGACCTTCGGTTTGAACATGGATGGTCCTTGCGCTTTCGCTGGAGATACACTGGCGACAGACAACACAGTAGAACATACCAAACGACAATTCTTCTGGCTTCATCCTGTATATATGTTTGAAGTGGCTATCGAAAGGTTGCCTAGGTTTTGCAAGTCTGTCTGGCTGCTGATGATATCGCGGCATTGGTGGTGTTGGTAGCAAATCGGATGAGGCTGATGGTTGCCAGGAAGGTCCCCTTTTCCCTTCAATATCATTACCGTGTCGTTCTGGTAAATTCGTCTGCCATGCTCTCTCTACGTAATGCACATTGAAGTTTGATTTTTGTCCTAAACCCTTTTCCATGTCAGATTGCTGGTTCCATCTTTCATCCAAACGACCTCCAAACACAGGCCTATCGTCTTTTGATGTGTGGGGATTCTCTTTAACGTGTACTTGTTGCATCTTTGGGTCAAACTCTGCATGACTGCACACATTTGAAGAGAGAGTCTGATCAACTCTCGTCTGATGACTACGACTTTCTAATGTACTATGTATCCCTCTATTTGCATCGTAATGAAAAGCGCCTCCTAATCCAGGAATGAAGTCATTTCCTGTATTTTCTCCCTTAAAATGTATATTTTGTTTCTCAAAAGGCAGATCTAGTTTGGAATATAGCTGTTCGTAGTGGTCGCCAAACCTTTTATCAAAATCTCCTTGAAGAGGTCTACTTTGCAATTGACTATCAAAAGACCTAGATGGAACTTGTCGGTGAGCACTATTGTCATCCAAAGGTCTCGAAGACACATCTTTGGTCAAATTTCGAGTCATATCAGTATGGCCAAGGACAGGGTTCATTCGAGCCGAATTCCCCTCTTCGCTTAACAGGGCAGCCCTTTCAGGGTGAATGCCTTGTACAGTGTCCCGGCGAAGATAGTTTTGCGCTAAGTCAGGCAAAGGCGACTCTCTCTGCTTACTGGTGAATGATTGAATTCGTTGATCATCAAATGGTTCAAAGTTTTGCTTTATGTCAGATGGCTTTTGAGGTATAAATCCTTGCACATCACCAAGTTCCCTGTGTCTTCCAAACACATCAACCCTTTGGGGGGCACTTCGCAGTTCCCCTTGCGCTTGATCTGGGCCTTTGGGCCATTGCATTACTGACGACGAATGCATGGTAACCTCTGTATTCACCACTTTCATTGATACAGAAGCTGTTATCGTGGAAAGGCATTTGTCTTGATTGACATTCGAGATCTTCTCCGGTATCCTAATGGGAAAAAGAGTTTTGCGACCAAATGATTGGCTATCTTCTACAGGATCGACGACGCAAGATTGTTGTGCGTTACTGTCTGAAACAGTCGGTGGCTTTTCTGAATACCTATAAAACAAAAAGCAACTGTCATTGAAAAAATCTGGCGAAGCTGCAAGAAGATAAATCGAAAAAAGGTGAGTTGAAAGGTGAGTTGAAAGGTGAGTTGAAAGGTGAGCATGAACTAATAGCGTGCAACATGACCATTTCCTTAAGTGAATATTAGTTTCGACGTTGCACAAAGCAAAAGAACCAAGGATAAATTTCAGTGAAACTTTCGAAAAACCCGTCGAGATAAAAATTCTCATGAAAAGCACTAGTAAATGCAACTTTTACGACATTGGTATGATAACCTTAAAGGCAAATCATTAAGTGCTACTTATCAAAACGTTGAAAAAGGCAGCAGCATTCGATATTCTAATGAATATGACAACGCGGAGGACTTGCAAGAAAGAGTTACTACCTCATTTTCTCATCCCGACTTGCCCGGGGCGATTCGGCCAGCTCGGACACTTGCTGCTTCTCCAAAATCCTCTTCAAGTCGGCTTCAATTTGGGAACTATCCCAGTCTGGCCCATACTGCTTCTTGAAACCTTCAATGATAACTTGAACCTTTGCCAAATCTTCAGGAGTAATAACACCTGGTTGGCCCTTGTCCCCCTGCAAGGGGGCTTCGTCCACCCCTTTTTGTTGCTTTTCTTGGTTGGCAGCTTCTTTGCTTTCAGATGCATCCTGCTCTTGAGCCGCAAAACTATCCACCGTACGTGGTGATTTGGCTGCTTTGACATCAAAATTAGTGGTGGGCTTCTTCAAAATTCCTCGCTTTAGTATACCACGTAGCTGCGGTGTCGCCTGTTTACGGTGAAATAGGTACATGAAGCATCAAATAAAATACTTCTCTAGTCTTACTAAAAAAATAAGCTCAGAACTAGAGGAATGATGATTAATGGTTCCCAAATGTAGAAGGAAAAGGGAAGGGATAGGAAAGGAAGGGATAGGAAAGGAAAGGAAGGGATAGGAAAGGAAGGGATAGGAAAGGAAGGGATAGGAAAGGAAGGGATAGGAAGGGAGGGGAGGGGAGGGGATAGGATGGGAGGGAAGCCAACTGAGGGAAGACCTAAAACATTTTCCGTGTAAATCAGGTCGCAATAATCAACATATCTGGATTGCATAAAAAGCTTCATTCATGAACCTAATTTACAGTTGTTGGACATCTCAAACAGTCTTTATCTTGCATCCAACGTTGTTGCAAAAAATGCGAGACTGAATCTTTTTCAGTATACGACAACAAATGCCGGGTTCTTTCATCAATTTTCTCCAGTGACATGTGATTGTTCCATATCGTATAAAAACACACATTTAAAAAAGATCAAATTGGAGACAGGTGTGCCTTTGTGAACAATATAAAAGTGTAATGACAGTGGTGGTGCACACATACCTGTGGTACATTTTCGTTTTGCTTCTTTGTCTCTCCACTCAAAGGGGGTACTGTGTTCCAGGTTGGTTGCTCCAGCGGCCTTCTGCAGTCTTGCTGCGAATCTCCAACTTGCCCGTCTCCAAACGGAAGCTTCTTTTCTTCAACGAGATCCTTTGTTTCCACGGTCATCTTTCCACTTTCCCCTTTGGTTGCAGCTAGTTGGATGGTAGCTGAATGACCCTCAATGATGCCTCGAGCTTCTTTTGAGAAATCCTGGCCACTTGGTACAGATGCTAGGTTGGCAGCACATCTTTCAGTCTCTTTCGGGTCTGGATTGCTCTTTGAGTTTCCTTTCCACGATGGAATATTCTTTTCTCGGTGTAGCTTTCCTTTTAGGTAATCATTATCTATTTCAAGATCTGAGAAAATGTTAATTGCTACTTTATCTGCAGGCTCCTCAATTCCCGTTCCAAAAGCAGTATCCCAAATATCTTCCTTGCATTTTTCGCTTTCTTCATCACCACTGGAACCGACAGCGTCTTCTAGTGGTAGCGCAGACTTCCAGAGAGCAAATTGCTCACGGCGTCCACTAACTGACGTGCTCTTATCCTGAAGAGACGCACGGCGCCCTGGCAGCCTCTTGGCATCATCCTCTCTTTTACCGGAGTCAAGATTCCTTGCTTTGTCAGAATTACCAATACGCCTACCCTTTGCATCCCTAGTCCGATTCATAATTGTGCTATGAGATTCTTTAGGCTTGAAAGAAGAGTCTCTCAGAGGACGACACATTGCCTCCTTTTGGCCCCTAGATGGTGAAGTCTCCTCATAGCTCACACTAATTTCGCTTCCTTTCCTCTTCCAGCTAGGACTTGTTGCTTTTCTCCTATTAACATTCTGACTACCTCTATCATTGCAACTGCCTCGTCGGTCAATTCTGTCCAGCGGACTTCTACCTCTTTTACGATCATCTCGAATAGTATCAGAATCACTACGCTGTGGCGCGTGAGACGAAAGCTGACCTTTTCCTTCAACACTGATGGCCTTGCGGTCCCATTCATCCATTTCCTTCCTTCCACGTTTGCCAGAATTGAATAATCTACTTGAACTAGCATTTTTGGAAGAACTCTCTTTAGCCAAATCTGAGCTTTTCTTTTGTAGCCCTGTGAGACCAGCTCTTTGCCTCTGCTTGTCTCTGTCAAGTAGCTCCAGTTCTCTTTGCTGTAATTCTTCCTCCCTCCGTCGGAGCTCTTCTTCCTTTTGTCTCCATTTCCTTTCCAATTCTTCTCTTGAGTCATCCACACCCGTTTCTACGCGCATTTGTTGCATTTTGTCATCTTCTTTCACTTGCAAGGATTCTTGCCTGCATCTACCAGTACCATCTATTAACGGTGGAAGTGTTCCTTGCTCCGTCGAACTTGCTGAGTAAGCTAGATCATACTGACTTCGGGTATCTTTGACTCGGGCTCTCTTCCATGACAGATTGCTCAAAATCGACACTTTGTCTTGCTTCTTTTCATGTTTTGCATGTGCTTGCGATGAGCCTGGCAGTTTGCTTTCTTTCAGGCCATGCATTTCACTCTTACTGTCGTTATAATCATTGTGTTGGCTGAATTCGTTTGAAGCTAACAAAGCATCAACAATACGCTGACGAATATCTGAGTCTAACCCTACCATTCCTGGGGCTAGCTTTCTCAGAATCCTCTCTCTCTCGATTTCAGCCCGCAAATCACCTTCATCAATCGACCTTTTCTCCAATGGTTCTTCAGCTTTAGCAGGCATTTCTTCATCAGCGTCAATTTCTAGTGACGTGTCTGGTATGCTTCCTGGCAGTCCTTCCACTGCATCATCGGCATACTTCGCGGTTTGCTGAAGACCAGTCTCAAAATGAGAATCGTCCAGCTCGGCTTTCGCAATCATATCCGTCCTTTCTTTAATACGGTTCTTCAACACTATCAAATACTTTTCCTTCTCTTGAATCATCTCGTCTCGAATTTCTAATTCTTCCCGAACGTTTTTTACTGCTTCTTGGACTTTTTGCAAATCGGCTTTATCACTGTCTATTCGCGGATCATCGTCACAAAATAGATTCAACCTTCTTCGCAAGTAATCCTCTTCGAGGCATAGACGCTTGTATTCATCTTCAGCATCTTTGTATTTGAGAATCTCCCGTGTGTGTTCTTTTAGCAGCTGTTCACGTAAAACAAGATCGGCCTTGTGGTGGTTTAAAATCTTCTCCTCGTCTTCTTTCAAATCTACATCATAATCAATACTTTCATCTCCTTCTTTCCAGGAATTTTCTTTCTCATTATTGTTCATCTTTTTAGTAATAACAATGTTTTTACCTCTATTCAGCTTTTCTCTCAAATCAGCCAACTCTAAATTGTCACTCTCATTTTTTATTTCAACTTTTCGTCCTTCTTTTATATCACCTTTATTTTCATTACCACCTTCTCTTCTGCCACCTTCATTTTCTTTCGTCCCTTCTCTCTGGTGATCTTTCGCTTTTGACAATTTCCCTACTGGTATCGGTCCACTCAGCACACTCCAATCGCTACTGCTACTCCTTAAACTTCTTCCAGCACTACTGCTACGGCCTCTTCGTTTTCGTTTCTTGAGCGTCTCCTCTTCTCTGCTGCCTTCATACTTGTCATTATTGTCCAATTCATCGACACTTTTATCTCGTTTCTTCGAACACCTGCAAGAACCTCTCTTTTCATCGTTTTGGGACACTTCATCTCTCTTCCTGCTGCCGTCAGTTGAGTCACTGGCAAACCTTTCCTTTCCACGATCTCTACCTCTGTAGTTCCTCTCATCTATCCTATAGTCTTCTCTACTACCTCTACTCCTACCTCTACCCCTTTCTCTATCCCTGCTTCTATCCTTACTCTCCTCTCTTCTGCTACGAGCATCCCTTTCCTTGATCCCAAACTTTTCCTTGTCTCTTTTTCTCTCCTGATCTTTCATTTGCCTTTCCTCATCTTTTAGTTCAGCTTCAATTCCCCATTTGCTGATTGGTCTGCTTGCTTTGCTGATATGCTCTGTACTCTTATAATGGCCATCAAAATCTTTAACCAAATGAAACTCACTTTCACAGAATATGCAGGAAAACGGAGGCCTCATATTTGACGTCTTCTTGCGATGTTTCTTTCCATTTAGGTGAGCAAAGTAGCCATCATGGCTATTTGCATGCATATCACAGATATCGCAGTAGTAACCAATATGCTTAGCATTCGATATCTTCTTCCCGTGTATTGTTTGTGCCTGGCCGGGCATTGAATCGCCTTTCTCAGTCACCAACGTAACCAGTTCATACGAGTTCCTCTTGCTATCACCTTCCCCTTTCATTTTATCCAAAGCAGCTCTGTGTCTCCACGTCATCTGATGTGCTTTCAAGTTAGAATCACTTCCACACTCAACCTGGCAAGCACTGCAATAATAAGGTGGCGTCAAAGATGCAAAAGAAAACAACGGCTTCGTTCCTTGGCCACTTTCATGCGCTTTTCCTGGCTCTCCTGTGTCTCGTTCGTTGCTTTCTGCTCCATCGTTCTGGTTTGAAAAGCCTTGGATTCGATACATGGGCTGATGCCTTACTAATAGACAGTGTTGATCAAGGGCGATCTTGCTTAGAAATGGTTTCTCACACGTGTGACACATCCATTCATGTTTTTTCACCAACTTGTTCAGGTTTCCTTCCTTGTCTTTATGAAAAATCGAATTGCAATGAGCTAAATATGATGCTTCGCTCGACATCTGCTGCTTGCACAGGTCGCAGAAGAAGCTTGTTCGGTCATCTTGGAGATGCAACGGATCTGAAAAATCAAGGGCGGCACCCTGTTGGGCGTTCCCATGGAGATAGGGAACATAGCCTCCACGCTCTCTAGGGGTAGCGTTATATTTTCTATTGGATTGTTCACGAACTGGACGATCGTACTGTAGTCTGGATTTCCGCATCCTTCGAAACAAAAAAATGAAATCAACGGCATTGAAAATAGGTGTTAGAGGCAAACAAACCGAAAAATCGAAAAAATCCAGACACTGGGTTGACAGCGAAGAAAAAAACAGACTTCTTGCAATAACCTGTGAGGCTGAATAGAAAGTTCACTTGGAAAAGATATTGATGAAGTTGTTGAAATTCGCTTTAATTGGAATTATGCAGATTCCACATCATATTTGTACCTGGAAGATAAGATAAGGAATTACCAGCGTTAGAGCGAGTTTGGGTTGGGGAGAAATGAAACTCATGCAAAGCGAAAGGAAGGAGTGTCTATAGGGAGGAAAAGATACAAAAGTAAAGCAGCTCTCATAAAAAAGGTCATGCCAAAATGGATCAGGAACCATAGCTTTCAAAAAGAAATAAAAACCGAAAAGCAGTTGTTTCGATGACTGTTAGCGTTGATAGGTACCCATTTCATATGCAATGAACCACTGCGCAGCAGTCCAGATATTATCTTGAAGGAATGGCGTCACATGAACACACATCACAGTTTCTCGGCTCCATGGCTTGTTCTGAGTATAAAGTGTGCTGCTATTATTCATATATACATATGAGCGTTCAACTATTCCGGCAAATACCTTACAGTGACTTAGTGAAATGGTCGACATTATGTATATGTAACGTATTTAACATCACAAGCAGCTTTATTCACTATGATGAAGTATATTCATATATCAAATAGGGGCCATACCAAAGTGCAAAAACAATGATGAAGAATCATTCAACATCGTGAAATAAAGCGTCAAAAACAACGGGTGGGAACTTTGACTTATGAAAAAACAAGTAACATCTAAAGAAGTTTTTAACAACCTAATAACACCAAAAGAAAAATGGGTGAATGAAAATCAAAGGCTAAGAATATCAGTTGATGATTAAATATGAACGTGTGACAGTAAAGTTTGCTTGTTGACTACTTTGGCTTTGCAAGACATCAGATTCTCCATTTCTGTTAGTTGAAAGCTTCTGTTTAGCCTGTGTAGAATTTCTGGCTAATACAAAACGGCAACAAAAGCTGGCCTGCATCCCAGCAGACGGTTGTCACAAGTACCTCCTATGTTCCCCTTTCTCCTGCTTCCAATCTAATATTTTGTTCAGAAGGTGAAGCTTGGTGGGGTGAGTTTGCTGATGCACTTAAGGAAGGGAACTTTGAAAACCTCTCCTCAAGGATGGAAATGTTTTGGTTGCTATATAGCACAGGTGAAGATTGGCTAACTTTCTCTTCTAAGGTACTCTGGTTCACTGTACTCTGGTCATTCTAGCTGTCTTGGTTGAAGAAGGAAGAAACCGTGATGCTGAAAAGGTTCCCCTTCTGACTTTAAGCTGTCTTCAATTCTCTGAAGTTGATTTATGCTTTGCTCAGCCAATTGCTTCAAGCTTTTGAATACAGCAAATTTTCACTTCTAAACAAGACTGAGAGTGGAACTGATTGTTTTTGAAACTTCATACAGTTAGAGGTAAATCATAAATGAAAGGAAAAATAAATCATCTAATGACTAATAAATGATCGCTGTTAGGTAAAAGACCAAGATTACAGACAATTACCTAACCAAATGCATCTCTCACTTAAGCTTGATTGGGTAATACCTTACACAAGAAGTAAACTGCTGTACTGAAATGCGTCAGGGCTTAGCTCTTGGGAAAATGAAAGCTGGCAGCTTATCTAGGATTTGGAAAAACAGAGACATGACAGCTAATGGAATGTCCATTTTTCTCAGAGTTCCATGTAAATGGTCTTAAAACATAGAGTCTCAAAGAGAAGGGACATACACTCATAAACTCCTTTGAACAATTGGCTGAACAGAGATCATTAGATATATATTGGTCAATGCGAATAAACACCTCAACCTAAAAGAAATGTAAAGCTCAAGTTGTCTTTTGTCAAAAATTTGAGAAGCACAGCTAAGTTACCTTGGAAAAGTAGGACGGCAACCTGAAATTCTACAGAACACTGTACTGTTGGTAAAAGGGTGGTACACAATCAAGAGGCCACCTTTACCAAAGAAAGCGTGACAAAATCAAGCAGTTGACAGGCATAAATGTGCCTAACATAATAATAACAGGCACTAAAAATTGCAGCACATGGAAGATGAGAGTCAAGAAAACCAGCTGTGTCTGATACGAAAAAATTTTGCACTGATGACAACACATAGAAACTATTCAATCTAGATGAAAGCAATTTGATTCAAAATTTATGCAAAAAAGCATCAGATTTAATTTTCTGATGCTCCTATGTTGCCAAATGAGACAAAAGAATTTTTACGAATAAAAGACTTAAAACTTGTCAGTTGTCAACCAATGCCATCAAAACATACCGTGTAGCTAATTTTATGATACTGGAAAGAAGTGAATTATTCAACAAAAGTTCGGAAATTTATTGAGAAAGCCACATAATACTGCATCATAAGAGAAAACCTAGGTGCTTTGCTTTCATAAAATCTAGGAGAGAATACATCCAATTTCTATTTCCAAAAACAACTGTTGGCGGTCTGATTTGTCTCTAAGTTCAGGGATTAGCTTACCGATGCATGATAGTTTTAAACTAAAAACATGCATCATAGCGACAAAGATTGCACTGGAATGAATTTTACAGCAAGATTCTCTTGATTTCTTAATAACACACATTCACACAATAAAACAGGAAAACTAAAGGGCTAATTTCAAAAGATAGGTAAGATAAATGATGCAATAATTATCATAGCTTTGCAATTACCATCATACTATAAATTACCATTGAATCTGTACTGCTTCCTTTACAAAAGATAACTGGGTTAGGTTGCTGGTACAAAGCATGTTTCATCTAATTATTTTGCTTCTTTTACAAGAGTCATGCATGCTTTGGCCCAGCCTGAGATAAGGTATGTAATCTTACTATATTTCAATAAAGTGCCTAATGACACATGATTGATATCACCTAGTCTTAAAAGAAGTGTTCCACTATAGTCAAAATAGAAGTGCTTTGAATTTATATTCTGGTAGCTTTCTTGATAGCTAGACTGACTATTCTGCCAGTAGGCCCAATACAATTCTTGTGCTAAATCTTGTTCGTATGAAAGCGCCTTAAGCTGAACCTTGCAGGTATTTTGCAGTAGGAATGGTGCGAAGAATATCTAGCATGCAGAGACTGAAAGAGGGGTAGCATGCAGAGAGGAAGTGGGCAATATCATACGTTGATTTCACATTCAATATTCTAGTTAGAAATATTTGACTTCAACCAAATTTTTTAACATGGTAATTCTATTAAATTTGGTTCAAGGCTTGATTTTCATCGATATACATCTCGGCGCTGATTTAGTCACTTAGTTATTGAACGGTTCCGCGAAGCAAGCGATAAGGCGAATGTGTTTAAACTTCGCACAGTCCCAACCAGGTTGACGCATCTCTTCAGAAAAAGCGCATCTTTCGGAAAAGCGCAACTAGATACAACTGCATATTTGCGCATTCTACTCATCTACCATCTTACGAATTACTCCGAAAATTTAAACGGCAGATTTTATCAAACTGATACGGGTAACTACCCATTAACTACCTTACCGTTTACTTTACCCCAAGTCTTGGAATCCTGTAGGCTGTCCGCCATGTTTTTCAGCACACGGTCTTAGAGTCGCCTGCGCAGGGACACCATGAGAACTCCCTCTGGCCCCTTCGACCACCGACCACAGGCACCTTTGACCACCAGCACCTTTGACCTCCTTGACCCTGGTAAGGAGCTGACACTCGGGTCGTAAAACAAGCAGTTCTAGCTTTTTCGCGAGTTTTGAGTAGCATTTGAACACGAAATTGTCTTTTATAATTTTCTTGATGTATTAGAAAATTTAACAAAATTAAGTCATAACTGAAACCGAGTTTATGAAAACATCCTAGAAGTGAGCTAACCATAAGAAATCTAGCGTCCATTACAATCAATAAAGCGCTTCTTCTTTCTTTCCGGCTTCTCCAATAATACGGTCACCTAACAGCTACTTGATAAGGGATTTTTTTTAAACTATATCTGTCTTATAGCATATTCATTGACAAAGATCCTTTTCGAAAAAGAAAACCGGAAGAGAACAAGGGTAGTACCAATACCAACGTGCCAGCTTCTTGGAAGTGAATTCGTATGAAATCAAGAATGCAGGTGCTCTTCTTCCTCAAAGCTTGAAAAGGATAACGCTTAGGTGCAGATAAAAAGTACAAGATTTTACATCTAACAGAAGATAGTTGTTACCAATCGGTAAACTACAATGAACATTTGAAAATTCTACAATGTACAAATTAGTTTAAGATAATTTGTATCAAATTCAAGTTAGCTAGATGTGAAAATTGCAAACAGAGAGGTGAAAATAGAAAGGTGCAAACAGTGAAAATGTGTGAATGAAGCAGTGCCCAGAAGTAATCAGGTAAGGAAGACAAACTGACAGCTTGATTACCTTGGAAATTGATTCTATAATAAATTTAAAAACCTGCAAGGTGGAAAATAGTTGATTTGACGCACTATGCGTCAAGTTTGTCGACAAGAAAACGGTGCTTTTCATCACTTGTGTTATGTTAGTTAATGATCTCGATTCCGCGTGTAATTCGATAATTGATATTGAATTACGCATTATAAACTCAAGGTATCCTCGGTAGTGTTCCCCTGTTCAATGGTGACTGGAGAAAGTGACGGCAGAGAAGAGTCGTGGCTAAGAAGGTAGAATGGTCTCCATTTCTCAATTTAGCATAAGATCAAATCTAAAACGGGCAATAATATTTCCCATCTCTTTGCAAAAAATTGTTATTTGCGAAAAGAACACTTGCCAGGATGAAATTTTTCATAATTGAAAGCGCCCGGAGATGTAAAGGGTTTCAATTTCGTTCAAAAAGGAAAGACATGACAATACAAGGAAAGACAAAAATGGCTAGAAAACACGTGAAAAGACAAGAGAAGACAAGACAGCAGACGGAAGGACAGGGAAAGACAATATAGCACAACACGAAAAGATGCCACAAGACAGGACAAGGCACATTATAAAATGGCACAAGGCATGCAAAGACACGTCTCGGAAATATACCAGACAAGACAAGGAATGACTAGTCACTTAACTATTAAAGCCTATTTAGCATTCGATTCGGCATTGTCATTGCTGGGAGTCATTCGTTGTCTTTCGTAGTTGCGAAATGTCTCCGAATTCAACTTATCCTCATCCATAGGTTGCTCTGGCCTTTGCTCACACTTGAGCAGCTCATAAATACAATGCTCATCTGTTGGATCAATCTTGTACTTCTTCAGCAATTTGTTGCGAACCTACGAAGCAAATTCATTCATATTCCATTTCATATCGAAGGCGAAAGACTATCTGGATTGAGCTAGTTAAGAAGGTCATGAAAAATCCCCATATTCCATTTGATTATACAACAACTGCTAATGATGCTAACGTGTGCTCAGTTCCACAAGAAAGTTGCTTTATTAAAGGCATGTGGAAATCGCCAGCTGTTGTATCAAATTTTGCCCAGTTTGGAGCTTTAGGAGTCACGCATAACAAGTTAAATGATAGCCATTGAGCTACCATTGGACCTCAACCACAAACATTTCGAACAATTTAAAGGCAGCTGGTAAGAACAGCATGTCTGAACAAGCGGGGAGATCCTTACCTCACCAGCTTTTCTCAATTCAAATTGCTCTAATTGTCGTTGAAATGCGATGTTTGGATTAGCAACGCTTCTGCATATTCTAATTGCTTCTATTGCATCTCTCCAGCCAATTTTAGTAACGGCAACGAGGTAAGCAGCAACAATTGTTGATGACCTTGAGACACCGGCAATGCTGCAAATTTCAACGAAAAGGCGTCAAGGGGTGCAAAAACTACATAATATGCACAGCGAGGAACGCTTCTGAGGAAAGCAATCATTTCAGTGAAGTGAAAAATCAAATCAGATTATGACGAAATCTACCTATCATTATGATTATCTTAAAGTTATATGATAATAGCAAAAATATTGTTAAATACTTACTGGTCTTGACCTAGTCATTTGTATGCTTGATCTGATATGAAGCAAAGGGGTCCCGGAGAAATGGTCCCGGGGCATTGCTAATGGGTAATTTTGACTGGGAGTTGTTGCAAAATTTCATACCAAGGAAATTTCAGCAATGCCTGAAGGGGTTCTAAATGTTCATCATCATCCTTAATATCACTACAAGACATTATTGCCTTAGTCCAACATGTTGCCATTGCGAATCTGGGCACAATTTGTGACCAATATGGAACTTAACAGCGACAGGAAATGAGAAAAATATTAGGCTTTAAGTAACGGGTTAAAGATACCTAACGATGATGTTGTATACGCAAATATTTCGATGGGTGCATGAGGTGTCATTGAAGACTATAGTACGGAGTTTTGTGACGTCGTTTGTGACGTCATTAAGAAACCAGATGTTTTTAAGATTAAAAACCATTTTTGACTAAAAAATTATTAACATATGCATTCGCTGGCTTCAGTTCATCATTTGTTGCAGAAATAAAAAATGAATGCAACCAAACTTCAATCTTGTTTACCCCTTTACATCAGCATGTGAGCATGTAGTTAATGGCCTATAAATGGATCGTTTACTGCAAAGCTTAGTAAATGACCCATTACTTCGTAAGTAATCAGTTTAAATTACTAGAACATTACTATAGTGCGATCAATATTCAATAAAAATACACTCAAAAGCACCTTGACAAAAATAGGTATAGCTTGATACTAATCAAGAACATTCTGTGAGTACCATATCAAAGCAGTTCTCTTCGAAATTGAGTCAGGTTTTACAGGGCATAGTTCCAAAGAAAGTGAGCTCTATATTGTAGGCCCAGGTAGCCCCTAAACGTCCTGTCTTTCTGACTCTAGGTATATTTTAACATTCCATAACAATTTGATATGCTCTAACTCTCCGTTTTAAAGTGAGGAATTTCAAACAAGAAATGCAATACAACTACATAAATATCTGCCAAAAGTTGCTTGCTCATATAATGTGGCATCCTCTTTGAGCAGTTCTCTATTGATATATACTAGGATATTAAACATCTAAAGAAGCTAAATTACCAGTGCACAAGAACTCCATTTCCATTGGCTCTAAAAGCAGAAAAAGCTTGGGATTACACAAAATGCACTGCTTCAAGTACTAAAATCATTCTGCAGAATGTGACTGCATTATCAATGATTTATGTCAAGATAGAGAGGCACGAGAGAGATGTGGTGGGGAGGTTGAACCTACAACATCCTGGTTGAAGTAAGATTAACTTTGGCCAACTTCTGTTTGAAAAATCAAAAGCAAACTTTGACCATAAATTCCACAAAAGAAACAACTGTAAAAATAGCCGCATTTACGTCAGGTGATACAGCTGCAATTGTGTGAGCCATACACCTAAACCTTATGCTGAAATAAAGGCATGAAAAATACGAGGATTATCAATGCAATGCAATGCAATAAACAAGATTGAGAATTAGATCATTTCTCAAGCTTGCTCTGCCTGAGAATAACTTTTGACCTTTAACTTCTTCTAACTGTCTTTAAATAGCATTTGAAATACAGAAAAGTTGTCTTACAAACTGGGATTGATAGTATTTGCTTCTATACCAAATGGAAGGGGTGAAATTGTTCTTAAGGTTAACAGATGCAACTTATACATGACAACCTATGAGCATGGCAATAATACTTTTATCTTGATGGTACATTTATGAGAGAAGAGAGAGAGAGCTCATAACTACTTTGTATGTTTTCTATGAATTAAAGACAATATGATAATTTCTTTGTGAGAAAAGCTCAGTACAAAACAATTAAAACCATCTTAGACCCAGTCCTCCTTGCATTGAGAGGAAATTATTAAAATCATTAAATCCAATGCTACCTTGCTCAAAAATTCTAAATCTTTTTTATGGACATGCAGCTTCAATACTTAATAGTTGCAAAGTCAAGAAGAATAAAGCATTTGCTCTACCTTGCTTTATGGATGAACTCTATACATTCAAGAAAGTATGGTGATCTAAGAGAAAAAGCATTAATCATAGACAAATTTCAACTTCATGAGAAAACCAAAAACACTCATTTCTAACTCCTCCGATGTTCCTTATAGAAAGTACAGCCTTGCTCTGGATTAGAAATGGTGTTCATTCTTAGGAGTGGGACTTAACCAAAACATAGGCAATTAAGGTTGAATTTTCTTCCTATCGCCATTGGTAGCACAAACAGAACTCAAATCTTTTTATGTCCTGAATAGTATTAAAACTTTAATTGTACATTTCATTACATAAAATGAATGAAAGAATATTTCATAATATGTAATCTTCCATCAAATATGTAGAAAGATTTGAAAGTGGACATCATCATGCAAAGAAACCAGACATATCGCATGGAAATACAACAATGATTTCTTTAACTTCAAAAAATTGAAGCCCTGTTCCTGAGGTGAATATAGACAAACAAACTTACAAGTCTTGATTTGTCGAATCAGCTGCATTTACACACTTGTAATGAAATCCCTAGAAAATACACCAATGATGTGAACAGTTTGGCCTGATGTTGTAGTGGTTATCCAAAGGATGACAAGCCATAATCGTACATCTTTTGATGTACACAACATGATTTTAAAGTGATTTCATGCCCTGGTAGCATCTAGCCCTGTCATGACAAGCCTTGTAAAAACCCTTTGCTCATTGGTGATAACTTGGTGTTTTCATTAATGAAAAATACAGTTGTGTGCTAAGCTTAATATGAAGCTCAACTTTATACATGAAAAACAGCTATGGCAAATATCCCAGGCCTTCTGAGATTTATAAAAGGCGAATGAATCCAGAATGCAAATAAGAGAGGGAAATAAGCAAAGAATTGAAAGAGACCCAATGCAGCTCATTTGAAATCTACTCAGGCACCAAATCAGAAAGCCATGACTAGTGCTTGAAAGAACCAAATGGAAACAGTGCCACTAGTATTACACTACAATGTGGCAGAGGCAGCCAATTGGCAAGATGAAAACAATTCTAAAACCAGTGAGGATTCAACTTGGCTAATAAATTGTGCTGAAGAGAGATACACAAAGGAAGAATTGCTTTAAATCATGGGTGATAATGCTGCGGGCTAACAGGGCATATACTGCAAACCAGAGATGCAAAGCATTATTCTGCAAATTTAACTACCTATGCAATTGAAGCTATTTCCTTTGCATTTTCTTAGCAAATTGCGCTTCTAAGGAACATTTAATCAAGTCTTGTATTGGTGTGATGTTATTTATGCTTTTGTATTTGTAAGAAATATAGAAGCATACCTTCAATACTGGAGAGGGGTTGTCATAAATGGCAACAATGTGAGAAATGTTTCCATCTTTAAGTTTAGCAACATCCTTCGCATCTGAAATATAGTGTGATGTAAAAAGATGGATTTCCGTGTTTGCTAAAAGTGCAAAGAGCTGTCTATACGAAAAACATTTTGCTGAATTTGAGTTTCATCTTCTTAAAAGGCTCCAAAATCACCCCATAGCTGTTACCTAGGGAAAGTGGGATGCAGATTAGGATATATTTGCTACGGAATGGGTGGTGAATGTTCTCGTGCCAAATAATATCTAGACCGATTAGAAGTATCTCCTCGTTAGAGAAAATGCATTTTATGCAATACACTTCGTAAAATGGGGCACTTCAGGATTTTCATCGCTTTGGTGGCATCTGCACAACAGGCTGATTATATACACCTACCTCTGAAATTTCCTATGTAAAGGTTCGGAATGATCTAAGAACGAGCAGAGGAGATTATATTAAAACATCATAGCTTTATAGGTGAGCAAGCGTATTTTACACAGGATGAGCGGAACAACCGGCGTAATTGTGAACAGTTGTGGAGAAGTCAATTTTGCTAGTATGACAATTTTACGTTCACATGCCAAACATTGAAGACAGGGACTTAACCTGCTACGCCCATGTACTTCGATGAAAGACGAAAAGTTTAATTGAGATTCACCGCATAACGGGGTAGCTTTTCTGGCATCAAGTCTATCGCTTTCAATCATCGCGTGATCGAAAAAACCACTTGTCGCAAAGTTAGTACTTAGTAGGAATTTGCAGGATAACTCATCGTTGCATGCGGCGAAGGTAGGTATATAGCTATTATTACAGATTAGAACCAGGAAGAAAAGCCATTCAAATCTAGGCCTAATCGCTGGATGCAGGTTCTCGGACGCCACACCACATTCGATATTTTATCCTCCGTGAACGTTGGAGGTAAATTTTTGCAATCAGTAAGAATTTGCAAGGTGATCTTGGAAGCATAACGAAAAACAACGAAAAGCGCTACCTTGTTCATTCCATTGCCCATATTGCTTCTAGAGCAGCAAGGATGCCGTCAGATAAAACTTTTAATGAAAAAAAAAATCAACTCTCCTTCGCGTAGTCATGCACACACTTTCTCAATATTGGGGGTAAACGCGAATAACAGAAAAAACAATTCGGAGGCTGCCAATCTTTGGTTGCACAAAAGCACTGAGATAGGTTATTACAAAGTACATGTAAATATTGCTAGATATCGTTCGAAAATTGTCATAACTGGTCCTTCTTTCTCTTTGTGTGACTAATGACTGGGTGTGATCCTTCTCATAGCCAATCAAGTCCCACACGTTTCTCTCTCGATAGCGTTAAGATTTCTTCAACTGCGCTTTTTTCGGGCCGTCCTGATAAGGATTGAACTGCCTTTTTCCCATGAAACTACCTTCCCATTTTACAGGGTGAAACAATAGCTGATATTTCATTTTCGATAGAGCTCTTCTAATTCCATCCCCTCCCCTCCCCTGGGCAGTGCCAGTTAGCTGTGTCCATGTAAACATTTTTAACAGAAAATGCAAACTAATTTATACAGTGTCCTATCTGCTTCGTTCAGTACAAATATGCGTCTATAAAATACATGGCTATCACAAATGAAGATGAGACAAGAGAGAGGGATAAATGTATTTACAAAAGTATCAATATTAGACATGCAAATAAGCATTGACAGTATTACACAGAAAACATTTATCACAACTCATACAGGTATGGCGGCGTCAAATCGATGGCAGATGGACTGATTACTTCATAGCGGTTAAAAATAGTGCTTCCGTGTCAATTGGTTGATCGTATCCATAAAGGACTGCCTTTTGCAACTTAATGAAAATAGGCAAGCTGTCTCTTAGAAATACGGCATTCTAATCAACGGCCCTATCTACATTCAAACAATTAATGGACAACGGATAATCTACGTAAATCGATCTTTCTTCGTTCAAAACCGTATTGAAACAAATCAAGGCAAACTAACTAAAAGATAATCTGAAAAATATTCTACTGATATATCGAGAATCTGACAATCTATGTCAATTCTTAGTTTTGGATACGATACGAAATAATTGAAGAAATGCAACACTCCAAGGCAACAGATTGTAAAAGCCAGGAAACTGGGTAATTGAGATAAGCAAAATGGTCTCAGTTTTTCACTAATCAAGAACCAAATCAAATTCATATGCAAAATAAATACGTCTTTAAAATGAAATTGATAATATGAACAATCTCATTAGCAATGAATTTTACTTCAAGAAAAACCAGGCCCATGTAGTTGATGACCTCTCTCAAGTTTTCAAGATGGAGAACAAATATCAAGCTCAGTATTGCAGACTTGAGGAAATCATTTGATTCGGTATGACAAGTGAATCGACCACATACAATGAAGAATTTACCCGAGAAAATCATGAATGAAAAGGTAAAATGTGAACAAATGATTTCTATAACCAATTTTACTGACAAAAATATCATGCGAGTCATACTTTACGGGAAAAAAGTACAGTTTGGAGAAAGTTCTACGGAATTAGCAGGTAGATAAAGGCCTACGTTAGCAGTCGAAGCTGACCATAGATGCAAACATCTTTTAGCATCAACTATGAAGATATTCGCATCAATGTAAAAACAATGACATGCCCCTGACGTCTATGCAGCATCACTAACAATGATTAGGTAACAGACCTACAAGTTGCCGTTCAAATGTAATTGACGATAAAATCCAATCGGCCCTGGTATATCAAGAAATTAAACGAAGACCCAGAATTTATTTTCTATTCTTGACCAAAACCTTCACACTCCTCGATGGCAAATGTTAACTTCTCCAGCAACTGTTCATAACTTCGGTACGGTGGCAAGTCCAATCGGTTGAAACTGAAAAAAAAATTGGGGGAAATTTATGATGAAATTCATGATTAATTCACGCACATTCAAACGGAAAAAACGTGCGATGTTTTCAACAAACTATTCTGCAAACATTCCTTGGTGCTACTTACCAAGTATGACTTCTTGGCAGCCATGTTTCTTTTCCAACTCTTTCGATGCAGAATTTTTGTGGACCATTGCTCCCTACAAAGACAGAAGAAGTTCTGCAAAGTGCAATGCCAAACAAGAGAATTTTGAAACCACGCATGAGGAAGTAGGGAAAATATCAACTCGCTTTACGTGAAACATTAATATAAACTCAAAAGGTCGAATCAAAATAGCTGAAAGGCGTACCCATGAGATCCTGGAATCCACCGACCGGTAGCCGACAGGTTCCGGTGACAAACTGAAGTAGCCTTGATCGCTTTTCATTGTCGTAAAATCTAACAGCTTGCCAGAACCATATTACTTGTTTACTGGACTTGGTGTAATTTCTGTAAACGGTGTTCCTCTGCCAATCATCAATGTCGTACTCTTGCATACCACAAAGCAACAACTGCAAGACAATAGTAAGTAGCGATTGTTCTTGACAGGCAATCTTCGTCATCCCACCGTAAAAAAACAACTACTTATTTATCCAAAATTGAGAAGATTGGCCGGTCACAATTACTTACTTCCAGTTCCCTCTCATCAAAATACTGGAGATAAGCCATGGGCAGCACTTCATTGAAACCATCGAAAAACGCCTTTAGTTGGTCCTCGACGCCACGGCTGAACCTCCACTGTACCATGAGGCTACGGATAGATAAAATCGTTGAAACAAACAGGTGGTGGATACACAAGCAACACAGAGAGAAACTTAGGAGTCCGGTAAATAAACAGCAAACGAATCGCTCACAACCATTTCTAATCAATATAACCTAGATAGCAGTTAAGTATGAAGAGGGACTGTCCTGGGTATGACGTTAAACTGCACCCGGTGGTGAGGCCTTGATTCGGGAGTTCAAAGGCTTGGGGACGAATGTCATCCCCCCTTAGTCACCACTGTGCTGGGCCTCCCTTGGGCAAGGTGCAGCACCCATAAGCCTCCCTTCCAGGGTTAACAATCATACCACTGCTGCCTTGCGGTCTACTCGTTCTGGGAAAGGCTAGGGGAATAAACTCCAACAGAATATCAGGAGCTGGAGTTCCAAAGGTGATTTGGCAAGATAATACCACTCCGGCAGCTCCCGCGACGCTGTTGGTGCCCAAGCAGTATCGACACTCGTCGTTCCCTTGGATCCACCGGCCGCGTGGATAGAGGCGGTTCGCTGCCTGGACAACAGCTCGTGTTCCATACACCCTGTCCATGCTATGTAGCTCCACTGGAGAGGACACTGCAGCGCTATCCATCGTCTCTTTTAGACGGAAGGACACCGACGATCAAGAGGATCCATTCTTTACCAGCTGTATGTTTAGATACGGGGTTAACGATCGATGGAATTTTAATATTCGCCAAAAACATTCTAACTATGTCTAATGTCAAGTCGCGATCTGTGAAGGTAAGCTTTCTACATGATGTTGTGGTTTCATAACGCTGTGTCAAACAACAACACGCTTCCGTTGGACCCAATTGAGGTTTGCTTTAACTGATACCTTATTCCGTCCTTTAACAACACTTATTTAGAGATCCAAATTGGCGGCAATGAAAACAGACCATGCCTGGGAGAATTAACGAGAGAAATGCAAAACTATGACACATCTTACTCAATATATTCCTCTTTGTTTGCATCTGTCACAAGTATGTCAGTTCCTCCTTCTTTCAATTCGTGCGTGGTTGTTTCTCCAAGAATTTCCATATCCGTACAGAAGTACATATCAAGTCCACATTCGTCGATCTCGTTTTCCCTTAGAAGCGAAAAAAGCGAAAACTCAAATAGATCGCTGGCCGCACTTAAAGCACTTGAAAGTTAATGGTTGGGTTCACGAGGGGCTCTTCAACGCCAAATGGTGATTTGGTTTCAAACCGAGCGCACGAGCAGTAGCGGTAGCGACAGAGACACACCATCAATCTCGCAAGAGGACGGAGACCAAATCATCATCATCACCATCACTTGAGATCTACAGCTATTTCACGATCGAGATTAAACCCAGCGGCTTTACATATAAACAACTATCGACGTAAGCTTCCACAGATCAGCAGCGCATATACCTGCTAAAGGAAACCACTCAAAGGAAAGACTAAAAGCCTGGCATATTGACAAGAAATTTCAAGGACACGTATTTCAAAAGTTAAGAAGAAATAAGCCACGAGAGGGCAGTGAAAGACAGAAGCAAATGCTCACAGAAGACTCTGGATATTTATATTGACATTGAGGACATAATGGAAAAGTAAAATATGCCAATAAGAAAGCTGAAACTAAGCAATCGTCATTCTCGTCTCTTTGATTAAAGAGTGACCACTTTGCCTCTCACTAAGAAATATTTACGTTAGTTATCCATACACACTTCCATTGTGTTATAAACACGAAGTCTGCCTCCACTGATTGATATGCGCAAATAACATGCGAAATCACAGGAGATTATTCACTTTTGGCAAATTCACAATTGAAAGTCTCGACTCACTTAATCCATAACAGTGAGTTGTAGTAATGATTATCCAGAGTCTCTAGATCTTGCAAGACTAGCTTTTTTCCAAGCATCCTTTTATAGAAAAGCATATTGAATCCTCTGTCGATGAATTTGCCGTGGTAAAGTGCCTTAAAGAGAGAAGCGTGGATACCACAAATTAATCAGAAAATTTAGCAAATGAATATGAGCAAAAGTGGGTCCTGGGGTTCCATCTAAAGGTCACCTAACCTTACAGATAGGACATTGGTCATTTAATCGAGATAAAATAATGGACAACACCTTACTTTACCAAATATGATGCAGTATAGTAAACTGCTACAAACCAAGTATCAAAAACTAGCACCAGACTAAGCAAATCATTCACTTTCTTTCAAAAAGCTGACTGAAACTCCATTTAAAACATCAGATTACATTAGCCTAAAATGGGAAACAAATTAAAGAATATTTTAAACTATTTTAAACAGTAACTTTTAACACAAATAGTTTAGACCTGATATATCATTTGGTTTGATAATCTTTGCGTGATTAATTTTGATTTCTATGATTAGGGCTCTGCAAGTTAAATCATAAGGTACGGGGCACAAATTGATAACAGAAGCAGATGAAATTTACATCTTGCATAAATATTCTTCTTATTACATTATAATTTCTTAATCTCAATGGGCAGGCAATTTCACATTTTTGCTGCCATAAACAGTGCATATTTCCTAGCGAATTCAGTTCACAATTTTGAAATCTTTTAAGAGAAATCTCTTGCTTGGGATGTTTAGGCGTTTGGATATTTGTGAATATCTTTGTGATATTTGTGAATATATTTGTGATATTTGTGAAACATGCTCACCATAGCAATAACTCTTCCAATAAATTTGAAGTACTCAAGATGATCTGGATTCACGTACGATGCTACAAATATAAAAAGGTCATTAAAATGGACAATCTGAATTGATGATTATGTTCCACACTGCCAACGGTTTCATCCATCGACAAGCAAAAGACGTATGGAGGGACAGGTACGGTGCTGGTATTTTGGCAGTGGTATCCATATTTCATCATCTGACAATGTCTTCCCAAGCATTCTTCTTTACTTCATATGGACTTATAAAAATACTATTAGAAAACTGAAGGCTATGAAAGAATACGCAAAACCTATGCAGTCAGTCCTCGCACGATAAAAACTGGCCGATTCGACATACCTGGCCAATAAACTGGTCGAAAAATATTTTCTAAAATTCTTTATATAAACATATTTTTACAAACCAACCGTTGTTCTCTCACTTTAGCGCTACGATCCACAACTTACCTACCACCTGGTATTAGGTGGTAGGTGGGTTTACTCATCGTCCGGGGCAGTACCACCACTCTACCTTTTAGTGCCTTCAGTGACTATGTCACTTTCAGCTCTAGGGTAGAGATGCCGGCGCTTGTGGTTGGTTTGTCATCATGAACAGGGTCTGCTGGAGACTGACTTGCCAGTCTGTTCCCTGGCTATACCTGAGGGTACCGTTGGAAAGGGTGCACTGCAGGCCCGCCGCCAGATATTACAGAGGCCCAAACCCATTGGTAGCGCTTTGGGAGGCTGCCTCATCAGCTGGTGTATAATCCCAGGCTGCCTGTTATGCCAGTTCGCAACTGGAGCCACTCTTAGCTCGCAGCTCCGGGGGGCCCTTCTGAGGCCACAGGATAGCTAAGGGAGCTCTCAAGGGATTTCAGTTTACCGCTGCCAGTCATTTTGACTGTCCCAACCACCACTCACCATTCCTTCAAAATGATTAAAAACAATTTAAACAACTCAACTGCAGCAACTAACGTGGCACCTAAACCCTTTTCCATCTCATTCTGCAACATCCGTGGACTTTCTTCCAACATCAATCCAGTACATCATCATCTCCAATCCATAAACCCCTATGCACTCTTCCTCACTGAAACCAAAATCAAACCTCTTGATCCCAGTAACAGCACCGTTCTCTCTCCTCATCTCAAATGCCCAGGTTATGAGTTATTTTCCTCCTTCTTCCCTAATGGTGGGGTTTGTGCATTTATTCGCTCTGATGTGCAGACCTTACACCTCAAACAATTCGATCTTTCTAATCCTGGCTTTCAACTCTTCTGGTTGACAATTTCCCTTCCTCATGCCACAAAGTACATTTGCACTCTATACCGTTCTCCTAACTCAAACAATCATGAACTTCTCTTCGACCACCTTTCTAAATCAATCGAAACCATCACTTTACCATCTCTACGCTCTGAAATCATTGTTCTTGGGTGATTTCAACATCCACAACTCCGGCTGGCTCTCCTATTCCTCCAATGTCACCAACCCTGCTGGTCGGGAAGCTGAGGCCTTTGCCATTGTCAATGACTTGACACAGGTAATTTCAGAGCCGACACGCGTTCCTGACCGTGCAGGAGACAAAGTAAATACTCCCGATCTTTTCCTCACATCCAATCCTAGCATTTACTCTCCTCCCGCCGTTAGCTCTCCTCTTGGTAACTCTGATGATTGTCTGATAACCTTACGGCATGACTTCCTCCCTCACCTGGATAGACCCTTTGCTCCGCAAAGAGTCTTCCACTACAGCAAGGCTGCCTGGGACTCCCTTCGCACTTATAACTCTTCTTACCCTTGGTCTTCAGGCTTTTCAAATGATCCTTCCTCTCTTGCTTCTTTCATCACCGACGCAATACTTCTTGGCATGGATCTTTTTATTCCTTCTTCTTACAAGCCTGGTAAAAAAAATTCCCCTAAGTGGTTCAATTCACAGTGCGCCAAAGCTGTGAATAACAAAAACCACTACTTCAAGGAATGGAAGCGACTTCAAACCCAACACTCAAGAACTTCTTTCATAGTCACGCAATACTTGCTCCAAAACCATTAAAAATGCCCAATCATTTTTTGTCCAACGCATCAACAACAAAATCGCTTCCTGCCAGGCTGGCTCTCGCTCCTTTTGGTCTATGGCCAAAGTTGTCTCCCAAAACTTTTGCCAATCATCTTTCTCTCCACTAAAAAGCAACTCTGACTCTTCTTCTACCACTCCTTCGTCCAAGGCTAATCTTTTTGCGTCAATCTTTGCCTCCAACTCCAACCTGGACGACCAGGGGGTCCAACCTCATCACTTCCCCCTTCAAAATTCACTATGTCCCCCATTAAGTTCTCCACACGTAAAGTTCGCCAAACCCTTCTCCAGCTTGACACCTCCAAATCCAAAGGCCCTGATGGTATTCCAGCAATAGTTCTCAAAACCTGTGCTCCTCAACTTGCCCCTATTCTTAACAAACTATTCCAGCTTTCCTACACTCTTGGCACATTTCCCACTTCGTGGAAACAAGCCCATGTCTTTCCTATCCCAAAAAACGGCGACAAGTCTAATCCATTCAACTATCGTCCCATTGCAATCACTTCACTCATCTCTAAAACTATGGAGACCATCATCACTAAGCAACTTCTTACCTTCCTTGAAACAAACAATCTTCTCTCTGATCACCAGTATGGCTTTCGAAAAGCCAGGTCTACTGGTGATCTTCTTGCTTATGCTGTCCATGTCTGGTCCTCTGCTCTAGAATCCAGTGGTGAGAGCAGAGTGATCTCTCTCGATATCTCCAAGGCCTTTGATCGCGTTTGGCACAAGGGTCTTCTCGCTAAACTGCCGATGTTTGGTCTCAATCAGACTCTCATTAATTGGATTGGTAGTTTCCTCTCTGATAGGTCAATTGCCGTCAGAGTGGACGGCTTCCTCTCCAATCTGCACTCTATCAATGCTGGTGTACCCCAGGGCTCTTTCATCTCCCCTGTACTCTTCATCCTCTTCATCAATGACCTGCTCACCTCCACGTCTTCTAGCATTCACTCCTTTGCTGATGATACCTTCATAAGTTCCTCATTTTCATTCAATCCAAATGACCATGCTTCCACCGATATCCAACTCCACAAAAACATTTCAGCCTCGCTTCTCTCCACTGATCTGACAGTTATTGAGAAGTGGGGTAAAGACAAACTAGTTTCGTTCAACCAAAGCAAGACGAAACAGGCTGTCATTTCACCCAAACTTAATAAAAACTTTCCAGTTGTCTTCATGAATGGTGATGAACTGGACACTTCAGCTTCTTTCACACAACTTGGTCTTTCTCTTTCATCTAATCTCACTTGGAAAACTCACATCCATTCCCTTGCTAAAGATGCATCTCAAAAACTCGGTTTCCTCGTCAGAGCTCGTGGGTTTTTCTCATCTTATCACCTTCTATCTATATACAAGTCCCAAATCCGTCCTTCTTTAGAGTACTGCTCCCACGTCTGGGGTGGTGCTCCAAAATCTACTCTCTGTCTTCTCGACAAAGTCCAGTCAAAAGCCATTCGTCTCATCAATAATCCTAACCTCACCAAATCGCTCCAACCTCTTTCCCATCGTCGTTTAGTTGGAGATATTTCCATCTATTACAGATACTTAAACGGACATTGTTCTCAGGAGATCAGGGATATTATTCCAGTTCCCCTGAGGCGCGTCAGGGCCACCAGAAGCTCAACTCATTCACACCCTTTCCAAGTTTCACTGCCTAACCCACGAACTCTATCTCACAAATCATCATTCATCCCTAGAACATGCAACTTATGGAACGTCTTGCCTTCCCCTTGCTTTCCTGAGTCCTACAACTTGCTATCTTTCAAATCTAAGATAAATAAACTTGATCTTATCACTCTATCCTCTTAGCTGCTCGCTTTCTTCTTTCTTCCTTTGTTGGGGCTTTGTATAGGTCACCATGGCCTTTCCTCAACATAACCCACTAAGAAAAAAAAATAGATGCAGCTTCAGAGCAGCCTTAATACGAATTACACAGAAAATGGTTAGGTGAAAAACTATACTTACCTGGGTTGATTTGAAGGGTGTAACTACCCTGACCAGAGTATTCAAATAAACAATACATGGGGTTCATGAATTCGTGTGTAAGAAGGAAGAACCATTCTCTAAGAAAATAGAACATATGAAAAAGCTAAGGAGGATTGATGTAATGGCAGGTTTGAATCAAGTTGAAACGGCCAGAGTTCCGCCTAACCCACTAAAGAACGATTAATGAAGCGAAGTCAAATGGGGTAGGGTTACAATTAAAACATCACCACATTAGAAATCATTTCATAGCAAGAATCACGTGAAAAGGCAGTAATAGCTGATGGGGATACCACACATCCCATACTAGCTACGCGCAATGGGCAGTACATTTCTAAAGATATGCTATCCTGAAGAAGGGCAATGTGCGGTAGTGGATCAGTTCCTAACAAAATCGATTGACATCTTATAACATGACAGCAGATTCAAGTTGCAGTGCCAGCATACGTACAGCATATGGGAAGCGGGGAATGCCAAGATAAAGTCATGAGAAGGCATGCTTCCTGCATCACACTTATGAAATATAGAATGTACATACCTCGCGACACCTCCATAGTCAAGTCCCTCTTCTCCTTTGAACATGATATACAATCGTCGACAAAGATCAGGAGGATTTATTCTCATTATCTGTAGCGGAAAGGAATCAACGATTGAATTATCTTCTCAGCAGACTAATTGCAGTGCATTGGATGATGAAGACAATAAAAAAGCACTAATCCGAACAACAATCTAGTCCGAAGTTGAAAGAGTTGTCCATTACCAACTGTACGAATATTTGGAAAGCAACAAACTTCTGGCTCCATACCAATTCGGATTTAGAAAAAATCGCTCAATGTCGTCTGCAGTTGTTCACCCCACTGACAATAAGGAAAAACATGGACATGGGCCAACTCACAGGGGCTCTTCTCATAGACCTCCAAAAGGCATTCGATACAGTAGACCACCAATCCCTGACCTCAAAGCTTCTCTGTTATGTTGTTGAGAATGCTGAGTTTAAATGGGTCAAAGATTACCTCTCAAATCGATCTCAAGTCGTCAACTATGAAGGGGAAAAGTCGAGAAAAAAAAATATCTTGTTCGGAGTGCCACAGGGGTTGATCCTAGGCCCCCTGTTATTTCTGGTCCATGTCAACGATTTCATCAGCACATCGAGATGTCAAAGCTCTTAATGTATGCAGATGACACTGTACTTCTGTTCTCTGATAGAAACGAAGCAGAGATAGAAAAGGCGATAAATCATGACGCAAAAATATTACATCATTGGTTGTGCAGTAATGGTTTGATCTTGAATCCTAAACAAGGTAAAACTGAGTTTATGATGTTCGGAACAGCGGCGAAAAGAAGCAAGATAACACATCGAGCAAAAATAACTACTGATTCGAAGGAAATCAGCCATACAGACAGCTATAAGTACCTTGGAATGTATTTAGATATGCCATTGACTCTGAACGATCACATCAAAAAAGTCTGTAAAAAAGCTTCAAGCAGGGTAGGTCTCCTGCACCGAATTAAGCCAATACTCACCACCCATGCCGCTGTGGATTTTTACAAAGCTATGGTACAACCAGTTACGACTTACTGCAGCATTGCATTCACGACATTGTCAGAGACAAATGAAATAAGGTTCAAGAAGATTGAAAAGAGAGCACTTAAGATCATTTTTGGAACACAACATAAAAACTACCGCATCTGGCGATCATTTGCTTCCATGAGATCCATTCAATGTGCATAATTTGTTTTCAAATGCTTAAATGGAACAGCTCCTGAAGTTTTCCATAATTATTTTGTGAAACTTGAACACAGAAAGTCAACGAGACGTAATGGGACGGATTTGCGGATGCCGAAAATTAGAACGGAAAGTGGAAGAAGAGGGGTTTTTTTATAGCGGAACAAGGATCTTCAACGACTTGCCATTTCAACTGAAAACTGAGAAATATTACATCAATTTCAAAAAAGTATAATCTTTTCCTAGTGTAATCTTTTCATGGGCAAATTTTTAATGAACACGACCTCGCACTTTTTATCGCCAACTTTTAACACTTTTTAATAAATCATTTGTATATTTTCTGTAAGTAATTTTCCATTTCTTTTACACAGGGCTCCTCTTGATCGCAGCTTTATTTATAGCTGATTGAATTTCCCTGCAAAAATATAGTATTATTATTATTATTATTAATGCATGATCAAGAATCGCATAATTGCAATACCTGTTGGAAAGAGTCTTCAAAAATACTGTTGCGACTCAAAGGGATCTTTATGTGACTTGGCAGGGCTTGATTCTAAAAAACGGACAAAAGAGTTCAAATGAGATTAGTAATGTGAAAGATAATACAAGTCTGGGAGCAAGATACATACATAAATACAGATCCAAAATTCAATACATTGCCAAATTGCAGCAAAAAGCCATCAACATAAAAACAAATCCTTCCTGGGTTATGTGCTAAAGACCCGTCCTTTATAAATATCTACTACAAACATCCTATACCTGATTACACTTACACAGTCGATTCCCTTTCGTCACATACCTCCATTATTTCAATGGAGTATGAAAAAACATCCCATCGGTCGGCTATTAAATTTGCATCTATCACTACAGGCATGCTGACTCATTGCTACTTTGCACGAATTTGCTAGTGAATATCATCATAGTTTGCTAGTATACAGTTGCTATCGTGCCAAGGCCTACCGTCATTCATAATCTTGAGGAGTGGGTAGAGGGCCATGCACATGATGCTTCAGAAGACATAATTAATCCACAATTGTTAATCTAAGTTAGTCTTTGCAGCTCTGGTTCAACTGGGAAGTGTGTCTAGGTATTCATCGACATCCAGCTTTCCATGACCAACTAAACTGCCTTTCAAACTGCTGTATATTTAGAAGGCTTACCTGACACAGGTTTCTGAACAACATCAGCTTGTATGAGAAGCTCCTTTCATAAGGCATATTTGGATACGTTTGATTCAAGCTGGAAATAGAAGACGCTTGAATCAAACTAAGCATCTAGAAGGAGGCAATCTTCCCCAGCAACGCATGAAGAATCGTTCTTCCCTTTTTCAAAGCTTCTATTTATGCGGTAGATAAAGAAAATTCATCAAAAATGGCAATTTATCAAATATAATTATGCTAAGTAGATTTGCTACAACTTACTTGATTGGCATTCCAGTTCTTGGGTCTAAAAGAAAGAAAACCATAAGATGCAAGTCTCTTGCTTCGGTTACAGCTAAAATCTACGGTGTTACATCAGACCTTACGCAGGTAGGAATCAATTTAACCAGGCCAGTGCTAGCACAATATGCATAACGTGACAGAACTCTTCCTTTTGCACTTCTGCACACAAAGATGCAACAAACAAATGACCAGTGCTTTCTAGAAAGTGGACACCGTTTACAGCAAAACTGGACCTATTGTATGACAGCTCTGTAACGTCTTGCAACGTCTGATTATGGAAATGTATCTTTTTGAAGCACACTTCACATTAACGTTCCTAAGATCTCCTAAGAAACTTGTAAAAAATTGATTCCTTCTTTGAGCTTACGACTGCGGTAAGGATTGACTTAATGGGTGTGACAATAGCCCTTACCGTTAAATGTAGTCTTCCTTTCATTGTGATCTACAAAATATGGCATTCCTGTGGCAGTATATCTCATCTCCCAGCCAGGTGGAAGAGACTGTGATGTTAATCTGGCAAAAGAGATATCAGCTGATACAGTCCCTTGATTTCTTGCGAAATCAACTTAAGGTAATTTAGAAACTGGCTGCTCTAAAACTTAACGAAGGCTGCAGCGACGAGTACTGCTAAATACTTGACTGTTTGATAAATTTCGAATGCAAAACTTGAAAAACCAATTTGCATTTATCAATGCAAGTCAAAAACTTGTAACTATTTCATCTCATCACGGCAATGAAAACTGGAAGTGGTGTCCACTCATATCGCATGGGAAAATTCAAACACTAGTCAAACTTCATCTGCACTACTGCGGTAAATGTAACAACAAGTTAATAACATTGGCTACACTTTGTTATGTCATGGCCTGGCTCTGCATGTATCGCACGCTACTTTTGAAACAAAAGTTTCCCTGGATTATTCCATGAAAGTATTTACACCTTGGTGATAAACAGATATGAAACAAGTAAACAAGTAAACAAATAGATAAGGAAAAGTAGCTAACATAGCTACAGAAACACATACCCTGGGGTTCTCGGATCTTCCCAGTGGGTTGTTTTTGTGTTGTGGTTGACAAAATACGTTCGACCAGAGCTGCCGTGGACGCGTTTCTCTAGAAGTTAAATTTTCATCAAAGCATAGCAAGTAAAATGAATCAGTCATGTTTGTCATCAAGAAGTGCTGTCACACCCTTGTCGACTACAGCATCTTAATTCAAGCCCTTCATCAGCTGCAGAGCACGACTGCTTATGTTTAAGATGCTTGAGAGAAAGAAGAAGACAGCAATAAGAGAAAGTTAAAGTCTTTGGAATTCAGAGTCTTGAAATACGCTACTGGGAGAACAATGGAACTACTAAAAGTTTAAAAACGGCTCTTACCCCATCCAGGTGGAAGCGGGCCAAGTGGATCAGCAGTCTGCGCTGTATTCTCTGATGGGCTTTGCCCTTGATTCTTAAAAAGAATACAAATACTAGTATCAATGCCAATCAAAGCTATCCACATTTCTAAAATCACTTGGTAAAGATGGTGCACGGACGGTGGGATTTTATGATCTGCACCGATAGTTTTCACCTTGCATCTTTTGCGCACAAATTTTGTCTTAATTTGGCCACCTTGTGATACTTCATACTCTGATGAGAATGGGATGAAATAATCCCAGTATGACAAAAAATCAGAATAAAAGAAGCTAACAGTAAAACAAAAATGAAATTCTCTAATAGTCACAACGGGCATACTGTTGCCAGTCACACCTGACTCCCTGTGAAAAATGGAACAAAAAACCCGAGCAACTAGCACTTGCTTCAAAACAAATCACGTCAAAATATGTCACACTTCCAACCGTGCAATGAAGAGACCTAATTACCACAGATAGATATCTTTGCTGATACTGCTCTCTTTCTCGAGAAACATTTCTCTCTTGATTGCTTCTCCATTGATTGTAATTATTGACTGATTCTACAGTTGGCCTCTGCCACGTCGTTGTTCTCGAATTATGATCTACATAATACGTTCTCCCTCTTGCGTCTACTCGTCTTTCCCATCTGTAACGAAATGTAGAAACATTTACCATCATAAAATTTAGTTCCTAGCATCCATTCTGCTTTAAAGAAGAAATTTCTGGCTTTAGATTTTTCTTGATACCATAGAACACGTCGCTTCTTTTCTTGTATTCTGCCTTCGTCCGTGGGTAAATTTTAGGACACTGAGAAGCCATGCTTGTCGACAGTATCATGTCCATGCTTTTGATGTGGGCACACATCACGATCCCTAGACCAACGGGAAAGTTCAGCTTGAGAAAGGGTTGGAGACATTGACTGAAAGACCCTGATTTCAATGCATTAAACACTGAGTTCTCTTTGCACCCTATTTTGCACCGCTGCCAAACGCCTAGCCTTTTTTAGTCTAGAGCAGTATTTCAATGACCTGTTTTATGACTACGAATGATGAATACCTCGTCCTGTATCCTTCTTTTTCATCATTGCTATAGAGAAAGCCTCGCTCCAGCTGATCATTGATTGGTATAGAAACAAAGCAGAGGAGGTCCAACATATACATACCCGGTAGGTAACGGCTGAGGCCTCTCCCAACTTGTACACCTTGTCGTATGATCAACATAGTATGTTCTTCCATACTGGTCAACTCTTCTTTCCCATCTGTAAAGCAAACAAACTTGTTACCAATGGAGGTCTGTTCACGCGTACAGCATGTCACTGTTTTCGAGGGAACCAAAAACTGGACAAACTTTACGAACGAACGAGATGAAAAATGCAGCAGAAACATATCTTACCCGACAGGCAGTGGCTCTTCGCTACTAGGTCCATTTGCAGGGCCATTTGGTGGCGCATTTGATGACGCATTGGCTGGTGCAGTTGGTCCATTGGCAGCAGGCATTGCAGTAGTAGCTGAAATGGTATAAAATGCTCAAATACCACTAAGGAAGGTGCCAAAACCTGCGCTATATTCACTAGAAACGAATCCGTACTGAAGATAAGAATGATACCACGGTCAAAAATATTACAAAAATTGCGCTTCAAAATTAAATCTAATCACACTGCTAGCCACCCTCCTCAGTCAATAGAAGCGGAGAAATAGGCATTATCTAGTTTACTAAAATTTGCTATTGTTGTTACAACCAAGCCGCCATACGAAGTTTTTCATGAGGAATAAGAATCAAAAACCAATATGAGATTACCTGCTGGACTTGAAGACGGGGAAGAGTGTGAAGTCGTTGATAATCGTGTGGTTCCCTGCACTGGTGCCTGAGAAGAAGCCATTGTTCTTGCTGGACTATCATCTCTTCCTCCAACTGCTGTGTCATTCATTACTGCTGAGTTCCGGTTGCTACGCCCATCCTGTTGATTAGCTCTGGTTCTGGTGCTTCCATTCGACGGTGCTCTGTTGAAAAATACAGTGAAATATACCATCACATGCGCTTAACTATATGGTTGGCAAAAAGATAGGAAACACGCCTTCTTCAATGATGCATCTAATGAACATAGAAAAAGTCAGCTTCGAGGTAGGAAATCAAAAACCAGAGTCACTTTAGACATGTTCGTCTACAGCTGGTATTTACAGTCGAAGTGACGATCAATGCCTGAAAAATTCTAGATATTGGTACGAAAAAAGCAGGCTGTGAGGATGTGGCCATGAAGAAATTGAAGAAGAATCAGAGACCTGTACACCATTTATGCCAACTGGTCTGAATGCATACATACCCAAGAATCTCATTTCGTGGTCTAAAAGCATTTATATCTATTGATAGGTTATTCAGGATGACGTCAATGTCTCCGACTGAGGTACTGACCGCCCTCCTCTCGCATTTAACGGGCACTTTGAGTTCCTGGTTTTCCACTAGAAAATACAGATGCGGACGTTGTAGTCGGAATATACTATCATTGGAAAAGACAAGCTAATTTTTAATTGCCAAAGCTGTTTCTTAGGTGACACAATGGGTATGGAAATTCACCTTTAAATGCATTTACTACATTTATGCGACACTAGCATGCCCTGCTTGCACTTGCAACAATGAGGCTTCGTTTTGCAGCAGTTCACTGATGGGGACTTCACATGGGCTGAATTCGTTCATAGCTTCCTGATAAAAAGGTAGTTGTGAGCTATCTATTTCTAGAGTAATTTAAGATAGGCTGGAAGTCCATTTCTAAGAAGAAATATTTTCAGTTTGATAATTGGAAATGCAAAAAAAGTTCTTGAATACTCACAAACACCATTGTGCACCTTCAGCAAACTGTAAAGATCAATCTTGGCAACACCAATTAAGGTATCGCTTTTCAATGTTTGCTTGTTTAGTATCTTAAGCTCAATGACGCTGTGTGGGGTTACAAGTCTATTAGGAAGAAGAAATTCAACTTTTAACACTCAGCAAGATGTCGTCATACATACTGTATATAGACTTATGTGTTAATGTGTGGATATGTGCTTGTATGTCTTTTATGCATCTTTTAAAATAAATAGTCATATGTATGTATGCATGTATGTATGTATGTATGTATGTATGTATGTATGTATGTATGTATGTATGTATGTATGTATGTATGTATGTATGTATGTATGTATGTATGTATGTATATATATATACATGTAAACTCAGAGTAACAGAGAATTGGTCTTTCCTTTTCTGCATTTCTGCTATCAACGCTCTGTACTTTGTACATAGAGCACCATATGGTGGTGAAGACAACACCCTCTATGTGAAATATATATAAATATATATATATATATATATATATATATATATATATATATATATATATATATATATATATATATATATATATAAATATATATATATATATATATATATATATATATATATAAATATATGTATGTATATATATATATATATATATATATATATATATATATATATATATATATATATATATATATATATATGTATGTATGTATGTATGTATGTATGTATGTATGTATGTATGTATGTATGTATGTATGTATGTATGTATGTATGTATGTATGTATGTATGTATGTATGTATGTATGTATGTATGTATATATATATACATGTAAACTCAGAGTAACAGAGAATTGGTCTTTCCTTTTCTGCATTTCTGCTATCAACGCTCTGTACTTTGTACATAGAGCACCATATGGTGGTGAAGACAACACCCTCTATGTGAAATATATATAAATATATATATATATGTATGTATGTATGTATGTATGTATGTATGTATGTATGTATGTATGTATGTATGTATGTATGTATGTATGTATGTATGTATGTATATATATATACATGTAAACTCAGAGTAACAGAGAATCGGTCTTTTCCTTTTCTGCATTTCTACTATCAACGCTCTGTACTTTGTACATACAGCACCATATGGTGGTGAAGACAGCACCCTCTATGTGATATATATATATATATATATATATATATATATAGCAGAAATGCAGAAAAGGAAAAGCTTTGTACTTTGTACATAGAGCACCATATGGTGGTGAAGACAGCATATATATATATATATATATATATATATATATATATATATATATATATATATATATATATATATATATTTATATATATTCATGAATGGATATATGTATATAAATATATATACATAGCAATCTTCCCCATGCTAAGCAAAAGTTTTGCTGAAGGTGGATCAAATGGGATCCAGGGATCCATGGGAAGAACATTACCACTGAGCTATCTTGACACTCAAACTGGTTCACTGCTAAAATTGAGTCATTATGACCTACTAAGCAATTTTACTTAAGAGATATATAAGTACATTGTGAAATCTTCATTCCATTGTGGTTCCCATGTCTTTCTAGCTATATCGGTTTTTCTTGGTGGCTGCCCATCTACGATCAACTCAACATATGGGTCAATTTTGTTTGCTGAAAAAGAAATTAAAACAATTATGTTTAAATGAAATTACCCTTTGTCATTTCGGTTCATTCTGAAAACAGTTGGAACAAACAGAAATTTTAGAAAAACTTTGTCAAAACCCTAACCTTTTGATTAATAGAACAAGCTACTATACTTTAACATGAGATGTGTGTTCAATATCTATAAAAACAACATCTGGTACAAAATATAACTAGCAAAGTCAAATATTATGCAAATAATTTACTTTCAAAGTGACTCTAACTTTACTTCAAATAAAAAATGGTTTCCAACCTGATTTATAAATCCCAATTAAAATAACATCACTCCTGTTGCAAATTGGATTTATTGCCATTTATCCTAATCCTGCATCCTTTTCTAATGTATGATTATTCAACTAAGCTTCCAAGAAACATATCAAAATGTCATGAACATGGGTATCATCCGAGAGGACACAACAATGAATGTTTCTATGCTTGAGATATATGAAAGGAGAACCTGTTTTAGGATTGATGGGAAGATAAAGAGAATTATTTGACTGATTGTGCCAAAAACATACCAAACCAACTGCCACTTGCATCTCTGAGTTTGGCCCCTCTAACTAAAGAAAAAGACACATGCAAATCACATAATAAAGTGTTCACTACCAATGATCAGGACTAACAATTTTAGGGATAGAGATGACACGTATGATTTTTTGCAAAGAACAGAAGACTCTTTTTGACAAGAAAAGATAACGAGCAATAACATGCCAAGAGATGGGAGTTGATGTTACACTTACTTTTACAGCAAAGTTGATGAAAAGACCTGTCGATAAATTGACATTGATGTTAGAATCAGGTATTGTATCATAGAAGCTTGAGCCGTGTCAGGGAAACATGTGGAAGAGACAGTCTGCTCACAGCTTCTCAGCTACTGCATCATCAATCAAGGTGTCCATCTGACATGGAAAAATACAGCAAAGCAAATTGACTAAACCGCTTCCTACACGCTAAAACGTACAACGTGAACATCTTTGAATCATCCAATGGGAAACAAATAGCCTTACAGGGTAGAACAATGTAAGACTTCAGAACCTTGTTGTTCCCATTGAGCTGTCCTGGCAATCACATGACTCACCATGACAGGTGTGCATTTAATGTTGATACAGCAGAAACTAGGTATAAGCAAAGTTTGCATTCCCAGTGTGTATTATGACATAGATGGCTTTAAATTGGTTCTCTTCATCAATTTCTACTCTGCTTGAAAAGCCAATCAAAGGTAGCAAAGGAGATGGGAAGAGTCCGATTATCTATTTTTGTTCTTTAGCCAAAGCTCTGGAAATTTTCATTGACTATCAGATGTGAACGGTTCAACAGAGCTGTATTATTTCCATGTGCCGTCCATGTACATATTTCATTATTCATACTATCATCCATATGATGATAAAACACCAGGCTTGGTGTGAATCTTAGCAAATATTCCAATCCAATACAAACCTTGGTGGAAGTGGTGGTGCGTCTCCCATAATATTCAAATATCAGCAATCAGCAGTCATTCACATGCCTAAAAACACAAAATAGTTGGATCTGCAAATCTGATTGGCAAACCTTCTGCATATTACTACTAATAATTTATGAATATTTAAACTGGATAAACACTTCAACTACTTAAAGCTGTTATAAATGTGTGTCTTGTGTGAATTCGAGAGAAATGTCTTAAAACTGCTCTGGCTACCATGTCTTTCCACAAACAGGAAAGGTTTTTAGGAGCACCTCAGCTTGTATAGAAACATGAATCAAGTTAGCTTTTCCTAGAAAAGACACAAAACTGAAATTTAAGCTCCATCCTTCTGATGGTTTGAAAGGCCTCAAATTAGATTTCTTTTGTTAAAACATGATTGCCTGCTTTTAGCTTCAATCAATTTTTTTCCATTTGACATTCGATAACTCAACAACCAATATTGTCATCAGGCTGAAATTGAGCATTGGGGACACGCTGCTTCTTGCCAGAATGAGACATATCTGAAATTCGGAGTGAAACAGAACATTTTGAAGATACAGCTTCCTTCAAAAGGCAAAAACATCATTTCAGGAAACGCTATCTGGCTTCAATGACAGCTTTGCAACAGAGATAAATAACATTTCTTAACATTCTCTTGCACCCATTAACATCTAAGAAATACTTTGAAATATATTTATAAGTTATAGCAGACAGCATATTAAACCTAACAGGATGACTTCAAGAAGCGACAGACTAGAATAGCATTTTTAGATTCTGTCAAGTAGAATCTATGGTTGATTTCAAATCAATGTATGTTTTAAGACATGAAAAAGATATTTCATGTAAATTAGCTTAAAGACTTCCTATAATTGAGAAAATTTTGAAAAATTCTAAGTAGCTAACAGACAAAGATGGTTTTGATGAGTGACTCTAAGGATTATCACTAATTTCTCCTATATTATGCATTCTCTTTGTTAGAAAGAGGAGATAATAGTTTTTTTAACATTAACCCTAAAAAATGTTTCCAGTGTGAAAGCATAACTTTCCAAGCGTATAAGAAGAAATATCAAAAGAACTATGTACAATTGAAATTGTTCAAAACTGGAATGTGACTTAGAAAAAAGATTTGTGCAGAAATCATTTCCATAAAGCAACAGAAAGTAGTGAACTGAAAAAGTCAATATAATACCAATGACAAGAAGAAATCTGTTGCAGTATAGATGACTCAGTATTGGATGAAAGTGCTGCTCATGAAATCATCCTCTTAAAGATTTGTGGTAGGAGAAAGAAAGAGGATAAAAAAACCAAATGGTTAAAATGGTTTAAAGACAAGGTTGTACACCTGGAATGTAATATCAGTAAGTACGACATTGCTTTTGATTGTGAACTAACATTTAAAAGATGCCCAGGTTGGATAGACTTCTGAAAGCCATGAAAGAGGTGGTAATCATTCTAGAAAGAACAGACTCAAACGTTTACTGCAGATACTGATCGTTGATCTATGGAGAGAACAAGCCTTGTACCTAGGGTTTTAAATACTGAAATAGGAAAATCTAAAAGCTGAGCAGTGTGAAGAATCCTCATCAGTGACGGTTGTCTCGATTCCGAGCCGCCGTGGCCCCTGTCACAGTCCTTCGCCAGTTTTTGCTATGTTGTGCGCTTCTATACATTTTGACCATTGTTAGGCCGCAAATTTCCTTCAGGTGGTCGCTCAATCAAGCTGTAGGTCTACTTCTGCCTCTGCTCCCAGGCGCCATACTCAACAGGAGAGTTCCTTCAAGGGATTCATGTCTTAGGATGTCTCCGATGAAAGACAGCTGGTGGGAATAAACACCATCCAGCAGTCAGTTCTCACAGTTAAATTTCTTGAGGACAGATTCACTAGTCTTTTCTTCTTCCAGCTTATTTGGTGAATGGCCTGTGAAGAATGGCTAATTTCAAATAGGAGGAATGAGGCTGTTTATGAAGTTGAAGTCTTGCTTAACTATGTTTTAAGGGACAAAATAACTTGTGAAGACAAGCAGTCGAACAGTTTAGGTAGAAACATCTCAATTTCACTTTTTATGAACTTGAGAATGAGTTCAAAAGATGTACCCTGTTGATAGAACTCTGCCTTAAAAAGATTTGATCAATTCATCATAAATGTAGGCATACTTGACCTATCCCTGTATTTTAAGTTATTGATGATTTGTGACAACCCAACAAATAGATGGAATCTGCGCTTAAATTCTGAAAGATGACAACTGAAATTTAAATCCTGTTCCTGAGCATCTTAACTGAATGGAGTTCTGAACTTTTCCAAATTTCTGCGAAAACAGTGACTCTGACAATGCTGATATGGCACCTTACAACGAATTGGCTTCAAATCAAAGAATCTCACTTTTCACAGCCCATTGTACTACATCTGATTCCTTTGATACATTAAAGGATACATTTTAACACTGATATTGTCGTTATCAAAAAACTAACAGTCAGCTTCCTGAAATATCCGATTATAGCTGGAAAAGATATCCAATTACTATCTGATGGAAAACGACACTTAATTCAACAGCAAATAAAGTAGTCAACCATCCCCTCATTTGCAGTGTATCAAAGAGACTTGACTGATGAAACTCAGCATCATGCTTCATCATCAATTTTTTACAAACAAATTAAACAAATTACTAGTTATAGTCTAATGCATTGTATCCTTTCCTTGGTAAATGATGTTGAGGAAAGGCCACAGCGACTTATACAAAGCCCCAACAATGAAAGAAAGAAAAAAGTGAAAGGCTGAGAGAAGAAGGA
This sequence comes from Pseudorhiza aurosa, assembly GCA_964026355.1. NCBI lineage: Eukaryota > Metazoa > Cnidaria > Scyphozoa > Rhizostomeae > Lychnorhizidae > Pseudorhiza > Pseudorhiza aurosa. The sequence continues at coordinate 10,200,226 of OZ032118.1, read as the reverse complement.
GATCAGATGGAGTTTATTGATCTTGCATTTGAACAATGGCAAGCTGCAGGATTCAGGAAAGGAAGGAAGCAGGATGCATACAAAAGCTCATAAAAAAATAATTATTGTTAGAAAATGAGTAGCTTTGGCAAGATAAAGACTTCTGAATTCTAGTTAATCTGATACATCACAATGAAGGGCTCTAAAACAGTGCACTTTGCCCTAAAAATGCCAAAGTCGTCAAATATTACACAAAATAGGAAACAGAAAACTTCAATTTGAAAACTGCAATTTCCAAGCAGGTTTTTGCAAATTATGAATTCTATGTGTGGATTAAGAGCAATTATAAGAAATCCAATCATACAACTATTTCACATTGAAGCATAGTGCAATCAATGTACACAACTTTAACGAGGGCATTCCTCTAACAAAAATCCATCAGGTGTCAACAAGAAAAGCTCATTGCCTAACCCCTTTTGGATCTAAATATTTGGGGTTTCCTTTTCTTCGGGAATGGTTCGCATGACAGAAACTTCAGCAGTGTAGGACACCACCTAATGGAGAACTCGTGGCTTGTCATGGAACGACTTTGCGTCGAGTGTAAATGAAACAGTACACGAAAATAGACAGCTTGATAATACCCTTGCCAACGAGCAAAAGACGGTTTTTAGATAATCACAGCGCTCTTAGAATGACAACAGTTTGATACACTGCAAATTCTTTCCTCCTTTAACTAAGGCATACGATATCATTAAACGCATCATCATCCAACGGTCCGTCTTTCTAAATTATGTACTTCCAGCATTACCCAAAGACTTGTTACTTATCTAACTAGCAGTGCAAAAAGTATTCAGCGTTTAGTAAAGCTCCTAACTTCGTCTGCATCCTTTCATGACTTCATAGGACGATAAAATTGGCCTAGAGCAATTACGTGTAAAATGGTTCAAATCTGCGTATGGCCAGGCCATCGCTTCTGCAAGTTGGTGTTCGTTCAGTGGAAAAGGACGATTTAGTGCTAAAGAATTTACAACTCACCACTTAACCATACTTCTTAATTACCAAAAGCAATCAACTATCATCACAGAGCGAAATATCAGCGGCAAGTTTCATCTTTCAAACAAACAGCGATCATTTTCTAGAACCGCTCATGACGAAGCAGTCAGGCCTAACATTTCTTCTATGTATGACATAAGGTGTCTTCTAAACAGTGGGCATTACGTGCTGTCCTCTATTGCATTCTGGGTAAACAAGACAAGTCCACAGGAGGTGTGGGGTAAGGGAAGATCTTGGTTCAAGTGCAGTCCTTTTACAGTTGCATTTAAGAACTCCCTCTTTCAAAAAATAAAGTCACTTGGTTTAAGCCCAAGTGATGTACCTCAGCTGCTTACTTTATTGTAAAAATAACATTATTCAATGGCTAGATCACTTTAACAAACGCACCCCTTTCCCCCTATCCAACCTCTTCATCGTCGTTGTCAGTATTCTAATTATTGGCATTGTTCAGATGCGTAATGATCTAGCTATCAAACAAAGGCATATTAACTCTATAATCATCAAATTACTGATTATGATCACTCGCACAACACCATATTGTGCATGCGTCACAAGCCTTGGACTAACCCGGACGCTCCCTCGTACCAACAGTTTTCTTCCGTCCCTTAGCTCTTCCTGTTAAAATCAAACATCTCCCTCTGACATTTCTTTCTCTTCTTTTTTATAGGCTCCTGTAATCAGGCCAGTCAGATACAGATTCCCTATCACTAGAGAGATTTCTGTTTTCGTGTTTAGTTTATATACTGTATGACGAAAGTTTTGAAAAACCGGTTTGTATTGTGAAAGGTAGTAGCTTTAGTCTTGGACTCTTTCCATTCGTAGGCATGGCTTTCCTCCTCTATCCATAACCATGAAGTGGCTGTGGACTGCACCTTCTTTTTAGAAAATATATTGAGATTACCACTGTCAGAAGATTTCTCCTCAAAGATTCATGAATTATTTCTGACCAACGGTTTCTATATGAAATTATGAATATAATGGATTACCGTAAGCGCTCTATCAAGCCCCGTCTCTATTAAGCCTCCCTTATGATTCACAAATTTGAAATAAGCCTCCTTGGTTTTTGAAGAAAGTATTTAGATAGGCGATCCCTTCTCTCCGCTTATCTCAGGCAAGAAATACGATACCTACTGACATTTTAAAAATCTCGAACTTTTGCTTTTATATGCTTTAGAATCAGAGCTTTATTGTGTACTGCTCAAAGAAATATGATCGCACCATCAAAATGGCGGGTGATTAGATGGACTCTAGAGGCATGGATATTATTGCCAGTGGAACTCATTCGAAAAAGTTTTAAAACTTGATCAATGAGTAGGTCTCTTGACGGATCTTATAACGATGAGATTAGTGGGCCCTACTGTAAAAAATTAACTAACACATTGTTAATTATTGTAGATTACCCACATTAAATATATCCTATTATTATTATTATCATCAGGTCATGTGAGTGAAATAGAGTCCATGTGTAAGCTTACTTGTGCGTCTTAGAGGCCTTGGGAACAACGATTTCAATCCTTTCGCAGGAATCCCAGAGGAAGACATTTGTTTAGAAGATGCTCCAAAATACCAATTGCCCTAATAATTCCGGTGAAGATGAAGACATTATTATTGACTAGGACATCATAAGAACGCCAAACAATAATTTTATCAGACTTTTGACGCTGGTAGTATGTTGCTTTTCACAGATTTATGGCAGAATGCATTTGAATTTCAAATAAGCCCCCCCCCCTGTGCTGACCCTCTCTTGAACCTCCCAAATTATGCGCGCACCCCCAGGGCTTAATAAAGATTGCACGGCATACACAGCAATGCATACAAGGAATGGTCACATGACTAAACCTTCCATATTTGGTTTTTATATAAGCAATCGGGGAAAGCCAGTGTACTTAACTTGGTATGAGGAATCTACGAAGAAGAAGCGGCAAATTAAATCACTAAATCCATCCAGTTCATCTACAAATACTAGAAAATGCATGCTAGAATTCTAAAAAGGCCTATTAAATAACGGATGCGACATAAAGTTAGATTATATTTAGATTAACCTAATTGTTTATGAAGACGTCAATACACAGTTGCTTAGGGGAGTCGTATTTGCCCCGTTCCCTTTGACTGATCTAAATCGGTCCGTGATTATTCCCACGAGTGTTCACAATGCCGTGTTTTGCAATAGTTGCAGCAGTGTTGTTTCTGCTTTGAAAGCAGTGATGCGGATTCTAGATACACATACTTTGCTATTCATTTAGTGATGCAGGTATCCTCTCGCCGTGTGGTGTAGGGAGCATCCTAGTAATAATGATAAAATAATACTATGTGTTTATAGGTAAGCAAATACGGGTAAGCACCATAAATTTAGAATCAAAACCGCCTAAACTAAACCTGATCAGTTCAAAAAGTACTATGTTCAACAGGGACCCTGTAATGCATTTTATAAAGGACAAATGTTTCCATATAAGCTTTCAAACAGCAGTGCAAGATAGAGGAAAGATGACTTGAATTTCGGTACTTTTCACGGAGAATGATAAAAACAGCCTAGAAGAGTCCTTTTATGATTCAAATTGGCTTCCAAACCGATATCTTGAAACAAAGTCTGGCTTCATTAGCCTTTTTTCTTAAGATCTGAGATCAAATACAGCTCAAGATTTGAAATATTAAGGGAACTTTTCCGCCTAAATCCAGCAAGGCCATTGGTGGTTCTTAGTTAAGAGGCAGATTTAAGTGTTGTCTATCGTTAGTTTAAAGGAGGAACAACTACTGAGGCATGACGTTTGTTGTTTGATATTTGAAATCAACTATGGGTTGTCATTTAACTTCAATAACAGTTCCCACTTGTACATCGATGCATCGAATGGGATCAGAGCATATCAGATGGTGAAACAATAAAGCCATGATAAAGACTAACACGCGCGTCTCCCTACACGAAACATTACGGCCTCGAAACCACGAGTACCCATTTTCAACGAAATTTTCCGCGATTGAAATAGATAATAACGCTTTCGTCCTTCTCCCACCTCTATAAATATTAAAAATAATTGCAACATTTAATCTTCGATCGGGCTAACTTTCCGCCACGACACCATCTGAATACCTTGTGATGTGCTATCCAATGATAGCTTGGTTTGTAAATAAATAACAGTATATCTAAATAGGGAAACATCGACAAAGGGGTATTCGAGGGCAAGAAAGAGAGATGCATTCTTTTGGCAAGGATCCGTAAACCTTGCCCCAAACTGGCCCCCTTTCCTTTGATTGTCCATTAACTGGGCAAAGCTGTTTATTGCGAAATCACTAGAAAAAGGATAGTTCTTAGCGAAGGGAATCAAAGAATGTCGATCAAAGGTCTAAAATCCCGAAGGCTGTGAGCATTCCAAAAGGACGACATTTATCGATTGCTTTAAAGAATTACCAAAACGTGAATAAAGGCGGCAACCTTTCGGGCGTGAATTCGTGGGGAGGTTTCACTGGATCATTTTGGATTGGAGGTATTACCGAAAGCTTGGTGTAGAGTCGTTCTTAAGACTCACTTTCTCTGCCACACAAACTTTAGCCATTAACAGCAATTTTACCAAAATGAGAAACTGTATACACGTTCCAAATTCTATTGACATGTGATGTCAGTCGTATGCTTTCTAAAATACGAATTAAAAAAGATGCGTAATTTTATTAGTAAGGTGAAACTAATATGATATGCATCGAAAAAGTTAGTTACAATTAAACCTGACTGCATTCAGGACGCTGCGATTGAATGATCAAACAACTTTGCAACTATAATGTGCCAGCTATTTGTAGCAAATGAGTGCAGGAATAATTGTCAACGCTGATGTGTAATGTGATGCGTGTTTAAGTCTACAAAGCCTGGGACTGAAGGCATTGATCCTCTCTCTGCAAAAGAAGAAAGAACAAATATAACAACGAAGAGGTAAAAACAACTCTATACTTGGCATTGGTTTCCCGAATACATGGGACCAGGTTTTGACTTAGCCTGACTTACCCGACACTACGAAAATCTGAGCGCGTGCAAGGCCAACGGAATAACGAAACAGGCGGCTCATGACACAAGCCTACTGCAACTGAAGTTGGTGATATCAAAACCAACATTATCACCAAAGGTTGATTACGAAGTTCTCTCGAGTTTGTTGCTTATCCTGTCACATCTATCAAAGCAGAAATCAAACCACTTAATCAAATGAAAAAGTAGATTTGAGTCCGATGCTCCATACACATGCGGTGGGAGCACCCTGTTAGAAGGGGCATCATCCTAAGCAGCAGCCCTATGAGGTAAGGTGACCACTTCCCCTCAACGCCCCACTTCATCCCCAGGCTTTACCCCACGCGCCAGTTTGCTCCTGAGTGGACTGATCGAGGAAATCCAGAAAAGGGGACGAGAAGGGTTAAGGGCTGGGATCTTTTTTACAGGAGAAATATTATGTAGCACCATTCCCAACTACTGCATATGATAAATAAAACGGCAAGTAAAAATAGCGAGCGATTATGGAACATCCGGCGGACGATATTTTTCTTATAAGCAAGGACTCTTATGGCACTAAAATTCTAAGTAGGTATGAAGAGCAAGGATAAAACGGACTAAAAGCAATAAATCCCAACTAGCTACATGGAATCGTTGACTTGCGAGAAACATTCCAAAGCAAGATTACGAGATTAGCAAAAACGGTCCGAGAGCTGATCTATAAATTGGGACTACGCAGGAAATCTTACAAAATATCTCAAACATAGTTGGAAGCATGAAGTATAGCTTTGGATTGCTCTCTAGAGATCGCCAGAGAGATATTGTCAATTCAGTTGCTTCAGCAAATCGAATTCATCTACACTAAAAAGGATTCCCTTGTTGATTTCAAAGTTAAAATCGAAGCATTCTGATGTTATTAATTGGTATATGTAACTGATGGAGTGAATGTTTCTTGATAATGAGAAATAAAGCAACATCTTACGGAACATATTTCGAAAACTTTCGTGTTGCATAAATGACCGATTCTGATCTTTTTCTCTTTCCTATTAAATTATGAATAAAAAAAGAACATTAGAAGTCCTGGCGGAAACAGTTTGATTTGAAGACAAATTAAGATTTAAGACGAACAGTGAAGCAAGATCACAGTAATTCAAATTACTTCAGAACGTAAAGGAACATCTAGAACACTAGAAGACCTGACAGTCATGGAGCTGTAACATTCTCTTGCAGAAGATTAAATCAACCAAGCACAAAATAAGCAATGTAAATTTCCATCAGATGCTACAAACGCAAGTATCAAGAGCTCTTATTCGATA
>OZ032118.1:10183914-10191414 GCA_964026355.1 Pseudorhiza aurosa | reverse complement strand
TTAATGCAAGAAGTGGCGCATTCTCAGGCAAACTATGAAACGAATCCCTCTTACTTTCACTGCATTCGTCATTGCTGCTGCCAACAGTGAATATGTTCTCGTTTCTATGTACAATGGCTGGGAAGGACGATCGGCTACGAGGTTTCGATGGTGGCTTTGGTGCCAACGAAGGCTGCACAGGCGCGCTGTGGTAAGTGTTAACTGATGCCACTGAGCTTGTATTGCTAGAATAATTCTTGTGGCTACGGATACGAATTGGTTGCGCGTATGTTGCCGGTGAGGATTCGACTTGGAAAGCCTTTACTGGGCGTCTATGAAAAAATCAATTCGCTTTATCAATCTATTTTTAGTGGTATCGAATTATGATAGTTAATCATACGGACTCCTAATACAGGATTTGTGAGCTCAAGTCCTGCATGGTTTGTCACAAAAATACTGTCCATGAGGAAGAAACCGGGAACCACCTCTTGAAAACAACTTCGCTGGAAAAAACTCACGGCCCTGTCTCTGGTTTCTGCTAAGCTCAAAACCGAGTATGCAAGATAGATCTTGCTATACATTTACATTTAAAAGAGTACGAATCCCATCGCAGTGTGTTTAATAACTGCGTGTCAACCTTATTGTCATACACATATAGATGCAAACCAACCATATCATTCTCTAGAATGCTACTTCAACACAGCAGACAAAAACAGCCTCCAGACTCACGTTCTCTACAGTCGAACAAAATGACACTCCTCCACATGAAACAGCTCGTCATTCATCCCAAGAACACGCAATTTATGGACCGTCTTGCCTTCTTCTTCCTTTCCCAGCACCCTGCAACTTGTCCCCTTTCAAACCTAAGATCAATAAACTTGATCTTATCTTCCTTTGTTGGGGCTTTGTATAGGCCACCATGGTCTTTCCCCAACACAGCTAACTAAAAATGATGAAATGCGCAGTCTTCTGCAAATCTTACGCCCAAACTCGAACAAGCTCCCGCTAGCTGGCACCATTTTTCAGTTCAAAATTTGCAAACACTGGAAACACAGCAACACTGGGGCTTCTAGAACACGTAAAAAAAATCATGGAAGGCTAGCTCGATAAGTCAACTGACCTCCAAATTTTTCCAAGTCCTCTGTCGTAAAATATATTTGAGTAACAAGTCTAGGAAGGAGTTTCACTAACAAAAACAGAAATTATATTGCCTCAAGATGTACCAACTCTGAATAGATCGCTAGAACGTTGCGGAAGAGTCCACCGGGAGAATGCTGGTACTGTCATTTGTTTCCATGGAAATGAGAAAAAGCAGCTGAGGTAGCCGAAATGAGAAAGATTCTAAATGAATACCTGACGCCACCATTAACCGATGGCATTAGTGGTCGACCCTTTTGCCGGCTGACTGACGTGAAGAAAGAGTTTGATGATGTCATCGAAGACAGGGGAGAATCAGGGGAGTCCGCGATGAATTGCATTGAGATCTGTCCTCGGTTTGTCAATCTCCCGTGTCCAGAGGTCTTCAGGAGTATACTGCTCGTCTCAGAACTGCTGCTCTGTAGGGAATGAAAAAGCGCTCTAGAAAGGGGTACTTGACGATCACCTACAGGATCTGGAAGTCATGTGACTTACAATTTGATTCTGCTACACTGGATTAATCAATTATATATTATGTACGGAATAACGACGTCATCAACTGATGAGTACCATGAACGACGTGGCATGTCACACATGAAGTCCATCTAAACAAGACAAACCAACCCTTCCAAAGTAAAATGAAATTACTCAAGACTCCTTACTGACAAAAGAGATAAGAAAGAGCGATTTAATGCAAAACAGGCACTGATAGTTTTGCCTATAAACAGGTGTTGATCACTTAAGAGAGAGAAAGGGTTCCAGTTAAGGTATCTTGGATCTATGGCTACGGACTACATTTAGTTCATTGATGAACCATTAGTATTAGCTCAAATCGTAGACGTCATTCATACAAAACTCCAACAAGCACATGAAATGGAAAAAAGGCGGGAAACGGTTACTCTAGTCAATGCAGATAAAAAGTTGGCTGCATTGGTCAATTTCGCAACCTCCTGTGAACTGTCAGCGAAATAAAAGTATAACGTCAGGTCACATTGCCAACAGATGTGTGTAATGAGAACAAATCCCAGTGATCTCCTTCTTTCAAAAGCTATGCTAATTGGTTTATTTAAAATGAGAATTTAAGCATACTTCTGAAATACCAATTCAGAGCCTTGCGTACACGAGAAAAAACGAAAAGCTTATATAATGTTAGAAAGCATTCAGTTCAGAATGATTTCAAACAAGACTAACACATTTGGCTAATTTTTTAATATACATCTTTCTGCTCCTTATCTATTACTCTTACTATTATCATTACTATTATCGACAAACAGTGGTACGGCATCTGCTTGCAAGTGAAGTTCATAGCGATTATACCTCACGGGGAGAAAACTACTGAATTTTGGAATCAGTTATCTTCTATTGAGCAGACATGTGATGCTGCATCAGTGAAACACAGTGTGAGGTACTCGCAGGCAGTGGCTATATTCAGCTGTAGCAAAACACTCTGGTCTCAAAAGCTAAAGGTGCATTATCAGTTGGGCAACTTATGCGGTTAAGTGAATGACACAATCATAAATTATAATTAAGGGCAATTTTATTTACTTTTATGAATAGAATGGAATTTACATATTCTTAATAGTCAGGGCTTATTGCTATTAAATATGAACTGACGGTTTATACATTCATCATAGCACTTCCCTCTCCCCCTCCCCTCCCTCCCCCCATCGGTTTACATGTCACTTCTTCAAACAGACCGTATATCATTCGGGTTGCTTTAAGTGTTTAAAATTTAACAATTATTCCGGTGATTATCTGTAGATTTATGATAATTATGATAATTACATCTGATTCATTTTCCCAATCGAAGGCGTTGTTCACAATGACGCCATTCACTGTTAGCTTCGGAACGGTGCACTGAAAAAGAAAGATCCTCCGATTATCACAACGCAGTTTTAAGATTCAGCATCTTAAATTATCATCTTTAGTTGATTCGTTTAAGAATTTAGTCTTTTTCTGTATCCCGCGGCTTTAAGTGGTATATAAAATAGCGAGTATTCGACGAATAATTGTAGGCATTGGTTATAAGTAATGAGACAAAGGATTAAGAAGAGATGGATTAACGAAATCAGACGTGGCTCATTTCGCACGGTTACGATATCATGTTAATGAATGGTCACAAAATTAGATCTTCAAATGCATTTAATGATTATCAACATTCATTTCATTGATTCGTTCAGTTTTTCATCAATGAGTACGATCAAAGGTAAAGTTGAGTCTCATACTGAATATGATCTTTAGGGGGCCCTTCTTTGAGACGCATAGCCCTGAACCTCGGAGTAGGAGAGGTTGGCCAGCTCACTTCCTCGCCTCACTCAGCCACAGGTCTACGCCAGGTTACCACTGACTGCTGGGTGGGGAATTCGAGGGTATCCAGAAACGTGCATGACCGCGGTATGAGCCTGTAGCTTTCATCACAGTAGGGATAATCAACTGATTCGCCTAAACGAGCATCGGGTCATTGGATGTGAAATTTGACAAATTCGCTGAGTAAGAAGGCAACCAATGCAAAGCAAATTGAAAGCAAGAAACAAAAGCCTGCCTGTTTCACGCTCAATAAAACTCGATTTGGGAACTGTAAGAATTTAAAATCAGCAAATTGTGTACTAATGGCTTACAACTGGATTGACAGAAAGCGCAGCCTCAATCTATGACGTGTTATGACAAGGAGGCTATGCTATGGACATAAACCTTCACAGGAATCTGAGGCAAAGCGGAAGCTTAGACAGAAAAGCTTAAAAGGCTTGCTGATCGGAAGGGCAAGTCACAACAAAATGAATTACAGAGGGACTTACTACTTATTCATTACTTAGGTAGTTTACAAAGGTAGAACTTTATATTGCGTCTGTAAGAATATCTCAAGACCTGAGTTTCCATTTGACTTGCGGGCTAGGGCATTAGACACTCTTTCAACGAACAAAGACAACGTGATTAATCGGTGTTGTGTCTGGAATCACATGTGACAATCAACGATCTCTGCGGAACGACCCTGTTGTATACTCATATCATCTCATTATGCATCATTCACTGCAGCTTCAATTACCCTGATTAATGATTAATTCAACTTTTCCCTCCAAAGAAAAGCAATTGAAACGTAATAAGCTAACAAAATGACACTGGAAACTCAACGAAAAACGGAAAGTTCTGTGATCAATGCTAAAGATAAGGTCACGCCTACTATTGACTGAAACAAAATAGATATAGCCGTAGATCTAGGCATTCCTCTTTGCAACACCAGCTAAAAACTGGAGATCTTCGAAAGCGTCAATTTTTTAGAAAGCTACTGTGCATAAACTGTGTGCTTCCTTTTTTATGACTTCTACCTAGAATCTGCGGGTAGATTTTTTGGACCATGAGAAGCTTTTTGGTTATTAAGCAGTGTCCGGGGTCCTCCCTCTCAAAGTGACCACACCTCGTGGTTCCAACGTCTGGAATTCCAGAAAGTTAGCGACTCTGCTCACTTTAAGTAAAAGGTTATCTGAGGGTGGACTCGAACCAGTAACCATAGCATCTATGGGCAAGGATCTCGAGTTATCCATTAACATCTTGGGTGTTTATATGTTGCATGCAAGAAGCTCTCAGTGCAGGAGACCAATATAATTGGGACATACCAGAGGAGAAGTATCTGCTCCGCCACTGCTAGATAGCTTGGCATCCTTTGGCATTTTGGGTAATTCAAAGCTGGTTCTCTTCGGAAAAGGCGATAGAACGGGAGCGACGACTTCGTCTGGAAGCTTGGTTTGTGGAAAAACGAGTGCCTGAGAATGAGAAGAATATATTGCAGAGATCCACACGTTTATAAATGGTCCTTGCCGACAACTTTCAATTCGTTCTGTAGATTCAAAATATTTTCCATTAAAAAGGATTTTTGATGACACAGAAATTTATTTAATTCTTGATCGCGCCGTATCTTATTCAGAAATATTCTAAAAAAAGATACGACATAGTAAAGAATTGAACAGAATTTCTGTGTAATCAACAGGCCGTTTTCTACCAGCAAAAGCAAACCTACAGTTTGAATCCGTTTTAGTGATATCACAGGCACCATTGCAACTAAATGCAAGACTCAATGAAAAACATTCTCAATTTGCAAAATGAAATCAAAGATGTCGACAAAGACCATTCATAAACGTGTGCCAGTGTATAATATGCATACGAGCTTACAACAGGATATGTCTAAATCAATGCAACAGCCAGAAGTAGCTAACAGTTCGTGCTGGTTAGTAATACTCACAATTTTTGGTTTCTCCTTTGGACTTTTATTTGCATCCAGAACTATTTGATAATAAACAGGGTAAAAAAGATGAGTAAAATTAATGCTTCAAATGACATGAAAAAAACTGCTGGGATATCTGATAGAAAAGAATGAAAATCTTAGCTGCTTCGAGACATGCATAGAGGAATGACAGACAGTAAACAGCTTTTCTTTGATCATAGCCTACAAAACAAGCCAACGGTTTCTACGATAGCATTGCTCAAGTGTACCTTAACAAAGGAGGCAAACATACATTTACCAGAAAGCTTCCTTGTATCATCCGCCTCATATCAACAAATTAACAGCCATTCTTTCTGCACTAAGGGTTCAGCTAAAGAAGCAATTGCTTTTCACAATAAATCACGAGGAACAAACTGGAAATGGCAAAATACCTGACAAGATCGAACTCGATGACCTCAACGAGTATGTATCGACTAAAGCTTGTGGATCAGAATTTTCATTTATCAACGAGCTACTCAGACTATCTGGAGGCTGTGGAGGCACACGTGACGTAGGGAATGAGTTTCGAGACGTTTTCCACGGCTGCATTTTACCAGAAACCATTTTGGATATCCATGACTGCGGGTGTAAGATAGGCCATTGAATTGTGGAAAAAACTAGCATTGGTTGTTGTACAAAAAAGATTCATATCAGAAGCTTGTTCAAGTCAGAAGCATTATAATCTTACTAAAGAGCTCAATGAATGATAGTGACATCTCGATATTTCTAATTCCATATCCTTGTGTTCATTGACTTATCATTACGGTGTCCTGCAATTCCTTGCTACTGTTTAATCCAAACTTTTGGAAACCAAACTGATGATCAACGGGACTAGTGTTAGTGCTATTGAAAAGAAACACCCATTTCTATCGATAGAGGTATCTTAGTCGATGAATCCAACGCTTGCCAGCAAGGACAGTACGACGCACGCAAGTTATGATAATATTTGCTGCCCACGTCATTGGTATTACTATCCAAAGCTGTTCTTAGTACATCTTATTCTTATTACATCTCGGGTAGAAAATCCTGCTCCGTCTGTTGGCAGCGAACAATCAACCAACAATCTACTTAAGTTGCCGCATCTCATTGACAGTAATTATGATGACAATATTTTCAAATCAGAATGAAACGAAACGATTCACTAGATATATTGTGATGTAATCGAGCGGTTCAGCGTGTAACGATTGTGGTTCATAGATATGAGCGACAGTCATTTAAGTTTAACAAAGTCTACGAAAATCGCCATGTCTGAGGCAAGACTGCATTCGTTTTTTAATACATGTTTGGAGTGGCTACATGGAATAATCTCGAAATCCATCTTCTGACATGAGGGAATCATTAGCTTGCAATGATGAAGTGACTACCGATGCTATTACTTGCTAGTTCCGCCCCATTCGTTTCCATGCATAAGTTAAGACGAAAAAGAGCGTTGAACTATTCAACAAAGTGCATCGCTTCGTGTTTTTGATGCATTTCAAAGGACCTGAATTATCCTCAACGGCTTCTTAATACTTCAATTATTCATAGGGTGGGCAGTTAGACGGAGAGAATTAATGCCATCAAGTTCACGTGAAAAGCACATTGTAACCCGGCATGCGTAGTGTTGGTATATCTTTATCGAATCTTTTCTGCTGCTTGGCGAACACTGTTTTAATTCGGGCAAAGGCATTGTCACTCAGAAATCTTATTCGGCTGGATGAAAACAGTGACAGTCGATGTAACACAAATTAGGTTACTTACCACGACAGAACCTTTGTTTTCACTAAAAGACAATTACAACGTTTAAACAACGAAAATAAGACCGCTGACTAAATGACGCAACAATCTGAGTTGAATATTAAACACTCTGTAACTCAGGACGAGCGCAAAGCATAGACCCTCATAGGCTCAAAATCGTTCATGGGAATGAGGCTTCATGACTGTTTTGAGCAACTATAGGATCAAAACGAGGGTAACTTTCAGATAAGCGAAAGTATTGGACATGCGTGTGCGACTTCTAAACGCTAATGACAGAAAGAATCTGAGAGAGGGAGAGAGAGAGATAGGGTTGTGGTAAAATAAAGAGAGGAGAGGGGATGGAAAGAGGGAGAGAGACCCTGAGAGAGAGACCCTGAGAGAGAGACCCTGAG